>CM070571.1:70630775-70990775 GCA_036346355.1 Rhipidocladum racemiflorum
GCAGGTCTGGTCCACGGGATCTCTGACGAGACGGATGCTTCTCTTGCTACTTCGGCCTCCAAGGCGAAGTATACATGCACCTTCTGTCAGAAGGATGGACACCTGGTTGACTTCTGTTTCAGACGTGCCAAGATCACTTGGCATGAGCGTGTTAGTGCCCTTAGGGGTATTCAGAGTCATCCCCAGACTCTGAGTGCTTCTAAGGCACACATAGCTTCTAGGCAGGTTTCACAGTCGCCTGTTTTTGGACAGCGTATGGGGCTTAGTTTTCAGGCTTCTTCTGGTTTTTGCCCCAAAGCTGTTCCGAGTCAGTCTTTCTGCCGTCCTTATGATATTCCTCATTTTCCCCATTGAGGTGGATATCAGCGGCGTGAGCTTGCTTCCTCCAGCAGGAGTGTCTCTGAGTTCGTGAGAGTTGAGTCTAGGAGAGGCGCTAGATTGCATTCTACTGCTCCTTTGATTGCTTCTACTTCTGCTCAGGTGACTTAGTATTGGGTTCCTAGATCAGCCTTGATCTGTCCTGGTACTGAGACATCTACTTTTCGCTCTCATTGATTCAGGTTCGTAGGACAGGGAAGGGGGAGGTTTGGATTGTAGATTCCTGTTGTTCACGTCATGTGACCGGAGACTCCCGTTGGTTTTCTTCCCTAGTCCGAGCTCCTGGTGATGAGGTGATCACTTTTGGGGATGCTGCTTTAGGTAGAGTCATCGCTAAAGGTATTGTCCACATTAATGATCAATTTGTTCTTAAGGACGTTGCCTTAGTGACTAATCTGCATTTCATTTTGCTTTCTGTTACTCAGTTTATCGATGACCATATCGAGATAAGCTTCAAGTTTAGTGGCTGTAGAATCCTCGATTCTCATGGGGAGTTGATTTGAGGGATTTCTCGTTTTGGGAGAGTCTTTTGTGATGATTTTTCTTCTTCTTCTCGAGACTCTCTCCATTGTCTTATTGCTTTAGAGTCCCGTGATCTCTCCTTTTGGCATAGGAGGCTTGGTCACATTGGCTTTGATCATTTGACTCGAGTTAGCGGCCATGATCTCATTCGTGGTTTGCCCAAACTCAAGATGGTCAAAGATATAGTATGCCCTCCTTGCAGACATGGCAAGATGGTTACTGCTTCTCATCCCCCAGTCACCCGAGTGATGACTAATGCACCAGGACAGCTTTTGCATATGGACACTATTGGTCCAGCTAGAGTGCAATCAGCGGGAGGGAAGTGGTACATTCTTGTCATTGTCAATGACTTTTCGAGGTATTCTTGGGTCTTCTTCATGGCCTCGAAGGATGAGTCATTTTCTTATTTTAGGGGTTTGGTTCGTAGGTTGTCCATTGAGCTCCCAGGTGCCTTACGAGCGATCCGCAGTGACAATGGCACAGAGTTCAAGAACTCCTACTTTGGTAGCTTCTGTGAGAAGTTAGGCATAGAGCATCATTTCTCATCTCCATATGTCCCTCAGCAAAATGGCGTAGTGGAGAGGAAGAACAGGACCCAGGTTGAGATGGCTAGGACGATGCTAGATAAGTATAATACTCCTAAGTTTTGGGCTGAGGCTGTAGCTACGGCATGCCATGTTGCCAACATAGTTTTTCTTAGGGCACACATGCACCGCACTTCTTATGAGTTGAGATTGGGCGAAAGCCTAGTGTATCTCATTTTCGTGTTTTTGGTTGCAAGTGCTTCTTCTTGAAGTCTGGGAACCTAGATAATTTCCAGTCAGGCTCTGCTAACGGGATCTTTCTGGTTTACTTGACTTCTTCCTGTAGCTACAGGATTTGGGCTATAGATTTGGGTAGGATCATATAGACCTGTGAGGTGACCTTTGATGAGGCTAGCCCTGGTGCTAGACCAGAACTTTCAGGCTCTTCTCCTCTTTCCCAGTCTATTTTCTCTGAGGAAGTTGATGACGGAGATGAAGGCGCCATGCCTGATCCAGTCACCATTCCTGCTCCCGAGGTGCCTCCCATTTCCATTTCTGCACCTCAGGGAGATCAGCCCTTACCCTCAGACTCTTCGGCAACTATTGACTCTGTTCGTACTTCTCCCATGAGAGGAGTAGAGGTCACTTCTACTTCTAAACCTCCCCGCCATATTCAGTAGGCTCATCCACCTAACTAGATCATTGGAGATCTATTTGAGCGAGTCACTCGCTCTAAGTCAGGTTTGTCCACTTTCTGCCTTCACTTTGCCTTTGTTGCCTCTTTTGAGCTGAAGGATGTTTCTCATGCATTATCTGATGAATCTTGGATTAATGCCATGCATGAGGAACTTGAAAACTTCGAGAGGAACAAAGTTTGGAAGCTTGTCGAGCCCCCTACTGGTCACAACATCATTGGGACCAAATGGGTGTTCAAAAACAAGCAGAGTGAGGATGGGGTTGTAGTTCGAAACAAGGCTTGGCTAGTCGCTCAGGGTTTACTCAAGTCGAGGGCCTCGACTTCGAGGAGACTTTTGCCCCTGTAGCCAGACTAGAGGCCATCAGGATCCTGCTCGCATTCGCAGTGTCCAAGGGCTTCATGCTTTATCAAATGGATGTCAAGAGTGCATTCCTCAATGGCTTCATTGAGGAAGAGGTGTATGTCAGACAGCCTCCAGTATTTGAGAACCCCAAGTACCAAAACCATGTCTTCAAGCATTCCAAAGCTTTGTATGGACTTAAGCAAGCCCCACAAGCTTGGTATGAGAGGCTTAAGTCCTACCTCTTGAGTCATGGTTTTCATATGGGTCAAGTGGACAAGACTCTTTTCGTCAGACATTCCGATTCGGACTTTCTCCTAGTTCAAATCTATGTCGACGACATCATTTTCGGTGGTTCCTCGCATTCGCTCGTTACTCAGTTCTCAGATGTGATGAGTACTGAGTTCAAGATGAGCATGATGGGAGAGTTGAGCTACTTCCTTGGCTTCCAGATTAAGCAAATTCAGGAGGGTACATTCTTGCATCAAGGCAAGTACACTCGAGACCTCCTGAAGCATTTTGATATGTCTGATGGGAAGCCAGTCATAACTCCTATGGCCACCACTGATGTCCTCGAGCCTGATGAGGATGGTGAGCCAGTTGATCAGAAGGAGTTTCGGAGCATGATCGGCTCTCTCTTTTATCTCACTGCCTCGAGACCTGACATACACTTCTCTGTATGTCTTTGTGCTCGATTTCAGGCTTATCCTCGTGCCTCTCACCGCCCGGCGGTGAAGCGCATTTTCAGGTACCTTCGAGCTACCATTGATTATGGTATCTGGTACTCTTCCTCCTCCTGTCTGTCCCTTCGAGCCTTTTTCGATGAAGACTTTGCTGGCTGTAGGATAGATAGGAAGAGCACTTCTGGCACTTGCCAATTTATTGGCACTTCTCTTGTTTCTTGGTCCTCTAGGAAGCAGTCCGGAGTTGCTCAGTCCACTGCAGAGGCCGAGTATGTCGCCGCTATGACCCGATTCTGTAGCCAGGTGCTCTGGATGAGATTGACCCTACGGGACTATGGGTTATCAGCAGAGTGTGTTCCACTCTTTTGTGATAACACATCAGCCATTCACATTGCTAAGAACCCAGTGCAGCACTCTCGGACCAAGCACATTGATATTCGATATCACTTCCATAGAGACCATGTGGAGAAGGGTGACATAGTGCTTCAGTTTGTAGAGAGTGACCACCAGTTGGCTGATATCTTCACCAAGCCTTTGGATAGCTCTAGGTTTGTTGCCTTGAGAGGGGAGCTTGGAATTATGAGCCCATATGGCATATCTTGAGGGGGAGCTGATGTGTATTATATGTCTATATGTGTATATTCAGCATTTCCTTCTGTTCCTTCTGGGTATCTTTGGGATTCTTTTCACTTTGGTTGAGTCCTCTTCACCTAGACTTCTGGCATGCCTCGGCATGGACCTCTCACCTTATGCTTCAGGGTGCTATTCTTCTCTTTTTCTCGGTTTAGCTCACTCACAGTCTTTTAGGTCTAGCAGGTGTTGGGCCCCCTGGATAGACAGGGTCTGTGTTTGC
Source organism: Rhipidocladum racemiflorum (assembly GCA_036346355.1). Taxonomy (NCBI): domain Eukaryota; kingdom Viridiplantae; phylum Streptophyta; class Magnoliopsida; order Poales; family Poaceae; genus Rhipidocladum; species Rhipidocladum racemiflorum. Next base: position 70,634,773 of record CM070571.1, read on the forward strand.
TCCTGGGTTGGAGTTGGAGATGTAGCTTTCATATATAAGTCATATGGAGAAGGTGAGAGCGAGTCTGAGTGTTAGTGTTTCTCTTCATCTTATCTATGCTCATAAATTACCCATTTGTCAGTTTCTTGATTCCTTCTTCTCATTTCTGTTCTTCTGGTTTCAGTTGAGTTCAATTCGTCTTTTTGGAATCTAAAATTGCTAATAACTCAACTTGAATCAGATTTTGTGCTTAATCGACTCAATTGTTGAGGGGGAGCTTGGAATTGATTCTCTTGCATTGCATATAGACATGTTTTTCATTTACAAGCTTTGTCTATTATGCAATTGATAAAATTAAGATATGTTGCACCTAGCTACTTTTCTGAAGATATTTGCTAATCTGGGTTATATCCAATTTGGTATATCATGTGAAACTAGCCAACATTTTAAATTGAGCTTTCCTGAAAACTTGATGAAACTTGGCTTTTACTTGCTATATTTCTTCACTAGATGCTTATGCCATGCTTATTGAAATAGTGGGTTTCTACTAGAGTCCCTAGAGCAACTTGGGTAAGCTACATTATTTCATTCTAGAATCCTCAGCAATGCTCATAAATATAAGTGCTGAAAATACAAATTGACTCTTTTGTGCTAAAATTGAACTCAACACTCTTCATTCACGAGACTGGTTCCCATTGCACTTGGGATGAACATGGAATGAATTGTTTATGACCAAAACCACTTTTTTAAGCTTCTTGCTTGAGATGGTTGAAAAAGGCTTGAGTCAATACATTGAAAAATATAAAGAAACTAGAGGAAGAGAGTGAAGCTTAGGAGGCTTTTGTCGATGGCTCCTAGTCGAGGATGTGCTTCACTAAGCCTAACTCTCTAAGACCACTCTGTGCGCGTTAAATTTCCAAATATGCATTTAAAAGATAATTGAGCATGAGGCTTCTCTTATGGACTTGTAACTTCCCAAAGTGTTGACTACGTTAAACTCTAGTATATCCATTTGCTCGTTTGAATGGCTTTGATTCTAGTCGTAAAGCTATGCTAAGTGTTACTATTGTTGAAATCATGCAAAAGTAATATAACTTCTTTTGAGCTAGTTAGAAAAAATTGAAATATGCCATTAGATATGACTTATGAAGACATAATCTGAACTTGAGTAGCTTGGTGTCATACTTTGTCTAAATGGTCACTTGCATAATCCTCAAAGCTCTTCTAGTTTGCATTTCATTCAAAAAAAAATTGCTCTCTTGATGCCTATATTGCCAAAAGGGGGAGAAAACGTAGAAAAGGCATCTTAGAGGGAAGAAAATAAAAAAAATGCTTACTCATGATTATGTTGAACAATTGTCCTTGCATTTGGATCATGAGTAATATTGAGCTTTTTGGAGGATTTCTTAGTTTTTGGAGCTTTTATCGAAAAATTGTTATTTCTTGTGTTAAGCTCTGAAAATCTTCTCATCTATTTGGTCATGAGCTTGCTTTCTCTTTTAGTTGGACCAAATATGTTTTTTGCAATCAAATTTCATTTCTTCTTTTATTTTCAAACTCAAATTTTGCCTTTTATTTGGTTTGTCAATATACTCATCAAGGGGAGATTGAAGGACCAAGTGGAGGTCCATCCATATTTATGATGAATATTTGACTTTATTTGAGCAAGGTGTGCTCATGTTTGAGTTTGATTTGAATCAGAATTCAAAAGGAAGCAATTTGAGTTGTGTTGGTCTCTTGTGGTACTACCGGCTTTTGGCTGGCGGTAGAACCGACTGATGAATGAGACATGATTAATTGTGAGCATTTGTGATGTTCATTGCATATTATTGGACAATGTTATGTGATGGTTTTCCTTGTCTTTGATGGTTGCAGGACGACAGTGCTAGCTCATGGTGAGGCGGATGATGACCGGGACTAGGCGAGGTGCGTCGGAGGTCCAAACGGTTGGAGATCCCCGAAAGATGATCAGAGACGTAGTCCGAGCAAGTCAAAAAAGATAAGGAAAGGGGATGATAGTAGCTAGATACCGCGAGGATCGATGAGGGCCGTTGGATCGCGGTCTAGTTGATATGATAAGCGGGTCTAGTAGTATGCTTTGAAAACCGTGCAAGAAAACCCATTATGTGTGTAGGGTTTTGGTTGTCCCTTGCATGGTGGAGTGAGTGGGTTAATCCTAGCCCTTGGTGGATTGCCCTAGGGTTTGGGACTCATCCAAGAGTGGTAGGTGGCCCAAGAGTAGTATAAATAGAGGGGTGGAGGGAGGCCTCCATGCCCATTCATTCTTGAAGTTGTTGTGTTGCTCTTTTGAGCTTTGCCCACATGAAGTGAGGCTTTGTAATCACACATTTATGAATGAAATAGAAGTTACAAAAGCCAAAATTATTTTCTCGCAATTTAATTCTTGCAATTTACATGATGTCTTTACTTTCAGCATTTACTTTCATGTATTAAATTCAGCATTTACATTCCCGTATTTACATTTATGATTGCTGGATTTTGTTCTTGACTTGAGTGATTCGCATTCACCTCCTTTTATATTCTATTTGGATCTTCGCTCAAGATCGAGTCCATTTGCCAAAGTTTGTATGCCGCAAGAGTTTATTTGTCATGTTTCTATCAAGATCGCAAATCTGTCCTGAACTTGTTCTTCGCGCAACAGTCAGTCTTTGATTTTTAGAAAAATCTATAGAAATCATTTTTGCATTTTTCTTGTTGGAGAATATGCGTGACTCATATATCCATCTGTGGAACAATTTTGGAGTCTATTTATTGCACCGTTTGGGAGATATGAGGTGAAAACCGAGCCTCAAATTTTCTGATCGAAGTTCCTGACAGTCTATAGTCCGTGATTTTTCTTGTTTTTTCTACAAGGCTTTTGGGGTTAATTTTGGGTGGAGTATTTCACGACTCATCTTCTCATAGGGTGAAAAATTCCCAAAAATTTTGGAGCAACAGAAGTCCACCAACCACCTGCTCCAAGTGGGGACCATTCCTGAAAAATCTGCTTTTGCTTTTCTAAAAGAGGCCTTTTATGATTATGCTTAATCTATTTTAGAAAAGAAATCTTTGGATTAATTCCTCTTTATTTTGGACGCTTAACAACCAGGATTGTGATTTACAAATCCCTCATATGATTCATGGTTCTCATCCTTGCAAACTAGGGATACACATAGTTGTTGAGTCGTTCCGGTTTTTGCGGGTTTCGCAAATTTGAGGGGCACCGGTTTCCTTGTGGGATTGTTTTGAGTTCTTTGAGTGGAGAAAATTTTATTTGGGATCATTTACCCCCCCTCTGATCGCCATCTCGGTCTTTCAATCACGCCATGAGGGGATGCTACGTGGAAAAGGGACTTTAGGGAGAAAAGAATCCTATAGCGACGATCTACTTTCATTTAAACAAGCACATTTTACAGTATTGAAACAAGCAACTGTAGTGGCTCCATATATGTATGATCACGAGATGAGTCTACGCGCCCAATACCCAGAGAAGTCAGATAAGTGGATCGTAGTCGAGCAAATGGATCATTGCGGCGGTTGGTTACAAAAGCAACTGTTGGGCAACAAGGCAGATGATGAACAATTGAAACTCTTGGCTCGGGGACCGTCCACGACAATCGTATCATTCCAAGGGTATGAGATAAATGGGTACATATTTTACACGACAGCCCATGATAGCAAAAGCACCAACCAAAACAGCGGCGTCCGTATAGATGCCTTGGACAAAAATGGAAAGATGGATACCTATTATGGTTTCATACAGGAGATCTGGGAGCTCGAGTACGGACCTTTAAAAGTCCCTCTGTTTCGGTACGTGCCAATGGGTCAAACTGGTAGCCGTGGAGATCGATGAGTATGGTATGACAACTGTGGACCTCAAGCAAGTGGCCTATAGGGATGAACCGTTCGTGCCGCTAATGATGTGACACAGGTATTCTATGTGATGGACATGGGCAGCAAACCGAAAAAGCAGAAGGACAAACCTACTAAAAGGAAGTGGCAGCATGACAAATCTACCGAAAACATAAATCAGAATGAGAAGACTAGCAGTAGCGATCAACCAAGGCACCACGTGGTTCTTTCAGGTAAAAGAAGGATTGTCGGAGTTGAGGGCGTCACGGACGAAGAAGAGTATAATCAGTTCGATGAGCTGCCTCCTTTCACAGTGGACGTAGACATTAGTGTCCTGAATGATACAGAGGACTCTCCTTACGTACGCCGCGATCATAATGAAGGATCGCTTGTAAAAACAAAGTATGTTAGCAAATAAGTCCAACCGTGTTGTATAGTCCCTTGTTACAAGTTATAGTCTATCAATGATGGATGCTTAGTTTTCTTTTTTCATGTTAAATCTTGTCTACTATGTTCCCATGCTACTAAATTGTCTATTGTGAATGGATCACTTTGCTTTCTTTTGGTGTAATAGACTACTAACATACTAGTTGTGTATTAATAACCTTATTTTATTTTTTGCAAATCATTTTAGTGTGGAATAATAATGATTTATTATTTTTTATTAAGCAAAGAAGCAATAATTGAATTTATGTATCAAGGTGAAAATTTTCCTTGGAATTATAAGAGTGCAAAAATTACTTTATTTCTTATAATTTTAATTTATATTAGAAGTTTATAAAATAATATTGTAAAGAATATATAGATTTTCAATATTATTGTTGAATTGTAGAAACTATAAAAGGAATTTATAAATGACTAGTAATCTTATTTTATTTTTTTTAAATCATTTTAGTGTGGAATAAGTATAATTTATTATTTTTTATTAAGAAAATAAGCAATAATTGAATTTTCTATCATTTTATTTTATATTAGATGCCTGGAAAATAATATTCTAAAGAGACTATGAATTTAATTCTAATCAGTACCGGTTGGTGTATTTAACCGGTACTGATGTGATCTAATTAGTACCGGTTGGTGTTTACAACCGGGATTGATGCCACACATTAGTACCGCCCGGTTGGATACACCAACCGGTACTGATAGCGCCTAGGTTTTCCTTGTGGATTCAGATGTGGAATGATCAGTCCCGGTTGGTGTCTTCAACCGGGACTGATGTGGACATCAGTCCCGGGTGAAGACACCAACCGTCAGTCCCGGTTGAAGACACCAACCGGGACTGATGGTGCACCTATAAATCTCACTGCCGCCATTTCTTCCCCACTTTGCTGCTCCTCCCACCTGATATCTCCCATTTCCTCCTACTCCTGCGCGCACCACCGCCACCAGAGCCTATGCCGGCGCCGGAAGCCCTCCTGGAGCTCCCCCGACTGCGCCAACCTCCCGGAACTCGCCCCCCCCCTGACGGCGCCGCCCAAGCGTGCCGGCTCGGAGACCGCTGGGCGCTTCTTCCCTCAGACCCGTGGAGGTAAGAGCTCACCGCAGCCCTTGCTCCTTGTCCTCCCTTCTCTTTGGTTTGTATGGTGTAGATTTATGTTGGATTTGCTAATTGGAGGAAAATATGTAGGATATTGTGAGCTATTTCGGTTGTGATTTGTTAGGATTCGGTCCTAGTTTGGATTTGCACAAATCTGTGTCTCCCCCAAATTGTTGGACGTACACAAGTATCACTTGTCATCTGATCTGGTTCTTGTTCATGTGAATATTGAATGAATGCTAACATGATGTTGTACTGATCAATTAGACATTAGCTAGTATTTTTTGAGCAATTAGAGCAATTATTTGCTGGAATTTCTTGATGCCTGAACAATTAGAGCAACTATATGTGATTGTGATTAATGGCTGTTGGTTCATGAACAATTTTTTCGTTGCTTGCACATGTTTTTTATTTATGAGAATGCTACCGATTGCTACATCTTGAATGAACAGCAATTTTCCCCATGAACTGATGAATAGATGCTTTCTTCTGTATGTCTTATAGCATGTCATACTACTTGCCTTTTGCTGTACCAGTAGTATACAAGGTCTTTGGGTTCGCATGTCAATGGACCTGCCAAAATTACCTAGCAGTTTGATATGAATTAGTGGAAAGAAAAAAAAATTCAGATGGCAAACGCTGAGTGGAGTGATGTGAATCTTAGGACAATTTGTGAACTGTTCGCACAACAAGTGGATATGCTACAGATCCACACTGTAAAAAAAAAAAAAAAAATGATCCATGCAGCACAAAACCACACTGCAACTGTTACATCATTTTCTTGATTTTTTTGTTTGCTTCTCCGTGGTATCCTTTTTCCCCTTGTGCTCTTGTTTTTAGCAGATTGTTTTGAATGTGTGGTTTAGGTATTTGTTACCTGTTGCTAAAACCTAGAATAAAGTAACCGAAAATAAAGTAATTAGATTGTGTTTTGCATGATGTATAGTCCTAGTGGTACAATAGTTTCTTTCCATATCTGGTTTAAAGGGATTTACCATCATATCTTTTCAGGCCTAGTTTGTCCTTCTTGTATCGAATATAAGCTGGAAACTATTAAAAACATCCTAAGTTATATAAAAATAGATGTAAAGCAACTGTCATGATAAGTATAATGCTAGTTATATTTTTTTTGAGATACAAGATAGGTATATATCTGTTGTACTTACAATAGAACCTGCACCAATTGCTTCGGCACGATCTACTCGCTGACCATTTGCCACCGTCACCAATGACGCACTGCGATCATCATTTCCTTTCACCTCTGTATCATAAATGCTAATCGATGCTTGTATTCCATATATATCATCTCTTGTTCTGATCCCCGCAAACTACAGATAAAACAAACAGATCCACATCAAAATGAAAGACTCAATTATATATACTGTTTTATTTATGTTTCAAGGTCGTTATTACCAATTAGGATCGTATAAATATAAGATCGGAACAGAGACACAAGATGTTGATATGTAGTTCTCTCTTCTTTATAGATATTTTTTGGTGTATATACAATATGTCCCGTACCCCGCTTATATAGTGAGAGAGAAGGGTAATTTTCTTGCAAACCAAGTATTGATCTAAAGTAATCTATTAGGACTTTTAGTTCTTGCTAAGAAACTCTCATGTGCTCCTTTAGGAAATTTCCAGAAGCCCGTTTAGTAAAATATCCACACATATATAATAGAATATTCTATAACACTTTATGTATTTTTGAACTTGTCATTAATTTATATCAGTAGATACACATGTTCTTGAAGCGCATAAACATATACAATAATGCAAGACTCAGAAGAATGCCACAAAATTAAACATGTCGATCAAATTTCAGCTGATAATTGCAACCAAGATTTTGCAAACAAATCATGCCAAGTTGCGAGATATCTTCTTTATGTTCATATTTAGCAAGAAAAATCATGATCTAGTTTTGCTTTCAGAATTTCATTACTCGTGTGTGCAATTACAGGCACTAATATTCATGTCCCCCATAATTGTAACACAAATTTTGCAACAAATCATGCCAGATTGTGAGTTACTCCCTCCGTCCAGATTTATAAGGCGTAATTTTTAATGATATTGTCTAAAATATAGAGCATATTTCAAATCCCTTGTTGTGGTACACATTTAGGGCAGGATGTGAAACTAACCGAAAATGAGAGGAGGCACAAAGATTGATAAAAGTGTGTATATTGTAATGTTCTTGTCTTATCAGATAGATTCAAAGTAAACCTTGTTGCTTGGCAACGTCAAACAGTCAGAGAAGTAAACTATAAGTTCCTGTCCATCTCACCAACTCACTCTGCAATTGTGCAGTTATTTCCTTATTTATGTTTTATAATGTTGGGGTGTAATACTTTATGAACATTTCAACTTTTTTAATTTTACCATGATGATTCAAATCACTAATTTGTAAATTGATAATTTTTCAGCATTCAAAATTGTTGAAAAGGCCTTTGGATCTAGTTTGCAAGTGTGGGAGCATCACTCAGAAAGCATCAAATGTAAGTTCATGGGGATCCTTGGTGAATTTTGAAGCAATTTATATGTATATGTGAAGTTTGAAGCAATTTCTATGTATAAGTATATGCAAAATGTAATATATTTGAATTGGCACCTGTATAGAATCAAAACTTTTTGGTATATGTTGCTGCTGAATGGCATATCCAGATAGCTGCATATGTGATAAAAATTTGTTATGCAAAAATAATATGCTCATGTTAGATTGACAATGGAACAATTGTAATCATTATATAAATGAGAATTCATAGCTGTTTTCTTTGTGCTTTTCATATAGATCGATACTTTCTAGTCTTGCATTACACTATTATGATGTGTCTTAGCGTTCTATTTACTTGCATATAGATGGATAAAGATTCAAAGAAAGTCAGTCAAGTGCATGCTTGGACAATTAATCACATAGAGAAAATTGCAAGTGATATTAAGAACATAGTGTACGAAAATTTTTCTGCTTGCTCATGCGAAAGCGCGAATGAACTCAATTGAGTCTTACTTGAGATCGAACACACTGCTCGCCGCCTTGATGACCTTGTCCTACAATCAGAAGACTTGTTGGGAACAGACGGTGTCGATCCACACGAAGAAAAAGAAGAAGACACTTCGTCCAGCATAGACGAGCAGTTGCGCCTATACGACTACGTGACCGATGATTTGGGTAAACGTAGTGATCAACAATTTAGAGACGATGAAAGTATCGACTCTGACTAGTGGTTTGGTGTTATGCTTATGTAATAGGTCCGGTTGAGCACTAGTTTTGATGTATGAACTAATTTGTGGAAAATGTTCGACTGTATTCACTTCGCTGCTTCTCTTCTTCTATGTATATGTGAAGTTTGAAGCAATTTCTATGTATATGTGAGATGAGTAAGTATATGGAAAATGTTATGTATATGTGAGATGTGTTAGTATATGTGAAATGTCAAATGTATAAGTAGAGTTGATCTTGTAGGATCGAAATACACGAATATAACAATCAGAGGGGGGGTGAATGATTGTGCGGAAGCTAAAACCAAATTTTTGATCTAATAAAAGTTCACCCCAAATCTGAACCAAGAAGTCACTTCGTATCCGACAAAAAACAGATTGACAGATGTTTGGTAAAACATGAATTCCCAGTGATCCATCAGTCGGATTGATATGAAATTTGAACACAAGAAACTAGATTCCAATACGAATCAAACCCAAAAAGAATCAGCTCGATCGGACTTACGGATCAAAAGTTATGAATCTCGCAATCTTGCTGTGACAGAAGATGACGAGAATTAATCTAACCAAAACTTCAAGATTAAATAAGAACGACAAAAAATTAATCAACTAAACTTTGAGAAACCCTGAACCATTTCCTAGAAAGGTTTTTGATGGATCAAATCAAGATGAAACTCAAAGAACAAAAACCAATCTAGAACCAGAATAAGCATGCAAACAAGAACCAAAACAAAAAACACTGTAACTGTAGCACGCAAGGATCTGGAAGAATTGATCTTTATTTCTTTTATCTAAAGTACTCCCAACAAAAGAGTACAAACCCTAAAACTGGGCTCAAAGCTCTCAATGCGCTCAGCTCTGTTTGAGGCCGTTCAACAGGAGACAACCCCTCATATTTAAAGGAGCAAAACACAAGGAGTCCTGAATACAATTCCTAATCCTAGAAGGAGTCCCACTCCTAATCCTAGAAAGAGTATGTATTCAACACAACTCCACTTGGCCCAACCTGGCCGAGTACAACTCTTGCACGCGTATGGCAACCCTACCATACTCACGTGACTAACACTTTGCACACGCATGGCCACCTGCCATTCTCACGTGACTAACCATTCTTCATGTGCACCATTCTCTAGACCGAACGTCCCGCATGACATCCTTGACCACCAAGACCTCGGTTCCTCCAGAACCTAGTCCCGAACCTCAGTTCCTCCATGAACCTAGTTCCGGTCCTGTCATCGACCACGTTCGCCCTCGAGCAACACCTGCACATGAACAAACCACAAAACGATTCCGAGCACAAGTCCGCGACTTGACTCAACATTAGTCCATGCAAATACTCACACGAGCATTGCATAAAGTCCACTTCAAAACAAGCATCATAAATTCTCACAAATTTCATAATCTCAAATTTAAACCAAAATTCAATTCCAAAATTGCTCAAAGCCCTAATCTAGCAAAAACCATTCACGCCAGACTAAAAACTCGGTCCGGCGTACACGTGAAACTTACTGGTTTTGGAAAATTGAGTCCGGCACAAAAACGTTTGAAAACACATTCACGACGGACCAAAAGAGATTTGGTCCGGCGCAAACGTGCCACGCTTGGTTTCAAAAGCAACTTGGTCCGACACGAAACCCTGCAAACACGCGTTCACGCCGGACTAAAAAATCAGTTCGGCGCAAACGTCCATCTCTCGATCACTTCAGCAAATCAGTCCGGTGAAAACACTCAAGTCATGTTCACCACGGACCAAAGCAACATTGGTTCAACGCCAATGCAAAAACACGTTCCAAAGGTCCGGTGCAATAAGCGTTCACTACGAACCAAAGATTTGGTTCGGCGCAATAGCGAAAAATGGTCCGGCGTAGATACGAAAAATAGTGCTCAATTTCCCGTTCACGACGGACCAAAAATTTGGTCCGGCGTAAACACGAAAAACGGTCCGACGCTAATGCGAAACTTACTATTTTGGAATTTGATCTGGTGCATGCACAAGCACAAACACATTTGCAAATTCAACTCTAAGCCAATTTTTCAGCACATGATTTCACAGATCTAATCAGCTTTTGTTCCTCGCCGTCTTTCACGCCGTTCTAGAGTAGTACCATCAGCTTTTGTTGATCAATTTTTGTTAATTTTCAGTGCCTTCTTCTAGCCTAAGAAACAACGATGGACGGTGAAGGATTTGATCAAGAAGAATTTATGACAAATTTGATTGTGGGAGATGGTGGTTATGAGGCCACAAAGCACGATGAGGCCGGCGAGGTAACAATCAGTCACATTAATGATTGTCGATTCCACTATCATGCTAAGCCAACATTCTGACCCGTTCATGATTGTACCATGCTTTCAGATCGGTCAACCAAGCGGGCAATCACGATAGTGAGGTCCAACCAAGAAGCCGAAGGCTAGATATGTTGTCACTGAAGTCAACGAGAACGGCCAACCTTAGAAACCCTTGACGGTGATTGGGTTGTTCAATTCAGCATGCGTCGTCCATGTTAGGGACCACGTGCCCATTAGCATAGCAAAATGGGATCAGGTTCCTGAAGATACGAAGAACATGCTTTGGAACGATGTTAGGGAGACATTCACCCTCCACCAAGGGACCGAAGAGAAGGTGAAGAGTTACACTCTCAAGAAGATGGCCATCGCATTCCAAACTTATAAAAAGAAGTTGAACACGGAGTATATCAAGAAGAATCGAACAACCGACTTCAACAAGTTCCCGAAGTTGCAAGATCACTGGGAAGCGTTTGTGAACTACAAGACTTCTGACGAAGGTCAAAGTTTGAGTAAGAAGAACAAGCTGAATGCATAGAAGAAGAATTACCACCACCGATTCGGCCTTGGTGGTTACCGCCAAGCAATACCCAAATGGGAGAAGAGGGAACATGACCTGCTAGCGAAGGGTGTCGCACTCGCAACAATGGAATGGCCTGACAGAGCAAAGCATTGGTTCTATGCTCACGGCGGCAGCCTCGATGATAACGGCAATGCGGTGTTTGGGGAGGTGCTGAGAGATGTGGCTAGAAGGCATTTGCAGTCCATTGAGGAGACTTCCCAAGGTAGCTTCGTGCCAAACAGGGAGAATGACGAGCTAACAAGGGCTCCACAAAACCCAGAGCACCCTGGACGTACACGAGGCATTGGCGTCATCCCGTGGAAGGTTGGTTTCGCTCAGGACGCCCAAACCTATAGGAGTCGGATGAGAAGCAAGGCTCGACATGCACAACAGCTTAGTGCGCTTGAAGAACGCATGACTCAAATAGAGGAGCAGTTAGCCCAGAGGCAACAACGGAGACGTGCTAGGAACCTCCCAGCAATCCTAACATCATCAGCCCCACCAGGCAGCGGAGCAGCTGCGCTTTCGGTGGGCTGCCCGAAGCGGACTTGGACAGGTATCGTAGACGACATCAGGCAGCGCACACCTTGTGAGCTGCACGTCGGGGCGCGGAACCTCTCCTTGAAGGCAGCGCACGGCATGGTTCATCCAGTGGAGCCAGGGCAGCTCATCCATGGCCAACAGATACCGTCAAACTACTCCAAGGTCTCGGTGGAGGAGGTTTGCCCAGGGTACGAGGACCTTGAGCTCAAAATTCCCAGAGGTGAAGTGACTACGAAGCTAGAAGAGGCGGTACACACTTTCATCCTGTGGCGCAAATGGCACATAATTTTTTGAGATAACATGGATGTGTCCTCTCTGCAAAGAAGCCCGACTCCTACACCACTTCCCGCACACACAAGCCCAAGAAGAAGCCCGTCTCCTCCCAAGAAGGCGCCAACTCCTACACCACCTCCCGTGCACATAAGCCCCACAAGAAGCCCGTCTCCTCCCAAGAAGGCGTCGACTCCTACACCACCTCCCGTGCACATAAGCCCCACAAGAAGCTCGTCTCCTCCCAAGAAGGCGCTGACCAAAGGAAACAAGCCAGCTCAGTCAGCAGCTCCCAAGAAGACAAGCTCCTCCACCCAATCCAAGAAGTTGCGTCCACCTCCGAAACTGGCGTACGATATGACCGAGGAGGAGACCAAGAAGATAGTACAAGGTGAGGTAACTAAATTTGTTAGACCCAAGTCACCAAAGAAGAAAGTTCAACCTGGCACGGAAGAATTTCACAAAGGCTTGAGGACTGTTACAAATTTGAAGGATAAAAAAGAAATGCCTTGCCAAACATTGAGTAAGGAATGCCACAAGAAGAAGACGTCAGCTGAGGAGAAGGCTAAGGAGACGGCTAACGAGATGCTACAATTCTTCGATGAAACTAGCCTTGACGCAAATCAAATAATATGCATGACAGAGATTGAGTTTGCCGAACCAACAAGATGGCCATTTACATTGGGTGAATCATTGGTCAGGCATGAGGAGCTGCTCCAGCTAACGACAAAGATGCGGCAATTCCATGAATGTGAAGGACCATGTGGAGGTCCATCCATATTTGTGATGAGTATTTGATTTTATTTGAGCAAGGTGTGCTCATGTTTGAGTTTGATTTGAATCAGAATTCAAAAGGAAGCAATTTGGGTTGTGTTGGTTTCTTGTGGTACTACCGGCCTTTGGCTGGTGGTAGAACCGACTGATGAATGAGACATGATGAATTGTGAGCATTTGTGATGTTTATTGCATATTATTGGACAATGCTATGTGATGGTTTTTCTTGTCTTTGATGGTTGCAGGACGACGGTGCTAGGTCATGGTGAGGCGGATGATGACCGGGACTAGGCGAGGTGCGTCGGAGGTCCAGACGGTTGGAGATCGCTGGAAAATGATCGGATACGGAGTCCGGGCAAGTCAAAGAAGATAAGGAAAGGGGATGATACTAGCTAGATGCCGCGAGGATCGATGAGGGCCGTTAGATCGCGGTCTAGTTGATAGGATAGCGGGTCTAGTAGTATGCTTTGAAAACCGTGCAAGAAAACCCATTATGTGTGTAGGGTTTTGGGTGTCCCTTGCATGGTGGAGTGAGTGGGTTAATCCTAGCCCTTGGTGGAGTGCCCTAGGGTTTGGGACTCATCCAAGGGTGGTAGGTGGCCCAAGAGTAGTATAAATAGAGGGGTGGAGGGAGGCCTCCATGCCCATTCATTCTTTGATTTCTTTTGTTGCTCCTTTGAGCTTTGCCCACATGAAGTGAGGCTTTGTAATCACACATCTCTGAATGAAATAGAAGTTCCAAAAGCCAAATTTATTTTCTCGCAATTTAATTCTTGCAATTTACATTATGTCTTTACTTTCGGCATTTACTTTCATGTATTAAATTCAGCATTTACATTCCTGCATTCACATTTATGATTGCTGGATTTTGTTCTTGACTTGAGCGATTCACATTCACCTCCTTCTATACTCTATTTGGATCTTCGCTCAAGATCGAGTTCATTTGCCAAAGTTTGTATGCCGCAAGAGTTTATTTGTCAAGTTTCTATCAAGATCGCGAATCTGTCCAGAACTTGTTCTTCGCGCAGCAGTCAGTCTTTGATTTTTAGAAAAATCTAGAAAAATCCTTTTTGATTGATTCTTATTGGAGAATGTGCGTGACTCATATATCCATCTGTGGAAAAATTTTGGAGTCCATTGATTGCACCGTTTGGGAGCTATGAGGTGAAAACCGAGCCCCAAATTTCCTGATCCAAGTTCCTGACTATCTGTAGTCCGTGATTTTTCATGATTTTTCTAAAAGGATTTTGGAGGTGATTTTTGGTGTAGTGTTTCATGATTCATCTGTTCATAAGGTGAAAAATTCCCAAAAATTTTGGAGCAACATAAATCAACTAACCACCTGCTCCAAGTGGGGACCACTCCTGAAAAATCTGCTTTTGCTTTTCTAAAAGAGGCTTTTTGGTGATTATGCTTGATCTCTTTTAGAAAAGAAAATTTTGAATTAATTCCTCTTTATTTTGGACACTTAACAACCAGGATTGTGATTAATAAATCCCTCACATGATTCTTGGTCCTCATCCACGCAAACTCGGGATGCATATAGTTGTCGAGTCGTTCCGATTTTTGCGGGTTTCGTGAATTTGAGGAGCACCGGTTTCCTTGCAGGATTGTTTTGAGTACTTTGAGTGGGGGAAATTTTATTTGGGATCATTCACCCCCCTCTGATCGCCATCTCGGTCTTTCAGAATGGTACTTGGACGCGACCAAGCATAGTCTAGAGTTGTTTGTTGTCAAGTACAAGCAACAAGATTTTTGTCACGGTGACAGTGAATTTTTTGTCGAAAGGCACGTCATGTATGATCTATACCAGACAGACGCCCTCAGCGTGTCCTTGCTAGGTTGCTGGACTCTGTAAGTGTCTTATTCACAAAAAACCATCGTGCGTGCCCTTGTACTGTACTACCTTGCAAGCCTAACTAATTTCTTCTTGTGTAGCATGGAGATACAAAGATGCTAAAGGGCTAATATTTTTGACATAGGCTTCATGGACGCATTAGTTATCAACGAGACAACCGTTAGATTCAACCCAAGCGATACAGAGACTAACGTATACAAAGCGCTAAAAGAACAACAATATAAGTCAAGGATATATCTACCCTACGCACATGACGAGCACGTGTTTTCCAGATCTTTGCCTTATTCTACTCCTTTTTCATAACACTATGTTAGAACTAATTAGTTATCTACGTTGACATATCTATGTATAGTTTTCACTGGATTCTTATTATGATCGAGCTAGATCATAGTCGGATCACAATTATGGACTCGAGAAGGAAACCAGTTGAAACGTATCAAAACTTTATCGATTTGCTCAACCGGTATTAATTCTTGTTCCTTTCATTATTGTATTACTTCTATTTCCTTCCATTTGAAACAAATTCTAATCATGTACAATTGGTAATCACATGTGTAGTGCATTCGCACGATTCCATGCTAAACACAAGGGCGCATTCAAGGAGAAATTTTTGAAATTACAACTGCCTCTCAAGTACGTATATCATAATGCTAGCTTTTTGGTTAGTTAAGTTAATTTCCTTGCATTCATTTCACGCTTTCAACTTTTTCAACCGCAGTTCTTGAGTAAGTCGGCGGACAACAATTTATGCGGTTACTATGTATGTGAGTTTTTGCACACCCAAACCGGAGCCGCTGACCGCATGCTAAAAGGCGATAAGGGGTGAGTAAATATAATTACTACCTTTAAGGATGTATAGGTACTCCTTATATCTTGTACAAATCCAAGGATTGATTAGTTAATGACTTAACGACAGGTGCCTCAATATTTGGTGGAACAAGGTTCGGAACTCTCGCAGGCGTGAGTGAGAACAATCCAAGAACAATATCTGAGGATGTATACATGATACAACTTGAAGGTTTTGTTGATCCCAAATACGCTAAAAAGGTATGCAAGCTTCAAAGATCCATTTATGGGTTGAAGCAAGCATCTCAGAGTTGGAACATTCGTTTTGATGAAGTAGTCAAAGGATTTGACTTCATCAAAAATGAAGAAGAGCCTTGTGTTTACAAGAAGGCTAGTGGGAGCGCACTTGTGTTTTTGATCTTGTATGTGGATGACATATTATTGATCGGGAATAATATTCCTATGCTTGAAGATGTTAAGACTGTTGAAAAAGAGTTTTTCAATGAAGGACTTAGGAGAAGCATGTTATATCTTGGGCATAAAGATCTATAGAGATAGATCAAAAAGGTTGATTGGATTAAACCAGGAAATGTACATTGACAAGGTATTGAAGAGATTCAATATGCATGAATCCAAAAGAGGTTTCATGCCAATGTCACATGGCATCAGTCTTAGCAAGAATCAATATGCATGAATCAGTGTCCCTCGACAACTGATGAGCGAGACAAGGTGAGCAAGATTCCATACGCTTCGGCTATTGGGTCTATTATGTATGCCATGATCTGTATGTGCCAGATGTATCATATGCTCTAAGTGTCACGAGCAGATACCAAGCGGATCCCGGTGATGGTCATTGGATAGCCGTGAAAAATATTTCGAAGTACTTGAAAAGAACTAAGGATATGTTCCTAGTTTTTGGAGGTGAGGAAGAACTGGTTGCAAAGGGTTACACCGATACAAGCTTCCAAACTGACAAAGATGATTTCCGATCGCAATCTGGGTTTGTATTTACACTAAATGGAGGAGTAGTAAGCTGGAAGAGTTCCAAGCAAAGCACGGTGGTCGACTCTGCAACAAAAGCGGAGTACATTGCGGCCTTAGAGGCCACAAAAGAAGCTGTGTGGATAAAGAAGTTCGTCTTAGAGCTTGGTGTGGTTGCTAGTGCCTCTAGTCAATGGATCTCTATTGTGATAATAGTGGTGCCATTGCACAAGCAAAAGAGCCTAGATCACATCAGAAGTCCAAACACATACTCCGACGCTTTCACCATATTCGCGAGATTGTGAATAGAGGTGACATGAAGATATGGAAAGTAGACACGGAAGCTAATGTGGCTGATCCGTTAACGAAGCCTCTTCCACAGCTTAAGCATGAGGCGCACATGAGGTTTATTGGTATTAGATGCTTAATTGACTGACTCAAGTGCAAGTGGGAGATTGTTAGTGTTATGCCCTTGAGGCAGTCATATAGATGATTGTAACATGACTATGTTTATGAATAATAATATGATTATTGGTCCAATGAATGTATATCATTATATTGATCAGTAAGTATGTGACATGCTTATGAAACTCTCTACTCATTGATATAATTCTGTAAGTATCTCTGATCGGATATCATCGTAGTGGAGAACGATGAATAGATCAGCACATGTACTGATCGATGATCATGTTTCATAGATCATGGGATATGGAGATATCATCAATACATTGTGAACACATGTTGAAGACCATGGGTTAGATAGACCCACAATGAGACACTGCGAGAATGTTACATTCCTGTGTGCCATCAGTGTATCTCATACATAGTAGGTGTATGATCCTTAGACCTGAGATTGTCACATTCCCTACATATGTAATAGTTTACCTTGGGGTTACCAAACACTATTTCCTAACTGGATAGTTATAAAGGTAGCTTTCATGTTTACTATGAAACATGCAGAGGGAAGTGAGTAGTCAAGATGGAATTTGCCACTTCAGTGTAACGGAGATATATGTCTAGGCCACTCGTGTGATATGATTAAGGAAGTGCATGGCCATGCCGTGATTGAGAAGTCAATCACAACTTATTAATATATCATAGATACGAGAAATGGATTGAACTGTCAAAGGATGACATGCTTCTCGCCTTGAGTTCAATCTACATATAGTTTGGCAAAGGGATTATTACATCAATACTTTGATCATATGCGTTTGGGAGTTGGCATGTTCTGCAAGGAGCCGCTACCAACTATTGGATTAGAAAAGGGTTTTCCAAATCTATGTTCAAATGCGCATGAACCTACAGGGTCACACATTTAACGGGCTGGGATGCATTAATTCGGATTGGATCCGTAATTAGACCTCGTGGGCTTAACACGCTGATGGGCCCTGGCTTAGGGTTTCATCGCGTGGCTATATAAGGAGAGGAGAAGGGTGGATGTCAGATATCTCTTTTCGTCCAGAACCCTAGTCTCCACCTCTCATTGCCCCTGTCGAGCGACACGGTGCTTGCACGCCGACTCATGGGGTTCCATCCCCGGACGTGTGGACTGCTATAGTGACGCTGCTGCTACTGCGGCGTGGAGAAGACGATAGGTGGCAAGGACGATCCACGGCGAGGACGATCCGCGGTGAGGACGATTCGCGGTGAGGACGATCCACGCCGAGAACGATCCACTACATCAACGCGCGAAGGATTCCGTAACTGCGCGTCTAGTGGTAATTGATCTATGATCACCTTCTTGTGAGTAGCTTTTTTGGTTTTGCGGTAAAATTTTTTAATTTGTGCTAGAGTAGCATACCGCATTCCTCATCAGTGGTATCAAAGCCATCTCGCGTAGATTCGTGATCTAGATGTTGTACATATGGTATGTGAGGATAGTAGATTGGATCTATTACATGTTCAACCGATTCATGTGATGAATTGGTGGAGGCAGCCGTCGATGAGATCGATCGGTTTAGGGTTTGAGGAAAGTGCAAACCGAATCAATCTTGATTTGAGTGAGTCCGTTCATGGTATGACGTTGCCCTTACCGGTCGGGTTACCGCCATCAGGGTTCACGAATCGCAACCATATGGGACCAAGCCAATCAGATTGAATCGGATTGGGCCAATCTGATTGATCTGTGGAAATTTTGAGGGTGTTTTCTTTTAACAGAACACACGCCTCTAAAACTTTTTTTGCAAGGATCGCCGCCAGGGGTGCTGCCCCTTAGACCCCGCCTTGGGCGCTGCCCCTTGGAACCCCACTGCTGTAGAATCTATTTTATTCAATTCATTTTTACAGGATGTTATGTGGAACAGTATGGCCTATGTGTATGTGATGCATGTAATTATTACATGGCATGTGTGCCGTGTCAAGCCATAAGGCTATTTTAATTGTATAATGACATGTGTGTCGACTTGTGATGTTTGAAACCCTCATGTAAAATTCATTATCAAAGTTGTAAGAAGTTGCATCTACATAAAAGAATGTTTTAAGGTAGTCTAGAACATGTTACTCACTTCAGTCATAACAACAGGAAGTTGGATCATGACCACGCCAAATGTAGTCCCAAATACTCATTCCTTTTGCCGCTGCACCTTTCTTAACCGCCTTTATAGCAACAAGAAGCGAAGCACCTAAGAGACAACAGGATTACTCAGGTATAATGAAACACAAATAAAGAAAACAAGTAGTAAGTGAATAGCACCTTCAATTAGGGAAAAGGGTTTTGCGCAACAAGTATTTATCTGCGAGCACCATTAGTCATACAACCAGCAAAACAATTCAAAGTGGACCTTTTTCCTCATTTGATTAAAGGAATAACTTTCTTTTGCCTTTCAAAAGAAAGAACAAGTAAATATTCCACAATCTTCTCAAGCTTACATAATCTCATACCTTCCCCTCCCTCCATTACTCTCCTCATTTTGTAGGAGAAATAACATTTCTGTCCTATCACAACATAGAGGCAATAGCATTTCTGTTTCATCGTAACACAGTAGCATGTATTTCATAACCTTCTTCCCCTCATTGGATATAAAGCGTCAAGTCACCGGTATACACTTGCAAATAGGGGTGAAAATAGTACGAATAATTTCCGAACAACCGACCGATCGAAACGCCTCGGATAGCAATTCAGATATTTTTTCGGATATCCGGATATTTTGCTCGAATATAGATCGAATACGGATAAAGTGTCCCAAATACGGATACGGATACAGATATCTCAGATAATATCTGTCGAATAATATCCGATCATTTTTTTGAATTCCCACCTCTTTAAAACTTTGGTTTAGCCCACTCACTGCTTGCCCATAGCCCATGGGCCAGACACCCATAACCATATCACACACGACACATTGCACCACTAGGTCCATTAGGCAGCACTCAGCAGGAGGGAGCAGCCAACCCTAATCTTGCTCCTCGTTGCTTGTGCGATCGCTGATGCCTGTGTTCCCGGTCCCAGCCTGCTGCCGCTTCTCGGCCCCGGCACTCCGCCCCGCCTCCTCGCGCCGCCGCTTCGCCCTGCCCCCGACGCCCGCCGCCGCCCTGAGCTCCCAACGTCGACCCTCGCTCCTGGAGATCCCGCCACCCTCCCTGCTCCCGGCGCCCGCCGCCCGCCGTCACTCCCGGAGGTCCCAGCGCCCGCCGTATACCCAATGATCTTCTTACTCATTTGATCTTCTATGGGAATTGACTTGTATGGTTATATTTTCATTCCATTTGATCATCTTATTTTCTATAGATACTTAGCATCTTTTAACTTGGTTGGAATTTCTGGTATCTACATGCTCTTATTATTTTCATTCATATCCTTTGTCGTAACTTGATTGATCTTGCTTGGTCTCGAGTTCCAAGATCAAACAACTGGATTATACATAATCTTGCTGGGTCATACATAAACAAAAGTCTGCTCACCCTTGGAACTGTAAGTACCATATAGAAGATTAACTTTGTTGCCCATTTCGTTGAGTTGTGTCAAGTCTTCTAGGATTAATTACTGGGAATTGCTCATTTCACTAATATATATTTAGACACAATGCATGCCTTTTGGCATACATGATTTCATACCTAATTGCTACAACCTGGATTCATTTTCTGCTTAGTATTCAAATATGAATGGCTAGTAAGAAGGTATACTAGGGGTTGGCAAAATAGTCACATTTTTGTTCAATTGTTTTAGTTCTTGTCATGGTAACTTGTCAATGACATTTACACAGGTAAATTTCATTTCACACAGAAATTCATAACAAACACAGATGAGACAATACACCTACTTCATCAGATTACTTTGATTAACGCGCTCTTTGAAGAGTTTGCTTTCATGCATATAAATTGATGACTATAAATGATGGAATGCCTGGTATTAAATTGCAGCTAAACACAACAGATTTGTGCACTCATTGACATGGTATTGAGATGACTAGCAATTTAGAAACACATTAATTAGCTCTTGCTAGATATGGATGCGCTTAAATAGTGGAACAAGAGATGTCATTAGAAATTAGGATGTCATGTGATGCTCCATCTGAAGCTAGGATGTCATGATTTGTGCACCGGAAGTTTGATATCTTCTTTTGCTTTCACTTCAATTCTCTTGGGTATTTATGTCTAGTTCTATTTATTTTGAAATGTATTTGGATGTTGAACTGTTTGGGTACGAGCATAGATTTACAATCTGAGTTCCATATTGCATCCATGTCCTCTGAAGATGTGAATAATTTTGGTTGGATTCGTGCAATGGATGGACCTTATATGAGCTTTGCTGTATCTTTTCCAAAACATGTGATACTATCCTTTTGCTTAAATCAACTAAAGAACTGGGACTGTGGCATGGAAGTTATTGATGAGAAAAAGTATCATGTGATTGATCTCCAAGAAACTTCAGCATATAAAGTAAAATAGTTTAATGTCTTGTGGTTTGTCTGAAATATTTTATTCTTCATCTCTTAGTTTGATCAGAGTAAAGCATTTTTAATGTTTTGACTGTGATTGTGTTACCATTCCAGCCTGATCTGGCACAGCCTGTATGTGGGACAATGCACTGTGTAGAAACATGCATGCATAAATCCATGATCGTTTATGAGAGTGCATCTTCTCATATTTTAGATTACTATTGGTGAATTTCTTTTGAATGGAAACCTTGATCAGGGACAAGCTTTCCATTTTTCCAGCTTTTATTTCTTGCTGTGCTTCTCGAACTAGATATGTGTAACTATTATTATAATTTGTTTTAGAATGGAATCAGGAAGTGCGAGTGCAAATGTTTGTGGTAGTGAGGCAGAATGGAATCACTCCGTTCGTATTTAGTGTTTGCATGTATTATTCAAAAAATAACCGTTTCGATGATTATCCGAACTTATTTTATCCGTATTCGTTTGAATATTATCAATATTCGTATCTGACATTATCCGTATCCAAATCCGTATCCGGCACTATTCGTATCCGAATCCGATCCAATAAAATTATATGGATCAAATACAATATGAGGGGTTTCCGATCCGTATCCGATCTGTTTCACCCATACTTGCAAAGCTTCATACATAAATTGCCTAACTAGATTAAACCTTTAATACAAAGAATGTTAATAACACAAGACCGAAACACACAAATTCGTAAATTGCTGAACAACATTACGCCAGATACAAAATGTTCTAACTTAAGAGGGCAAAAAAGGGGGGTATAATATTACGGGTCTTTCTTCCAGTCCTGGAATTCCTAGTCTGAGTGTTTAGTGGGTTTACCTGTGATTTGTAAAGTTCAAAGTCTAGGTGTGTGGGAGAGAATCACTCATCATTCTTTTTTCTTTCCCCTCCCACCTAACCTTCTCCCCCTCCTTCTTTTTTTTCCCTACCCGGATGCCCACTCTCCTCTTTTTCTTCTCCACCCAACTCCTTCCCCCTCCATTCGGCTCCCCCTCATCATTTGGTCTCTCCACTTGCAGAAGCTCCTCCTGGGTCATTCTTCCATGCGGCAAACTCCTCCCTTCTCCTCCTAGCAGCCGGCGCCCTCCTCCTCTCTCTCGGCAGCAGCAGCAACAACAGCTCCTCCCTCTTTTTCATCCTTGTGGGCAAGGAGAGGTAAGGATTTGTAGGGTTTGGGGTTGAGCATGCTGTGGTATTGGAGGTCCTAGCTGGTATAGATTGCTCTAAGTTTCTTAAATTTGGAGTACTTTGGAGGGAAAGTGGTTCTAGGTTTGGGAGGGAGAATGCTGTTTTTTGGGCTGATTCAACAACCGTTTTGTAACTGCGATTTGAGGCAGTTAGAATCATCTCATGAATCTTTGACTGTCGAAGAAATTGTAGCTCGTCGTTCCCCCTTTAATTTGAGCACAAGAACACTAAATTCCATTCAGCCAATCAAAAGTTATGCTCATTTTAGTGTGGACTGTCCTGATAAGGTTTGTGTTGGTAGCTGAAATTTTGAACTGCTGTTTAGGGCTAGATGCAGGTCGATTTAGAATTTCTTTTTGCTTAGAGAAAGTTAGGAAATTTCTTATAGATTAAGAAAATATCCTTGTTTGTTTGATTGGATTCAAGAATCAAAAGTTATGCTATTTGGAAGTTGCTATCCTGAAATTTGATTCTACTGGAACTTCAGAAAATTAGGCTGAGACTTGAGAGCGGTTTGAGGACTTTAGAGTTGTCTCCTGAATTTTTGTCTGTAGAATATATTGTGGGTTATCCTCTTGTGGTTATTTAGAACACAAGAACTCAAAGTTTGGTTTAGCCATTTAGGAAATATGCTCATTTGCGCTCTTGCTGCCCTAAATTCCAATTGTTGGGTTTGGGGCTATTTTGGGGTAGAGTGTAGGACTGTTGTATGTTGTTGTGATCTATATAGACTTTGAAAATGAGTATGTCAATGCTATTTTCAAGAGGTGAAGCCTTGGGAGTGGCCTCATCCTCGCACCGCTCCGCTCCTCGCGGTTAGAGGCAAGTGTATCATGTAGATTATTGCTAGAGGGATATTGTGTGGTTTGCCTTGCCAGTGATCTTAATTATATTGATATTTACAAATATGATTATGCTTATGATTATGAGACTTTTTGTGATGATGAATATGCTAAGTGCATGAATTTAAAGTTTATGTCAATGCTTATGGAAATGTCATGATGATGATAATGTAATGTGCACTTTAATTCATCTCTTTTGCATCTATGCATACATAATAGAAAATGTGTCCAGAGTGGGCCTCTATGTCTCACACGTAGTCAGACATGAAAGTCCTACTCCGGTAGGCCCCTCCACGGGTTGGAAGGGAATGAGAAGGTGCTCGCCGACGGGTGGGCACCTAGCAATACCGGTATCAGCTATGAAATGAGCATTATGAGCATGCATGTTGCATTGCATGATTAAAATGAAACTCATGTTATGTTATGATGTTGATCTCTTGTGCAAGAATCTTACCATGTTACAATTATTTAAACCTTTTGTTCTAAGTTACTTGCATTATTATCTTGAAACATTTGCTGAGTTGTATGAACTCACGCTTGTTCTTTGAAGTTTTTATTTTAGGTACCTCCAGAGCGGCATTTGGGTAGAAGGGCTAGCACCATTTCACTCACAATGACTATCATGTAGTTAGACTAGTTGCAATATCTCTCTTTTGGAAGTGGTGCTAAGTTTAAAGAACTTGATTTTGAATAGTTAGCTTGTAAGTAGTTTGTTGGCATGTTATTTTAAATCTCTGAATCCTTGGTTATGTTGTGTCTATACTTGTAGTTCCTTTTATTTTACGTCGTGGTTGCCCTTTGGGTACCTTGCTCTTCCAAGTTATATGCTTAGTTGGTCATGCTGACTAGTTGGATATCGTGAATTGCTGTACGTATGTTGTTTATATTGAATGTTGTCTTTTGCTTGCTGAGTGGATGTCCGAGTTTTAGGGAAGGTGCTACCGAATTTTTATTTTTAGTAAGTTTGGCAACATACTAGTATGTTTAGTTTGTTTTGATTTAATTTTCTAGTGTCTTGTGATGGTTGATGCTTGAGGGTGTAACATTCGGGGCACGTGGGGTGCCGGGGTGTTATAGTTGGTATCAGAGCAGGCATTAGGTCCATGGTGCTTGAACTTATTGAGATACCATAGGGTCAACTAAAACCTTGATTTGGGATAATCTAGAAACATGGCCTAGGTACATATATTCTTTAAACCAAATCAAATCGCCATATACGGCTTCTTGGAATTCTTCGGCATCTTGGAACTCTGAAAGAGTTGGGTTTGAGCAAGGGTGAGTACACAACCGTAATCAACAAGTCGCACGAGAAACACTGAATACTACATGCAAGGGTTTTAACAAAGGTTGGCACAAGCCTGATAATTATGGTGGATGAAGTTTTATTTTCAAGTTCTTTTTTTATTTGAAACACAAATCATAAATAATAGTAGGGGGGTTTCCACAAGTTATCTTAACACACCGCTAATTTCCCAAAATTTCCAAAGTCTACTTGAGCTAGGTTACGAGAGTCACCCCAATTCAAACTTAGCTTCATTAACCGGAAGCACGGCATATTCGAATACCATTTAATTGATTTTTTTAAATAATACATTTTTTAAACCGAATTGCGTTTTTAATACTCGGAAAAAAAATTTGCAAAAATAATACGTGGTCGCCAAACCGTACGGCGAATACCCTATTTTCGCCGGACCGTGTGGCGAATACCCTATTTTCGCCGGACCGTGTGGCGAATACCCTATTTTCACCACACGGTTCGACGAAAATAACCTAACCGCCGCAATTAATCTGCTACACGGGTATCAAGGTTATCTTCGCCAAATGATACGGCGAAGACTATATTTTCGCCAATTGGTGCTGCGAAGACTCTATTTTCGCCAAATGGTATGGCGAAAATAGGTTTACGCAAAATGGTACGGCGACAATTGCTCGGTTTAAGTCGCCCGACGCGAGATCGATCCAGGTCGATCTCGCAGCCGCCGCCGAAGCCAAAAAAAAGAGAGGGCCCCGCCGTCGGCCGCAGGAAGAGAAGAGGGAGAGGGAGAGAGAGAGGAAGGAGAAGGAGAGGAAGGAGGAGGAGAAGAAGAGGAGGAGGAGAAGAAGAAGAAGAAGAAGAAGAAGAGAGGAGGAGAAGAAGAAGAGAGGAGAAGAAGAAGAAAGAGGAGGAGGTAACATCGCAACTTTGTTTAATTTCGTATTCTTCAATGTAGAGAGAAATTTAGAGTAGTGCAATTTAGAGTAGCGATCTAGAGTAGTGCAATTTAGAGTAGCGATGTAGAGTAGTGCAATTTAGAGTAGCGATGTAGAGTAGTGCAATTTAGAGTAGCGATGTAGAGTAGTGCAATTTAGAGTAGCGATGTAGAGTAGAGCAATTTAAAGTAGCGACCCAGGATTAGAGATTAATCGTCAATGCGGAGGATTAACTGAACCAATCGGTCAATCAATAATCGGTTGGTCAGCAAGGGCATGTAACACCCCAAAATTTTTGCTTTTCTTAAATTCATGTGTGATTTGGCACTTTGGTGAATTTTTGGAATTTTCTGGAATTTATTTGGATTTATTTGGAATTTATTTGAATTTATTCCATTTTGAAATAATTAAAGAATTTAATTTTGCAAATAAAATTTTGTTGGAAATATTTTATTTGAGTCCAAAATGATCCAAAGTATTTTCCAGAATTTTTCTGGAATTTTTCTGAGTCATTTGCTATTTTTAATGAATTAAATGAATTACTAGGAATTATTTTAAATATTAAATCGCTGGAAAATCAAACTCGGGTCAAGTATCGTTTCATCCGACCGAAGTCGAACTCCGAGTTGGACTCGAGTCCGACCCGAGCCACGTGACTCGACCAAACCCACTCCTAAACCTAATCAATCCCAACCGTTGGATCAAGATCCAACGGCCGAGATCCGCCTGCACGTTCGAGCCAGATCGGCCCGGATCCGATCGCGCCGCGCGATCGTGGCCGTTGATCGTGCCACGTGGACGGTCAGGCGTCGTCGTCTTCGCCGAGACCGAAGCGGACTCCGCCGCGCCGCCGTGGGGAAACTAGGTTTCCGTGTCCGCGCGAACGCCGAGGCTATTTAAAGCGTGAGACGCCCCCGAGGTTGCCCTCATCCTTGCGCACCTGCTCTCCCGAGCCATCTCGCTCGAGCCGCCGCTTGCCGTTCGCGGCGAGCTCGCCAGAAGTTGGAGGAAGTGACCGCCGCGTTTTTGCTCGATTCCGCCGTCCGTCGTCTTCCGCCGAGAAGGAGCCCAGATCCGAGTCCTCGCGTCGAGACGCACGAAGGACCCTTCATCTCGCCGAGCAACCCCGAACGCCGTCGGGCTCGCTGCCGCCGTTTCGCCTCCGTGCCCAAGCTTCGCCAGTGCCATCGCCAGGACTCGCGAGCTCAGAGGACCGCCGATCCAGACGGACGGTTGAGGTGAGTTCACGTGTTCCAAACCCGATTAGATACGACCGTTGGATCAAGATCCAACGGTTCACAATCGCCACGCGCCGTGAGCGCTGCTATTATAGGATTAGATCTGGACCGTCCGATCTAGATCGAACGCCCACGATCATCAAGTAGTTTAACGTGTTAACCCTGGATCTAATCCGCGCCGCTGATTTTCAAACCAGCGCCGCGATTGCGCCACGTGTCGAGGAGATGGACCGACGCGGTCGCCGCCAGACGCGTGTGTAGCGTGTCCGACACGCGGGCCTCGCATGTCGAGAGGGCCCACACGCCACCGCGTCTGCGTGAGACCGCGACAGCGGTGGGTCCCACATGTCGGGCCTCTCACGTGAGCCGTGACCGGGTCCACCGTGGAGCGAACCGCGCCGTGAGCCGAGCCCATGAGCCGGTGACGCCACCACCCAATCGAGCTGACACGTGTCCTGCCGACGCAGTAATTAATTTCAAAAAGAAAATGATTTATTAATTCGAAATATTGATTCAAATTTAGATTCAAACTTCAAACGCTTATAACTTTTATGCGTTTCAACTCCGATTTGAGTGGTTCAAATTTCTAAATTTGTATAAAATTGAGATCTACCTAAATATGAATTTTATTTAATTTTTGGACTAAAGTTTTTCTCTGTAATATTATTTAATTGATTATTTAAACTTTAATAAATCATAACTTTTGCATTTTAACTCCGATTTGAACGATTCCAGTTTCTAAAAATCCAGAAAATTATGTTCTCTCTGTTTATGGATTTTATTTGGAGTTTTGGGATGTTTTGCCTAGTGTTTATTTGTGCATTTGCTATTTGCACGCTTTTACGAGTAGACGTTGAAGTGCCTAAGGATTCGAAGGAGAAGTGTTGACTCAGGATCCAACTCAAGACCAAGAGCAAGTACTTTTGAAGGCAAGTTGTGCTTTGACCATGTTGATCCTATTTCAAATCTATTTTGATTTAAACTATTGCATGCTAGTTCAATTAGAAAGATACTTTGTTTAAACATGGGGTTAGATAAATACCAATTTCTTTGTATGACACCTTGATTATCTAAGTATGTGCCATGATCCCTTGTCACCCTAGTTGTGGATTACTAGTTGGACATTATTAAGTTGCCAACATGGGTTTAGACCGAGCGTAGTACCGCTTAGACCTGCTACGTGCTCATGACATGATTTTGGATAATCAAATGCTAATATTGACTTAATGATATATTGAACCTGTTTTGGAAAAGTATCACGTGATGTTGATGGCACGTGGTGCATGGTAATCAAGCTGGGTTTGATAAGCGATTTCGACCGGGCATGTGGCAAGAGTAATCAGTGGGCCATTGTGGCATTGGGGATGTTGATTTGGTTTTTCGGGTAGTCTTGCCCTGGTCACTCTAAGGACTTAACCTTGCAAGCCTTTGAACTGGTCATACTTGCAACCACATGGCTGGAATGGGACGGCCCTAGTTGACTAAGTCGCTAAGGACTCACTTGTGGAGCCTCGTGGTGTCGATTACACCGCTTTGTGTGATCAGACGGGGAGCGTATCGTGGTCGTGGGCCGATACCCATCTAACGGTGTGTTGGTCCCATACTTCGCCTTGGCTAAGGGAAGGGATGGTGTAGAGCACGAACCTGAGAGGACCACTGTGTTGTTTGAGGCTTCCAAAGGCTTTGTTACTGAACTCGCCTTTGTGGTGTTTGACTGTATCTTGTGGGTAAAGTGCATAACCTCTGCAGAGTTGAGAATCTATTTAAATAGCCGAGTCCACGGTACTGGACAATGCTCGGGAATTACAGTCAAGGGTTAGACTTTCTGAAAATAACTTGGATTTGAAAAGTTGGGTTGGGTTAACAATGAAGATGATGGAAATGTGGTTTAGGATGGGGAAAAAATGTTTGTTAAACTTCTTGAAAGTTATTTATGCTTTACTTATTTCTACTGCTTTCGAATCTACTTATATTACTTGTCAAAAGCTCTTTACTGCAAATATACCTTGAGCTATTCCTTTGTACCAAGCCATGCATATAGTATATTAGCTTGCATTCTGTGCATGACTTGCTGAGTACCAAGTACTCACCCTTGCCTCAACACAATATCAGTTGAAGAGGAGACTATGCCAGTTTCGGAGGAGGATTTCCAAGAGGACCCGTCTACTTAGGGATGCGAGCCCGATCGGTTGCTGTGGTATCTTTGGATGGCGCCACGAAGTTATTTGATTTTCCGCTGCTGTTATTTCTCTTTTAATAAGTTTCGCCTTGCAAGGCATATATTTGTATCTTGGCCATAAGGTCAAGTAACCCTTTGATTATTTAAATAAAGTACTTTGATAGTATCGATTGGTATGATTGTGATATTTACCGATGTTAAGACTGTGTGCACTAGCGCGTTCCTGGACTAGTGCTGAATACACAGAGGGTCCGGATTTGCAAATTCGGGGTCCCGACAGGGCAATATATCGATTTAGTTACTAAAATACCTTAAAAATTGAGATTAGGCCCGATTAATTCCGATTAATCGTTCTGCCCATTTTTTTGACCGTAAGGAAAAAAAATGGAATATTTAGGGCTTCGATCACAAGCTAATCGGCCAATTTTTCTGAACGTTGCATATTAGTAGCAAATAGCCATGTTATATGTGCGCTGTATTATTATAATATTATAGTATCGATATCGCGATAGTTAATTAGCGTTGTTGAATTACGGTACTGATTTTACATTTTAGTAGGGATGCAAAAATTTATTTTGTCTACGTCGTCGTAGTGATGTCGGAACCAGTGAAATTCAGGGTATATTATGGCGATGGTGAAGTAAAAATTGGGCAGAATGGAGTGGATTTAAGCGGCTTTGCGGTCACCATGGCCGAGCACTTGTCCCCTCGACATCAAGTTAGCATTCGTGATATAAAACTTTGGTTGACCCAATTTTTTCCTGAATCCAAGTGTTTATTCTTACCATCCAAATCATATTCACGTGTAGCAAGGGTGACCTTACTGTGTGGGAGTTGAAGACAGAGATCGAACACGCTTGTGGCGTAAATGGTTAAGGTGGTGCAAGGGATCTAGCCTCGAATGTGTGATCTTTGGTGCAAGCTTGCCCTAGGGAAGAGGTGAGTACTACTGGTGTGAGGGAGAGCAAAGCACATCGGCTATAGCTGAACAAGTTCACCCAGTGGTGTCTGTTGAGGCAAAGAAATGGGGATGATCACATGGATGCAGCAAGCGCGGAAGGTCGGGCTGATGAAGGGGAGGATATCGATCAACTTGTGGATCAATTGGATTGGGTGGATCGCATGGCGACAGAAGAGGAAGCTGAAATGTTGGATCCTGTCGATACCATCGGCGAAGATGACGAACAGGAGGAAGATGATGAAATGCATGGTAGTACTGGCTCAGCGGAGGTACCCATCCCCGATGAATGGAACAGGTAGAACAAAGCTGGTATGGAAGCTTTGTGGGGCCATGATTCGCATTGTGAGTATGGTACTGGTGCCATTCGGTTGAATCAAATGTTCCCGAACAATTCTGAATTGAAGTTGGCAGTGAGCTTGTGGGCACTATCGCTGCAAAGAGAGTTTCGGGTCGTCCTGTCTAGCCCAGATAAGTAAACAGTGAAGTGCGTATTCGATGGTTGTGAATTTCGAGTACATGCATACAAGCCGAAGTGTGAGACGTATTGGATTGCATCAAGAGTGGACGAGCACACATGCAGACTGGAAAATGTTCTTGTCAAACACCGTAACTTGAATGCGGCTGTAATAGCTAGCGTGATGTTTAATGAAATCATTGAGAAGCGGGATATCGAGTGTTCGTATATTCAGAAAGCAATGTTACGAACATTTAAGTATCAGATAAGCTACTCCATGGCCTAGCGCGGCGGGCGTAAAGCATTAGAGAAGAGGTTTGGCACATACGAGGCTTCGTATTGCAACCTACCTCGTGTGCTTCAAGTATTGAAGCAAACCAATCCTGGCACATACACCGCTTTCAAAGAAAGCGAAGCAGATGCAAATGGGATCTGTACATTTCGTCGTGCTTTCTTTTCATTGGGGCCTTGCATTGCGTCATTCAGGTACTGTCGTCCATTGCTTTGTGTTGATGGCACATTTTTGATTGGAAAATACAAGGGGCAGATTATAACAGCCATTGCAGTTGATGCGAACAACCACATACTTCCATTGGCCTTTGCTTTTGTTGAGGGTGAGAATCAGGATAGCTGGCTGTGGTTTTTCAGACATCTGAAGTTGGGGGTAGTTGGTGATCGGCCCAGCATGTGCATCATTCATGATCATCACAAAGGTATCCTCTCGGCAATTAAGACTCTACAGGAGGACCGAGATGAACCATTTTCATGGCCTGACTTGCAGAACAGGTGGTGCATGAGACATTTGGGTACCAATTTCTTCAGGCAGTTCAAAAGCAAGAAACTGATGAACCTATTTAAGAGGTTATGCAAGCAGAATCAGGCACGTAAGTTCAACGTGCTATTTGCCGAGTTGGATAAGCACACCAGTGCGCATATCAAAGAGATGAAGAAGCAACCACCTACGCCGAACGAATGCCCACCCAAAAGGCTAACACCCCTTGGGGAGCTCGATCCTCCTAATATGAGGAGACGAACATCAAGGAACATTAAGTGTTTCTCGCACTGGATAGAGGCTGAGCCTCTAGAGAAGTGGGCATTGCTCCATGACACCGGAGGAGCCAGGTTAGTATGGTACATTAAAATATCAAATCACCGCTGAACAAATTGGGTCATTGTTCTAAATCGTTATCGTTGAACAGGTTTGGCATGATGACAACGAACATAGCCGAGGTTTACAATTGGGTCATCCGAGGCCTCCGTCCGCTACCGCTTGTGGCCATCCTTGAAGGCATGTTGCACGGCATCGTTGCCTACTACCAGAAAAGACATGCGGAAGAGGTACTTCATGCCTCGACATTGCAAACGCCGTATTGTTCGCGGATGATGACCTACATGGAGGAACGAACCATGAAAGCTCAGCAGCATATGGTGCGTAGCTACGGGGTCACTGAATACCGCTTTGAGGTGACTCTTCGGTGCAGAAGGTGATTGCGAACGGACACGCGGTTATTACGCACGAGGTTAATCTAGGCCAAGGGGCATCTGGATGGTGTGAATGCACCTGCAATAAGCCAAGACTTCTCCATATTCCTTGCTCACACGTGATGGCTGCTTGTGGGCAAATTGGGATGAACACGTCGCAATACATGTCCCCTTTCTACTTGAAGGATTATGTTGTCCATATCTGGTAAAGTGAGTTTCGTGGTTTTCGTGCACACGGTGATTTCACAGCGATTAACAGAGATGAAAGCATATGTTTGCCGGATCCAGCCTTGCGGAGGTGTGCGGAAGGGCAGTCTGGTCGTCCATAGACTAGGCGCATTCGCAACGACATGGATGAATCTGAAGTGGGTGGCCCTCTTAGGAGGTATTCTGAGTGCGGCGAGTATGGCCACAAGGCAAACCAGTGCACGTAGGGTGTAGGTTCTGAATGTGGTGGCGGCTATGTATCGAAATATGTAATTATATGCACGTTGGATATCTTTTATTGTAATATTGACGCGATTGGGTGCCTTTTATTCATATATGTTGTGTTTCTCACATGTTGTGTACTTTTATTTATGTTCACCCCTTATGTCTTTTATACATATATGTATTGTAATATTGACGCGATTGGATGTCTTTTATTCATATATGTTGTGTCTTTCATTCAAATATGTTGTGTAATTTTATTTATGTTCAACCCTCATGTCTTTTATTCATATACGTTGTGTACTTTTATTCATATATGTCGTGTTTGCCGTACGTTGTGTAGTATCATTTATGTTGAAACATTTCTATGTGCAGGGATGGAGCAGGTCGACTCACTTCTGGACCCTGTATTGGATGCGCGGCACCGTGCGCACGTCCACACGACACAGGGGAATGATAAGTTGGTCTTACTGCAGATTCGTGTGCCTAATAAGGCATGGTGCGTTGACCTTCGCTTCCACACCAGGTTAGTTGCAGTACTTGTACATGTTATATTGTTCGTACAATTAGTGTTCATAACATTCAACTAATTCAACTCTGTTGTTCCTCGTTAGGCTGGCACGTGCCGGGTTGCTTCCGCTAGTCCGCATGGTGGAGGGTTCAGCTGCCAACCCCGGTGAGCACGACCCCCAGGCCGAGGGTGACGACCGCAGCTGCCGCGCGGCGCTTCGCTCGATACGGCCGTTAGCGTCTTTGGTCGACCGTTGGAGGCCGGAGACGCACACTTTTCACCTTCCTTTCGGGGAGGTGACGGTGATGCTGCAGGACATCGCCATGCTCACTGGATTGCCGATCGCCGAGGCACCGATCGGACCCTCGGTGACTCCTGCTGGGTGGGACGCGGACTTGCAGGCGCGCTTCGCCGGGGTTGCGGAGGTCGACCCACAGATACCGATAGGCAGAAGCACGGGCCATCGAGGAGGTGTCGGGACCCGAATTTGCAAATCCGGACCCTCTGTGTATTCAGCACTAGTCCAGGAATCAAAATAGTGCACACAGTCTCAACGTTGGTAAATATCACAATCATACTCAACGAAATATAAAAGTACTTTATTGAAAGGACTTATAGCTGGTTACTCGACCTTATGGTCAAGTTACAAAATACGCCTCGCAGGGCAAAAGACTTATTCAAATAGAATCTGCAGCGGAATATAAAGAAAACGCGTGGCGCCAACCAATATGCCACAGGCAACTGACTGGCTCGCTCCCTAAGTAGACGGGTCCTCTTGGAACTCCTCCTCCAAAGCTGGCGTGGATTCCTCTTCAACTGATGTTGTATTGTGGCAAGGGTGAGTACTTGGTACTCAGCAAGTCATGCACAGAATGCAACTAATATACTACGTGCATGGCTTGGTACAAGGAATAGCTCATGGTTCATTTGCAGTAAATAGCATTTAACATGTATCGTAAATAGATTCGAAAGCAGTAAAGACATGTATATAATATCAATAACTTTTCCAGGAGTTTAAATAAACATTTTCCCCAATCCTAATCCACATTTCCATCTATGTCATCTATTAACCCAAAAACCCTTTTTCCAAATCCCAGTTATTTTTATGAAAGTCTAACCCTTGACTGTAATTCCCGAGCGATGTCCAATACCGCGGACTCGGCTATTCGAATAGATTATACACTCTGCAGAGGTTATGCACTTTACCCACAAGATACAGTCAAACACCACAAAGGCAAGTGTCTGTAACAAAGCCTTTCGGAAACCGCTAACTACACAAGTGAACCTCCCCGGTTTTTGCCTTACACCATCCCTTCCCTCAGCAAAGGCGAAGTATGGGACCGACATACCATTGGACGGGTACCAAGCCTCAGCACTGGTACGCTCCCCTTTCAAGCTACACAAAGGGTGTAGTTGACACCCCGAGGTACGACAAGCAAGTTATTAGTAACTTAGTCAACTAGGTCCATCCCATTACAGACATGTGGTTGCACGATTGACTCAGTTCAAAGGCTTGCAAGGTTAAGTCCTTAAGTTGACCAGGGCAAGACTACCCAAAGAACCAAATCATCCTTCCCAATGCCATACCTGGCCCACCTGATCATTACTTGCCACATGCCCCGGTCCAAATTTATTTGTCAAACCCCAGTTGATTACCATGCACCACGTGCCGTCAACATCATCAACAACACATGACACTTCTCCAAAACAAGTTCCATATCTCGTTAAGTCAACATTAGCATTTGATTATCCAAAATCATGTCATGTGTACGTGGCAGGTCTAAGCATTGAACTACAACGGTCTAATTACCCATGTTGGCAAATTAATAATGTCCAACTATGTAATCCACAACTAGGGTGACAAGGGGTCATGGCATACAATTATTTAACCAAGGTGTCATAAGGCAATTTGGCATTTATCTAATTTCCCCAAAAGTAATTAAAGCATTTGTTACTTAAACTAGCATGCAATAGTTTAAATCAAACTAATTTCAAAAATGGGTTCAACATGGTCAAAGCATAACTTGCCTTCAAAGAGTACTTGTTCTTGGTCTTGAGCGGGATCCTGAGTCAACACTTCTCCTTCGAAGCCTTCGGGCACTTCAACGTCTACTCGTAAAGCGTGCAAATAGCAATACACAAATAAACAATAGGCAAAAAGTGTCCAAACATCCAAATAAAATCCATAAACAGAGAGAACATAATTTTATGAATTTTTAGGAACTGGAATCGCTCAAATCGGAGTTAAAACACAAAAGTTATGATTATTTAAAGTTTAAATAATCAATTAAATAATATTACAGAGAAAAACTTTAGTCCAAAAATTAAATAAAATTCATATTTGAGTAGATCTGAATTTTATGAATTTTTAGAAATTTGAATCGTTCAAATCGGAGTTGAAACGCAAAAGTTATAAGCGTTTGAAGTTTTGAAATTCAAATCAATTATTAAATCGAATTATTAAATCATTTTCTTTTTCGGAAAATCATTTATTGCGTCAGCGGTGACACGCGTCAGCTTCTGATTGGGTGGCTGACGTCAGCCGGTCCATGGGCTCAGCCCACGGTTTGGCTCGGTCCACCGTGGACTCGGTCCACAGCTCCACGTGTCACTGACAGGTGGGACCCATGGGGGTGACGTCATTGCTGACGTCAGCGGGGACTCAGCCCACTACTGACAGGTGGGACCCACTGGTGACGTCATGGGTGACGTCACAGCACGGCTGGGGTGGCCGCTGACACGCGGGCCCATCATGACGTTAGCGTGACGTCATGGTGCGGTTTAGTTGGACCGCTGACACGCGGGCCCGGCGTGTCAGCGTCACACGCACGCGCGCATTGACGACGCTGACCGCGGCGGTCAGCCTCCCGCACACGTGGCTAGATCTCGGCCGTTGATTCGAAAATCAACGGCCCAGATTGGATCGAGTGACGCACGTTCTGGGGTGAACGTGACCAATCTGGACCGTTGGATCTAGATCCAACGGTAGGGAATAGATCTGAGGATCTAAACGTGATCTCACCGTGCGATGACGTGGCGAGATCTGGGACGTTGGATTCCGATCGGACGACTGAGGGAGCTCGGGATCCGGTGATGGCGTGCGGCGGCGCTGGGTCACCGGCGCGGGGGACGACGACCTGGCGACGGCAGCGTTAAAGTGCGCTCTGGCAAGGTGCGTGGTACGCACGGGTGCGCCTTG
The DNA here is from genome assembly GCA_036346355.1 of Rhipidocladum racemiflorum. Lineage (NCBI taxonomy): Eukaryota > Viridiplantae > Streptophyta > Magnoliopsida > Poales > Poaceae > Rhipidocladum > Rhipidocladum racemiflorum. The sequence goes on from CM070571.1 coordinate 70,670,994, forward strand.
GCCTGGGGATTTTGGATCTGGGGTCAACGTCGGCGGAGGACGGCGGACGGCGGTGGAATCGGCGGAAGAAGGCGGCGGATCGTGCTTCCAACTAGCTCGCGACGCGTCTAAAGGCGGCGACTTCGGCGACGTTGTTCAGGCTACTGGTGCGCAATGAAGTGGCGGTCACGACCGTGGTGGCGCGCATAAATAGGGGCCTCGGCCCGTGGAATCGCGGAAATCGAGGTCCACTCCGTTGCGGCGGCGGAGTCCGGCGGCGATACGGAGAGGCTACGTGGCGCAACGACAGCCGTTGGATCAAGATCCAACGGTGCGGGGGTTTGGGCTCGGTTCGGCTCGCGGTAAGCCGGCTCGGTCGGACTTCGGGCTCGGGTGACGTGGCTCAATCGTGGCCGTTGGATCTGAATCCAACTGGCCACGCTAAGCTAGGCTCGGCCGAGTGGGTTCGGTCGAGTCACGTGGCTCGGGTCGGACTCGAGTCTGACTCGGACTCGGGTCCGGTCGGAGGAACAATACTTGACCCGACTCGATTTTTCCAGCGATTTAATAATTAAAATAATTCCCAGTAATTCATTTAATTCAAGAAAAATAGTAAAATACTCAGAAAAATTCCAGAAAAATTCTGGAAAATATTTTAGGGCATTTGGGACTCAAATAAAATATTTCCAACAAAACTTTATTTGAAAATTTAATTTCTTTAATTATTTCCATATGGAATAAATTCAAATTAAATCCAAATAAATCCAAATAAATTCCAGAAAATTCCAAAAATTCACAAATGTGCAAAATAATATTTAATTTCATGAAAAGCAAAAATTTGGGGTGTTACAAACCTCCCCCCCTTAACGGAATCTCGTCCCCGAGATTTAAGGCTAACTAAGGAATAGGTTCGAAAACTCTTTCCTCAAATCCTCTTCGCGTTCCTAAGTCGCTTCGCTTTCTTCATGGTTGCTCCGCTGAATTCTACAGAAGCGGGTTGACTTATTTCTGGTCTCTCGGTCCATAGTGTCCAAAATCTTCACGGGATGCTCCTTGTAAGTCAGATCCTCTTGCAACTCAATCGACTCCAAGGGCATTTGCTCATCTGGCACTCGAAGACACTTCTTCAGCTGAGACACATGGAACACGTCATGTACTCCTGCCAACGACTGCGGCAACTCCAGCTGGTAAGCAACTTCGCCTCTACGGCTCAAAATCTTAAATGGTCCAACATAACGGGGTGCAAGTTTCCCTTTGGCATGGAACCTCTTAACTCCCCTGAGAGGCGTTACTCTGAGGTATACAAAGTCTTCTGGTTCAAAACTCAAATCCCGGCGACGATTGTCAGCATAACTCTTCTGTCGTGATTGGGCTATCTTCAACCTTTCCCTAATCATGGCAATCGCTTCTTGACTTCTTGAAGAATATCAGGCCCGAAGACACGGCGCTCGCCGGTCTCATTCCAGTTTAATGGCGTCCGACATGGTCGACCATACAGTGCCTCGAAAGGTGACATCTGTAAGCTAGCCTGATAGCTATTATTGTAGCTGAACTCAGCATACGGCAAACTCTTATCCCAAGAGGTAGCATAAGCTAATGCACACGCTCTTAACATATCTTCCAAAATCTGGTTAACTCTTTCGGTCTGTCCATTCGTCTGTGGATGATAGGCTGTACTGAAGTTCAAACGGGTTCCCATGGCTTCATGCAACTTGTTCCAGAACCTTGAGGTAAATTGGGTACCTCTGTCCGATACAATCCACTTTGGCACTCCGTGCAAACAGACGATCCTGATCATATACAATTCTGCTAACTTATCTCCCGAGTAAGTGGTCTTCACGGGGATAAAGTGGGCGACCTTGGTCAAGCGATCCACTATAACCCATATGGAGTCATATCCCCCTTGAGTCTTAGGCAAACCGGTAATGAAATCCATTCCGATTTCCTCTCACTTCCACTCAGTTATTTTCAGCGGCTGCAACAATCCTGCTGGTCTCTGATGCATTGCCTTGACTCTCTGGCATACGTCGCACAATGCAACATGCTCGGCAACTTCACGCTTCATACTCGGCCACCAGAATCTCTCCTTCAAATCCTAATACATCTTGGCACTTCCTGGGTGAATTGAATACTTGGAGTCATGGGCTTCCTCCAAAATTAACTGCTTCAACTCCTTTTTGTTCGGCACACAGATACGATTCTTCATCCACAACGTGCCTTGCTCATCTAACTTGAAATCCTTTGCTTTGCTTTCCCCCATTTTGGACTTGATTCGCTGAACCTTGTCATCATCCTTCTGTCCTTCTCGAATCTGGCCATCTAAGGTTGGCTTTACTTCTAATGCGGCCAAGAATCCGCTAGGTACCACCTCAATCTTCATTCTCTGAAAATCCTGGCATAGCTCATCCTGATTCGTGGCTATCAACATGTTCACGGTATGGCTTTTCCGACTCAAAGCATCGGCCACCACATTAGCCTTTCCGGGATGATAATGGATTCCGACATTGTAATCCTTAATCAACTCTAACCATCTCCTTTGCCTCATATTCAGATCCGACTGGGTGAATATGTACTTAAGGCTCTTATGATCCGTGTACACTTCACATCTGTTCCCGATCAGATAGTGATGCCATAGCTTCAAGGCATGCACTACGGCAGCTAACTCTAGGTCATGTGTCGGGTAATTCTCCTCATGCGGCCTCAACTGCCTTGATGCATAAGCAACAACCTTCGTTTCGCGCATCGACACATCCAAGTCATTGGCGTGATGCATCACAATAGATATCAAAGCTTTGATTGATGTCCGGCAGAACCAACACTGGTGCTGATGTCAATCTCGTCTTCAGTTCTTGGAATCCTTTCTCGCAATCTGGCGTCCAGGTAAACTTCTTCTCCTTTTTCAGCAATTGCGTAAGAGGTCTCGCATTGTTGAAAAGCCTTCAATGAAGCGGCGGTAGTAACCTACCATTCCAAGGAAACTCCGGATCTATGTTACGGTCTTCGGCTGCTCCCAATGTAACACGTCTTCTACTTTACTTGGATCAACGGCAACTCCTTCTGCGGTAATCACATGTCCAAGAAACTCCACCTTGTCCTTCCAAAAATCACACTTGCTGAACTTGGCAAAGAGCTGCTGTTCTCTCAGTTTCTCCAGAACTAGCCTCAAGTGTCCTGTGTGCTCTTCCCTTGACTTGGAGTAAATGAGAATGTCATCTATGAACACGATGACAAACTTGTCCAGGTACTCCATGAAAACCTTATTCATCATGTTCATGAAATAGGCTGGCGCATTCGTCAAACCAAAAGACATGACAGTAAACTCATAATGTCTGTATCTTGACGAAAACGCGGTCTTTGGAATATCTTCTGATCGAATCTTCAGCTGGTGATATCCTGATCTCAGATCAATCTTGGAGAAAACTCCGGCTCCTCTCAACTGATCAAACAGATCATCGATCCTGGGTAACGGATACTTGTTCTTTACAGTGACCTCGTTGAGTGCACGGTAATCTATGCACATCCTGAAACTCCCGTCCTTCTTCTTAACAAACAATACTGGCGCTCCCCATGGCGACGAACTAGGTCTGATGAATCCTTTTTCCATCAACTCCTCAAGCTGTTTCTTCATCTCTACCAGTTCTTCGGTTGACATCCGATAAGGTCTTTTGGCTATCGGTGCTGTTCCGGGCACTAGCTCTATCACAAACTCTATGTCTCTGTCTGGCGGCATACCAGGCAAATCGTCAGGAAAAACATCCGGATACTCACTTACCACTGAGACATCCTCTATGCTAATTGCCTTCACACTATTGACCATTAGTTGTCCATCTCGAACAGCGGTTGCTTGAAATTCCACTTTCCTTCCACATGGGCTCTCAACTGAGATAATTCTTCGCCCACAATCCAATACGGCCTTGTGCTTGGATAACCAATCCATTCCCAAAATAACATCTAGGGTCTAGGTTCCCAAGACAATAAGGTTCGCTAGGAATCCTATCCCATCTATTAAAATTCTTACCCCAGAACATCCTACTTGAGATCGGAGTTCTGACCCAGGGGTTTGAACTATAAGCATGCATTTAAGCTCCACTACCTCCAAATCATTCTTAGAAACGAAATCCTGAGAAATAAACGAATGCGAAGCTCCAGAGTCAAACAAAACTGTTGCAGGTACTGAGTTAACAAGTAACTTACCCAGTACGACGTCCGTGGCATTCTGGAGTGCATCTGCTGTGACATGGTTGACTCGGCCTCTCACTACGGTCTGGGTTGAAGCTCCTGGCTGTGCAGGTGTCCTGGTTGGCGTGGATCCCAGATTGAAACGAACTGGGGTCACTCCTGCTTTCTTCTTAGGACAAACATTGGAGAAATGTCCTGGCACATTGCAAGTGTAGCAGCGTTTCACTGTTCCTTGTTGATTACTCGGTGCGGGGTTCCTGGCTTGAGCTGGGGTCTGATAACTCTGATTAGCAGTCCTCGATGCTGGTGATGGTGTCCTTGCTGCATTCTGTGGCTGAAATCTGAAGAATTGATTTGGTGCAACTCTCAGACGCTGTTGCGTTCCCTGGCATGATCCCTGCTGTTGCATCCTGCGCTTCCTGTTCTCATCCAGCTCCTTGCGCTTGTCCTCGAGAATAAGCGCCTAATTCACAAGTTCCTGAAAATCTGGAAAGGTGTGGGTGATCAGTCCCACCTGTAGTCCAGAGTTCATTCCCTTAAGGAAACGAGACTGTCTGGCCTTGTCCGTTGCTACGTCTTTAGGTGCGTAGCGTGCAAGCTGTGTGAACTTATTCAGGTATTCGACCACCGGCTGGTTACCTTGCTTCAGAGATCTGAATTCTTCGTTCTTGAGGTCCATAATTCCCTCTGGAACATGATACTGGCAAAAGGCAGCTGTGAATTCCTCCCACGTGATATCAAAGAAGAGGAGGAGGAGAAGAAGAAGAAGAAGAAGAAGAAGAGAGGAGGAGAAGAAGAAGAGAGGAGAAGAAGAAGAAAGAGGAGGAGGTAACATCGCAACTTTGTTTAATTTCGTATTCTTCAATGTAGAGAGAAATTTAGAGTAGTGCAATTTAGAGTAGCGATCTAGAGTAGTGCAATTTAGAGTAGCGATGTAGAGTAGTGCAATTTAGAGTAGCGATGTAGAGTAGTGCAATTTAGAGTAGCGATGTAGAGTAGAGCAATTTAAAGTAGCGACCCAGGATTAGAGATTAATCGTCAATGCGGAGGATTAACTGAACCAATCGGTCAATCAATAATCGGTTGGTCAGCAAGGGCAATATATCGATTTAGTTACTAAAATACCTTAAAAATTGAGATTAGGCCCGATTAATTCCGATTAATCGTTCTGCCCATTTTTTTGACCGTAAGGAAAAAAAATGGAATCTTTAGGGCTTCGATCACAAGCTAATCGGCCGATTTTTCTGAACGTTGCATATTAGTAGCAAATAGCCATGTTATATGTGCGCTGTATTATTATAATATTATAGTATCGATATCGCGATAGTTAATTAGCGTTGTTGAATTACGGTACTGATTTTACATTTTAGTAGGGATGCAAAAATTTATTTTGTCTATGTCGTCGTAGTGATGTCGGAACCAGTGAAATTCAGGGTATATTATGGCGATGGTGAAGTAAAAATTGGGCAGAATGGAGTGGATTTAAGCGGCTTTGCGGTCACCATGGCCGAGCACTTGTCCCCCGATACTGTTAGCATTCGTGATATAAAACTTTGGTTGACCCAATTTTTTTCCCTGAATCCAAGTGTTTATTCTGTTACCATCCAAATCGTATTCACGTGTAGCAAGGGTGACCCGGCTGTGTGGGAGTTGAAGACAGTAGATCGAACACAGTTATGGCAGAAATGGTTAAGGTGGTGCAAGGGATCTAGCCTCGAATGTGTGATGCTGGTGCAAGCTTGCCCTAGGGAAGAGGTGAGTACTACTGGTGTGAGGGAGAGTAGCACATCGGCTATAGCTGAACAAGTTCAGCCAGTGGTGTCTGTTGAGGCAGCAGCGGGGGATGATCACATGGATGCAGCAAGCGCGGAAGGTCGGGCTGATGAAGGGGAGGATATCGATCAACTTGTGGATCAATTGGATTGGGTGGACCGCATGGCGACAGAAGAGGAAGCTGAAATGTTGGATCCTGTCGATACCATCGGCGAAGATGACGAACAGGAGGAAGATGATGAAATGCATGGTAGTACTGGCTCAGCGGAGGTACCCATCCCCGATGAATGGAACAGGCAGAACAAAGCTGGTATGGAAGCTTTGTGGGGCCATGATTCGCATTGTGAGTATGGTACTGGTGCCATTCGGTTGAATCAAATGTTCCCGAACAATTCTGAATTGAAGTTGGCAGTGAGCTTGTGGGCACTATCGCTGCAAAGAGAGTTACGGTCGTCTGTCTAGCCCGTATAAGTAAACGATGAAGTGCGTATTCGATGGTTGTGAATTTCGCGTACATGCATACAAGCCGAAGTGTGGGACGTATTGGATTGCATCAAGAGTGGACGAGCACACATGCAGACTAGAAAATGTTCTTGTCAAACACCGTAACTTGAATGCGGCTGTAATAGCTAGCGTGATGTTTAATGAAATCATTGAGAAGCGGGATATCGAGTGTTCAGATATTCGTAAAGCAATGTTACGAACATTTAAGTATCGATAAGCTACTCCATGGCCTAGCGCATGGCGGCGTAAAGCATTAGAGAAGAGGTTTGGCACATACGAGGCTTCGTATTGCAACCTACCTCGTGTGCTTCAAGTATTGAAGCAAACCAATCCTGGCACATACACCGCTTTCAAAGAAAGCGAAGCAGATGCAAATGGGATCTGTACATTTCGTCGTGCCTTCTTTTCATTGGGGCCTTGCATTGCGTCATTCAGGTACTGTCGTCCATTGCTTTGTGTTGATGGCACATTTTTGATTGGAAAATACAAGGGGCAGATTATAACAGCCATTGCAGTTGATGCGAACAACCACATACTTCCATTGGCCTTTGCTTTTGTTGAGGGTGAGAATCGGGATAGTCGGTGTGGTTTTTCAGACATCCGAAGTTGGGGTAGTTGGTGATCGGCCCAGCATGTGCATCATTCATGATCGTCACAAAGGTATCCTCTCGGCAATTAAGACTCTACAGGAGGACCGAGATGAACCATTTTCATGGCCTGACTTGCAGAACAGGTGGTGCATGAGACATTTGGGTGCCAATTTCTTCAGGCAGTTCAAAAGCAAGAAACTGATGAACCTATTTAAGAGGTTATGCAAGCAGAATCAGGCACGCAAGTTCAACGTGCTATTTGCCGAGTTGGATAAGCACACCAGTGCGCATATCAAAGAGATGAAGAAGCAACCACCTACGCCGAACGAATGCCCACCCAAAAGGCTAACACCCCTTGGGGAGCTCGATCCTCCTAATATGAGGAGACGAACATCAAGCAATATTAAGTGTTTCTCGCACTGGATAGAGGCTGAGCCTCTAGAGAAGTGGGCATTGCTCCATGACACCGGAGGCGCCAGGTTAGTATGGTACATTAAAATATCAAATCACCGCTGAACAAATTGGGCTGTTGTTCTAAACTGTTATGCGTTGAACAGGTTTGGCATGATGACAACGAACATAGCCGAGGTTTACAATTGGGTCATCCGAGGCCTCCGTCCGCTACCGCTTGTGGTCATCCTTGAAGGCATGTTGCACGGCATCGTTGCCTACTACCAGAAAAGGCATGCGGAAGAGGTACTTCATGCCTCGACATTGCAAACGCCGTATTGTTCGCGGATGATGACCTACATGGAGGAACGAACCATGAAAGCTCAGCAGCATATGGTGCGTAGCTACGGGGTCACTGAATACCGCTTCGAGGTGACTCTTCGGTGCAAAATGTGATTGCGAACGGACACGCGGTTATTACGCACGAGGTTAATCTAGGCCAAGAGGGATCTGGATGGTGTGAATGCACCTGCAATAAGCCAAGACTTCTCCATATTCCTTACTCACACGTGATGGCTGCTTGTGGGCAAATTGGGATGAACACGTCGCAATACATGTCCCCTTTCTACTTGAAGGATCATGTTGTCCATATCTGGTCAGGTGAGTTTCGTGGTTTTCGTGCACACGGTGATTTCACTTCGATTAACAGAGATGAACGCATATGTTTGCCGGATCCAACCTTGCGGAGGTGTGCGAAAGGGCAGTCTGGTCGTCCATAGACTAGGCGCATTCGCAACGACATGGATGAATCTGAAGTGGGTGGCCCTCTTAGGAGGTGTTCTGAGTGCGGCGAGTATGGCCACAAGGCAAACCAGTGCACGTAGGGTGTAGGTTCTGAATGTGGTGGCGGCTATGTATCGAAATATGTAATTATATGCACGTTGGATATTTTTTACTGTAATATTGACACGATTGGGTGCCTTTTATTCATATATGTTGTGTTTCTCACATGTTGTGTACTTTTATTTATGTTCACCCCTTATGTCTTTTATACATATATGTATTGTAATATTGACGCGATTGGATGTCTTTTATTCATATATGTTGTGTCTTTCATTCAAATATGTTGTGTTTCTCATATGTTGTGTACTTTTATTTATGTTCAACCCTCATGTCTTTTATTCATATACGTTGTGTACTTTTATTCATATATGTCGTGTTTGCCGTACGTTGTGTAGTATCATTTATGTTGAAACATTTCTATGTGCAGGGATGGAGCAGGTCGACTCACTTCTGGACCCTGTGTTGGATGCGCGGCACCGTGCGCATGTCCACACGATACAGGGGAATGACAAGTTGGTCTTACTGCAGATTCGTGTGCCTAATAAGGCATGGTGCGTTGACCCTCGCTTCCACACCAGGTTAGTTGCAGTACTTGTACATGTTATATTGTTCGTACAATTAGTGTTCATAACATTCAACTAATTCAACTCTGTTGTTCCTCGTTAGGCTGGCACGTGCCGGGTTGCTTCCGCTAGTCCGCATGGTGGAGGGTTCAGCTGCCAACCCCGGTGAGCACGACCCCCAGGCCGAGGGTGACGACCCGCAGCGGTCGCGGCGTTTCCCGTTCGACAGCTCGCTGTTAGCGTCTTTGGTCGACCGCTGGAGGCCGGAGACGCACACTTTTCACCTTCCTTTCGGGGAGGTGACGGTGATGCTGCAGGACGTCGCCATGCTCACTGGATTGCCGATCGCCGGGGCATCGATCGGACCCTCGGTAACTCCTGCTGGGTGGGACGCGGACTTGCAGGCGCGCTTCGCCGGGGTTGCGGAGGTCGACCCACAGATACCGATAGGCCAGAAGCACGGGCCATCGAGGAGGTGTCGGGACCCGAATTTGCAAATCCGGACACTCTGTGTATTCAGCACTAGTCCAGGAATCAAGCTAGTGCACACAGTCTCAACGTTGGTAAATATCACAATCATACTCAACGAAATATAAAAGTACTTTATTGAAAGGACTTATAGCTGGTTACTCGACCTTATGGTCAAGTTACAAAATACGCCTCGCAGGCGAAGTATGGGACCGACATACCGTTGGACGGGTACCAAGCCTCAGCACTGGTACGCTCCCCTTTCAAGCTACACAAAGGGTGTAGTTGACACCCCGAGGTACCACAAGCAAGTTATTAGTAACTTAGTCAACTAGGTCCGTCCCATTACAGACATGTGGTTGCACGATTGACTCAGTTCAAAGGCTTGCAAGAGTTGACCAGGGCAAGACTACCCAAAGAACCAAATCATCCTTCCCAATGCCATACCTGGCCCACCTGATCATTACTTGCCACATGCCCCGGTCCAAATTTATTTGTCAAACCCCAGTTGATTACCATGCACCACGTGCCATCAACATCATCAACAACACATGACACTTCTACAAAACAAGTTCCATATCTCGTTAAGTCAACATTAGCATTTGATTATCCAAAATCATGTCATGTGTACGTGGCAGGTCTAAGCATTGAACTACAACGGTCTAATTACCCATGTTGGCAAATTAATAATGTCCAACTATGTAATCCACAACTAGGGTGACAAGGGGTCATGGCATACAATTATTTAACCAAGGTGTCATAAGGCAATTTGGCATTTATCTAATTTCCCCAAAAGTAATTAAAGCATTTGTTACTTAAACTAGCATGCAATAGTTTAAATCAAACTAATTTCAAAAATGGGTTCAACATGGTCAAAGCATAACTTGCCTTCAAAGAATACTTGTTCTTGGTCTTGAGTGGGATCCTAAGTCAACACTTCTCCTTCGAAGCCTTCAGGCACTTCAACGTCTACTCGTAAAGCGTGCAAATAGCAATACACAAATAAACAATAGGCAAAAAGTGTCCAAACATCCAAATAAAATCCATAAACAGAGAGAACATAATTTTATGAATTTTTAGTCGCTCAAATCGGAGTTAAAACACAAAAGTTATGATTATTTAAAGTTTAAATAATCAATTAAATAATATTATAGAGAAAAACTTTAGTCCAAAAATTAAATAAAATTCATATTTGAGTAGATCTGAATTTCATGAATTTTTAGAAATTTGAATCGTTCAAATCGGAGTTGAAACGCAAAAGTTATAAGCGTTTGAAGTTTTGAAATTCAAATCAATTATTAAATCGAATTATTAAATCATTTTATTTTTCGGAAAATCATTTATTGTGTCAGCGTCGACACGCGTCAGCTTCTGATTGGGTGGCTGACGTCAGCCGGTCCATGGGCTTAGCCCACGGTTTGGCTCGGTCCACCTTGGACTCGGTCCATGACTCCACGTGTCACTGATAGGTGGGACCCACAGGGGTGACGTCATTGCTGACGTCAGCGGGGACTCAGCCCACTACTGACAGGTGGGACCCACTGGTGACGTCATGGGTGACGTCACAGCACGGCTGGGGTGGCCGCTAACACACGGGCCCATCATGCCATCAGCGTGACGTCATGGTGCGGTTTAGTTGGACCGCTGACACGCGGGCTCGGCGTGTTAGCGTCACACGCACGCGCGCGTTGACGGCGCTGACCGCGGTGGTCAGCCTCCCGCACATGTGGCTAGATCTCGGCCGTTGATTCGAAAATCAACGGCCCAGATTGGATCGGGTGACGCACGTTCTGGGGTGAACGTGACCAATCTGGACCGTTGCATCTAGATCCAACGGTAGGGAATAGATCTGAGGATCTAAACGTGATCTCACCGTGCGATGACGTGGCGAGATCTGGGACGTTGGATTCTGATCGGACGGCTGAGGGAGCTCGGGATCCGGTGATGGCGTGCGGCGGCGCTGGGTCACCGGCGCGGGGGACGACGACCTGGGCGACGGCGTTCCGGGTGCGCTCCGGCGAGGTGCGTGGTACACACGGGTGCGCCTTGGCCTGGGGATTTTGGATCTGGGGTCAACGTCGGCGGAGGACGGCGGACGGCGGTGGAATCGGCGGAAGAAGGCGGCGGATCGTGCTTCCAACTCCGGCGAGCTCGCACGTGCGAAAGGCGGCGACTCGGGCGACGTTGTCTAGGCTACGGGTGCGCAATGAAGTGGCGGTCACGACCGTGGTGGCGGCGCAGTAAATAGGGGCCTCGGCTTCCGTGAATCGCGCGGAAACCGAGGTCCACTCCGTTGCGGCGGCGGAGTCCGGCGGCGATACGGAGAGGCTACGTGGCGCAACGACAGCCGTTGGATCAAGATCCAACGGTGCGGGGGTTTGGGCTCGGGTCTGGCTCGGGCGAGCTGGCTGGCTCGGTCGGACTCGGGCTCGGGTGACGTGGCTCAATCGTGGCCGTTGGATCTGAATCCAACGGTCACGCGGTTAGGGCTCGGCCGAGTGGGTTCGGTCGAGTCACGTGGCTCGGGTCGGACTCGAGTCTGACTCGGACTCGGGTCCGGTCGGAGGAACAGTACTTGACCCGACTCAATTTTTCCAGCGATTTAATAATTAAAATAATTCCCAGTAATTCATTTAATTCAAGAAAAATAGTAAAATACTCAGAAAAATTCTGGAAAATATTTTAGGGCATTTGGGACTCAAATAAAATATTTCCAACAAAAATTCATTTGAAAATTTAATTTCTTTAATTATTTCCATATGGAATAAATTCAAATTAAATCCAAATAAATTCCAGAAAATTCCAAAAATTCACAAATGTGCAAAATAATATTTAATTTCATGAAAAGCAAAAATTTGGGGTGTTACAGGAGGTGGTTGTCGCAGTTCGAGGTTAGTGATTGTACATATTACTATGTTACTCCAACTTTGCATAGCATTAACGTGATATCACACTCTTTCAATTGTCGCAGGTGCAGCGGATGGCGGCCCAGCCCACCGACTACCAGGTTGCTAGGCACCTTGAGGCCTATCTGCTTTGGTTGTTCGGCTGGGTGATGTTCACGTCGAGTCACGGCGACACCGTGGACGCGCGTTGGATAGCCTACGCACGGGCTATTGCGGACGTGGAGCCCGACGACGTACCACAAGTATCCTGGGGTTCGGCGGTTCTTGCTTGCACGTACCGCGCCCTTTGTGACGCGTGCGTGAAGAAAGGCAGGAACCCCAATCTTACCGGGATGCCACTACTTCTTCAGCTTTGGTCATTCGAGCGCTTCTCCGTGGGTCGACCCCATGTCAACCCACGACAGTACACCCCCGACATGTACGGCGGTGATGCGCTGGACCGACCGACGATGGGCTCGCTCTGGACCAGGCGACGGGTACATGTTCTTACTCATTAATGGAATTGTAATTTCAATGCCATGTGCTTACAGTTATTTCTACTCTATTGCAGCCACAGTGGGCAGGTCTGCAGGTACGTGCGGCGTACCTCTCCTTCACGGAGGCCTTCGACCACCTGAGGGAGGGGCAGGTCATCTGGGACCCTTACAACGACGAGCGTGTAGGAGAGAGAGCTGCGGTGGTGCTGTCGCTGCTGTGCTACAGGGACCAGGCTTACTGGATGACGAGGAGAAGCTCGTCTTCGACGTCTTCGTAGAGGACTACACGCCGCTCCGAGTCCTCAGGCAGTTCGGACTACGCCAGGTGATCCCTGTTCCTTTGGGGGAACGCGTGCCAGCGAAAGTGCACTCGTGAGTTACTCGCCACTATAGGTATGCTAAGTTCTTACGATATATTTGTAATAATGAGGTCTTTTTTGCAGGTATTCCACCCATGGACCCCAGAAGTCTATGGTGACCTTGCTGCAGAGGATGGCGCCGTGGCTTGCGTTGTGGGAGGGGGCGCTGGAGGACGTTGTCGAGGAGGTCGCGCCCTACGACTCCTCCTCCTACCTGAAGTACTTGTCCTGGTACGTGCCTCGGACCCGTACTCGTCTCCTACGCGAGGAGCAGCCGGCCCAGGTGTTTGCTCCTAGCGTCGCAGACTTGTACTCGAGCCACGCAGGAGTGGCACTGCACCAGATGGTAAGTTTCATTGTGTTTTTACTCATTAATACAATTGTAATTCAATGCTATGTCGTTATGTTTATCGTTTGTTTGTACGTGATAGGTGGACGAGGCGAGGGACTTGCACCAGCATGCCACTGACTTTCTGTCTAGGCTGCAGCATGGGACCATTTTCACACCGGACCAGCTATCAGAGGCCATGAGGCGTGTGGAGGTGCAGTCCCGACGGATCATGGAGATTGGTGCTGCTTGGCAGGTCCCAGCCCCGACTGTTTCGGCTGGCACCTCGTCCAAGCCGCCACCCGGGCTCAGCTCCTCGACACCACCTCCTCGACCACCACTACAGCCAGGGTCCAGCTTCCACACCCAGGTGTCTCCAGCTCCAGGCACGGCTGGAGGATCAAGTTGGCAGGCGCTAGCACACGGGCTTACCATGGTCCCCACACCCGGTAAGCCGATAAAAATTCAGTTGATCTCGTTTCGAATCTAATCTTCTCACTATAATTAAATGTTAATGTCTGTACTGTAGGCCTCCTAGGACATGCCTCTACTTCGGACACCCAGTCAGGGCACGGCGTCCCTGACTACTGGACCGATCAGTTCTTCGCAGGGGCTCAGTTCACGCAGCATCCTCCAGCCACGCAGTACACGCCGCCTCCTCCAGCCACGCAGTTCACGCAGCCTCCTCCAGACACGTTGCCTCCCCGCGTGCGTCGCCCGGCGGATCGGTACAGCCCTTCGGACTACGGCCAGGCGGGACCGTCGCGGGTGCTTCGCCCACGACCTCTCGACGATGCACCCCCTTCAGCGCATCCGCAAAGGAGAGTTCGCGCTAGGGGTAGGGGTAGGGGTCAGGATCCACCATTGGGGGGTGATCAGGATTAGGATGTGCGTCCTGTTTGGGTACTTTCTACTATTATGTTTTACCATCTATTTTGTGTACTTTCTCATATACGTGGTCCATTATATATTTCTGTCAGCTTAAGTCATATCAACCTCGTGTCATTATTGCTTTTTCAGCTTTTGTCATATCAACTTTTCCAGCTTTTGTCATTTCAGCTGCATAATGCTGCCAAAAGCCGACTATGGCAGGGATTCCCTGTCTAAAGCTGTGGCAATAGCCAGGCTCATGTCATCAGAAGCTGTAGAAGCATCCGATGCTCGCGGATTTGAACTACTCTGAAGTCTGCCAGACTCTCCTTTGGCTGCCCCCTCGCCAGCTCTTTATAAACTGACCGAGGGAGGGATATGTGCATCACACTGCAAGAACTTCAATAAACTTTAGCCTGTTTTCCCCCCACACACAGTAGGCCACGATGTCGTTCTACCGTCGCCTCTTCAGCAAGCGAAGGTTAACCCCCCCAATACCCGGATGCGAGTAGCGTTGATGCCCCAGTTCTGCCGGAGCTGCCACGCCTGAAATGTGACTGCAACCTGGTAACGAAGGTTACGCAGTCTACGCACGGAGATACGGCCGCCCGCGCTCACTACTGTTGTGCCCGCGGCTTCGGGGTAAACCAAATGCTGTCCATACAAATTAGGCTAACACTACCATTTCATGCATCGTTATTTGTTTTTTTAGGACGAGGACTGTTGTTGCTTCTTCCAATGGATCGACGGGCCGGAACGACGTGACTACGAATTTCTCTACAACTGCCACGACGCCTACCCCACTTCGCCTGAGAACTTCACACGGTGGGAGAGGCCGCCGGGATATGTCCCCTACCTAGATCGATCGGAGTTAAGGGCCGGTGGGCAAGGGACCAACCAATCAGTGAGTTTCATGTGGCTCATGTTTCAGCCACAAAGTACCCATTCTAAACCACTTCATCGCATACAAGACTTCAAAAAGAAGCTTGCAAAATGGCTCAAGTCAAGCCAGGAACATCCTCCTCAGGGGCCACCGCAAAGCCCCTAACTATGCGACCACGGCCTCCAGGCAGTGGTTGATACCGGCGACGAGGATCTAGCGGACAGAAGATTCTACCGGTGCCCTTTGTCCGAGGATGCATGGTGCTGGTACTTCAACTGGGTGGACCCGGAGACGTACCACCCACATCTCAAACTTCCCGTATTTGATAACTGGGGAGAGCAACCCTCGCCATGGTGCTACTACCTCCCAAAAAATCCGGACCCCGAGTACGCATACGGTATTCTTCAACCACCATAGCGGGCATACTGCATTGACTGCAGGGCACGTTTTCGGTTGTACAACCAGAAGCCCAACACACACCTCCTGGACCATATAGTGGAGTGCGAGCCGAAACAGAGGAGGCGTCTCGGCAAGTCTCCGGAAGGGCAAGAGGGTTCGTCCTCTCGAAGGGTACGGGATAAGGGGAAGTAGCCGGCCGAGGTCCGCAGTACGCAACAAATCCTTGACGCATTACAAAGGCCATCCGGGAACCTGGGTGGTATTAACATCGGGGGCGCCGGAAATCGGGAAGGCATGCCCATATGGGAGGGCAGGACTCCATAGAATGCACACAAACAAGTTACTTCTTACACCCCAGAGACGTATGGCATAGGCTACCCATTGGTCAGCAGCTGGGAGCACTGCGCACGCCCATGGAGCTCTTTCATAAGAGAGATTGAGCGGTGTCCGAGAACAAATCGCACAAGATTGACAGGTGATGTAATATGTAGAAAATGTATGGCATCATTCCCACTCTACGAACATAGGCGGAACGATCACTTGTTCCACCATTACAATCAGTGTTATTGGCACTTCTCCTAGCAATGTCGTCACTGTTGTAATATCCGTTGTATCTGCCGTACTAAGGTTGAGTTTGCGTACTAAGGTTGTTGGCTGCATCTACATGCTTTTGTTATTTTTCTTTTTGGGTACTTTCTCATATTATGTTTTACCATCTAGTTCTATCAGCGGAAACAAAGGCGTAGATGAAATAATTTTCCATAATATCGTACTCCATATATCGAAGAGCAAATCTGCGGTATTCGTGCAAAAAAATTGCATTCAAACGTGACATTTTACAGGCTGCCGAAAAGGCTTAAAAGTTAGCATTGACAATAGTACTTAGGGTTATTGTGGCAGTATATTTTTGTAGGAAACAAAGGCGTAGATGAAATAATTTTCCATAATATGGTACTCCATATATCGAAGAGCAAATCTGCGGTATTCGTGCAAAAAATTGCATTCAAACGTGACATTTTACAGGCTGCCGAAAAGGCTTAAAAGTTAGCGTTGACAATAGTACTTAGGGTTATTGTGGCAGTATATTTTTGTAGGAAACAAAGGCGTAGATGAAATAATTTTCCATAATATGGTACTCCATATATCAAAGAGCAAATCTGCGGTATTTGTGCAAAAATATTTTACAGCCTACCGAAAGTGCTTCAGTATTTCATGCATTTCAAATTTTTAAGGTTATTTAGTTTATTCAACTCAATTGATTCCTACATATTTTTGCACAAATGTAACATCCAACACCATATGAATATGGTACAATTATTTTATTATTTTTGGAGCCATGTTTTATATAGTTGCTGTATAATTTGTATATTTTCGCCATATGGCTTGGCGAATACCTATTTTCGCCGTACGGTGCGGCGAATACACTATTTTCGCCGGACTGTGTGGCGAATACCCTATTTTCGCCACACGGTACGGCGATAATACCCTAGCCCATGGTTAACTGGTATTAATTGCGCAATTAGCCTATTTTCGCCGAACCGTGTGGCGAAAATAGGGTATTTGCCACACGGTCCGGCGAAAATAGGGTATTCGCTGTACGGCGACCACATATTATTTTTGTAATTTTTTTCGAGTATTAAAAACGCAATTCAGTTTAAAAATGTATTATTTAAAAAAAAATCCCATTTAATTAGACTCTGCAGAGTTGCTCAACTTTACCCACAAGATATCTACGGCCGTTAATGACATGTGCAAATTTACATGCAACTTAAATGCATGCAGCCGGACCAAGATGATCATAGCTTTTTGTTGAACATTTCTGGATAGCCACTAACTGGTAGGTCTATGACCACTCCACTCAGGACCCACTGCCCTGAGTGAGCACCTACCATTGTGAGAACCGGTGAATAGCGCTACAATGCCCCTTCCCGTTCCACCCCATAGTAATTCCCCTGCCGGTCTGATCCTGCTCCTGGTCCAAGAACTGCTCAGGCTCTGAGTACTGCGCGAACATCGGATCTAGCGCAGAAGAACGAAAGCAATAAGTAAACGAATAATATAAAGGCAAAAAGAAAAACCGAAAATAAATTTGAAAAAGGGCTAGAGAGAGAGTCGGAGGGCGTTCTGGTCATTTTTTGAGATTTTTGAAACTTGAGTGGGCGAAACGAAGGTCATTTTTGGACTCAGTGGGTCGAAACGGTCAAGATGGTGTATTTTTAGATTTTGGGGGATTTTCTGGATTTTTCGGATTATTTAAATCCAAAAATAAAAGAAAAAGGAAATGAAAATTGGGCCGCACAGTACTTCAGTCTTTGGGCCCAACGGCGAATTCACGCATGCGATCACACTGGGCCGGCACATGAGGCGGGCGACGGGGGTCTGACAGGCGGGCCCAGCAGGGAGGGGGGTTGACGCGCAGGCCGCATGGCACAGTGCGGTTGACCGGTGGACCCGATGGCAGGTGGGAGGGCGAGGGGAATGACGGGTGGGGCCGGGTTGGCAGAGAGCGACGGGTCGCGGGGGCATATCTGGCAGGCGAGCCCGGTCAGCTGATAGAGAGGAGAGCGCTGGGGGGTCTCAGGGTTAGGGCGAGGGCGTGGGTGGCGGCGGGGAAATCCGCCCGGGGTGAGGGGTGCGGCGTCGCGCCGGAGAAGGAGGGGGTGGCGGGGGAGAGGGAGAGGGGGCTCGGTGGGGTGGAGTGAGCGATGGGCAGGGGTTAGGTTAGTGTTCAGCTCGGGAGTGGCGGGGAGTGAGGGCGGCGGCAGGTAAATCGAGCCGGGGGAAGATAGACGGCAAGCGACACCGGGGAAGAGGAAAAAGAGGTGCAGCGGGGCGAGGAAGGGCAAGGGCTGGGGGTTTATAGCGCGTGGGCGTGGGGAGCGACGGGGGTGGTGGCGCGGAGCAGGGGATGGGTAGCGGCGTGGGGGGCGACGGGTGATGCGACGCGGGAGAAAGGGAGGGCAGGCCGGGTACGGTCGGCGAGGTGAGGGATTGGGCGGAGGCGTGCAGTGACGTGACAAGAGCAGGCGGCCGGTGGCAGTCCAGGAAGGGAACCGGGGAAAGCGGGGCGGCGGCCCAGAGGAGGAAGAAGGCCCAAAAGAGGTAAAATCCAAATCCAAATTAAATTCAAAATTTTGAATTTCTTTTGAAATTTTGAGGTTATTTCATATTTATTCAGAATAAGATTACTTCATAACCTTTGTAGCAATGCTCACCGCTGCTCCTCCCATGAACGGCGCGTCGACGTGCGCTGTCGCCGAATTCTCACCCAGCTGTTGCTGAGCCGCTCGGCTGATAACTGCTCCACCGATGTCAGCCCCCGTCGCTACTTGCTGATCAACGTCCATATTGCCGCTCGGCCAGTGTTTACCGACTAAATAAATTGATTGCCATTCGGGAGCAGAGGTTTTGATCTCAGGACATCGTCCATATTGTCTGAATGTCAATTTGCCCTCCGGCCAGACGTGAAAACTCGTTATACATCATCAAAAAATAATGGACGTGGGATGTGTTCAAATTGATCTGCATATTAGGATCAATAGACCACTTCCATCTTTTTAAAAAAAGAAATAGGAAGACTTCACGCGAAGAAATTAAACTACTATAGACATACAAGGAGAACATCTGAAAACATCTCACAGGAGGATATTCGTGTTAACATTGTAATACAACCGATTGAGCAAAAGCAAATGGCATACATACACCATAAAAGGTACAGTAACATGCATTCTTTACATAGAACAGAAATTGCTAAATGGCATACCAGTATGACGCATTGGAGAGGACATATCAACTCCCATGAAATACATTACGAAGTTATGTATGTCTTGCAACTCGCAAGCTGCAGCTTAATTATTTGAAACAAGAAGTCACATTCCGCGGGAACCAGGAACGGTAATGTTTCGAGCATAAATATGGATTAAAGAGGGAAGGATTGACGTAATAAAATTGGAGTAACAAGGAGAATCTTCTATGGGGAGCGACACAGTGATGGCGGACGAAGGCGATGTTTACTTGTTATCCCTCTCTCCACTCGGGTCTTCCAAGTTCTGCAGCTGTTCTCCAGCTAGAAGATAGTTTGAACTTCCATTGAAAACAAGAACATTGGTCAGCAAAGCACACTTGGCAAAAAGCTTTTTCCCCAGAAAATGAAACTATAAACTACAAGCTGCAGTGAGAATAAGAATTCATCATACATCATACACATAAAGGATAGTTTCAAATTACTTCATACATTACGGCAGCACTTGGATATCTATGTTATTGTCAAGTTTTTATTTGGTTATTTGAAATATTTGGAATCTACATAAATAAAAACAATGGTTGATATTCACGGTGTCTTGTTTGTTTTAAGGGCAAGAAAATCCTACAATAATCCTAAAAAAATAAATCCTAAAAATTTTCACATTAATCGAAAGAAAAAAGAGAAAGATCTCAACCACTTATTTTGATGGGGATAGATTATAACAGCGCAGATTAATCATATATAGATATTGGAGTTATATAGTAAATATAATTTTATTTCAATTATAGAAAGTAGAGATGTATATAAAAAATAACTGTATCATAATATTTAGCCATACAGTTGTGGTACTATACGGACTAAACAACGGAACTATAACTAACGGAATGAGGTTATCAACAAGTCGTCAAACGTGCTTTTATAGCTCTTTAAATCACGACGAAGTTCAATTTTGCTGCACGTGTGTATGTTGAGAAATTAGACAATTTCCAGATTTAATCCCGAATATAAATCATGAACAGCATCACAGAAACTAGCATGTATTTCTCTACTATACTAGACAGCACGAACAACATGACCATCTGGCTAAACATGATTAACCACGAGAATAGGACAGATTGAACGTACTGAACAGAAGAAGATGCAGATGCCGTGGTTGGTGCAGTCGCGACATTGACGTTGACGACGTTATTTCCGGCACGACGCAGGAGCCGTTCACTGCGACGCCTGGCAGCAAGAAGAGGAAGGCGACCCGTGATGAAGATCTTGAGCAGTCGCGCGAAGCGCTTCCCAAAAACCTTATTCGCCCTTTTCCCGGTGCAGGATCTCGAAGGCGAAGGGTTCCGGAGACCTGCTCTCCCAATCGCTGGTGCACGCCGGCGCTCGGAATGGAGAAGGCTACGGTGGTAGCGCAACAGCGAGAGGTGGCAAAACTCTAACCCCTCTCAAGCCTCAAGCACCAAGTATCCCCTTGTGGTGGCCTTTAGGTAGTTTATATAGAGAGCCAAAGGTGTTCCTACCCTTTCCACTAGCAATATGGGACTAAAGGGTTCCACCATCCTCATGCTCCCACATGGACCTTTGAGATTTTCTCTAGGAATTAGTTGATTTGGGCCAAGCCCACTTATTCCAACAATCCCCCACCAGATCTCAAATGCCCATTTAGAGATTTGCCAATACTCACTACTGTTTGATATACCAGCGTTTCAGCAGAGACTGTTAAGTTGAACTTCTGCCTAGAGCTCCAAGCTACACCCATTCACAACTTGAACAATGGACTATGCCTTGAATTGCAAGTTTTGTGTGAACAGGTTTCACTCAAAGTCATAACTGATACCTGGCTGCCAGTAGCCTCCTCCGCGGGTGGAGCATATGCGTCGTACTCCATGGTCTCTTCATGAGCTTACTAGAGATCACCCAGGTCTCATAGACTGCGACGTTAGACAGTCGGGCTCATATAGGTGTGTTCTTTCAAGAATGCTCTGTAGGACAGCATCTTCGCTAGTTAAAGCCAACATAAACACATTAAGGCATATCGCCATCCTGCCTTACAGCCTTCTGAGAGTATTGCATCTTCACTTGGAGAGGGCAACAGATTACTCTCCTCAGTTCGCCAACTGCTTGTTTTTCCCAGGACCTAATTCACGGGATCTCCGATCACAAAGGCTGGGTTACCACAATGGCAACTTATATGGGTCTCATACCCATCTCCCTAGATGCACCTTCTATCACATTCCATGATAGTCCCTTTGTAAATGGATCTGCCAGGTTTTTGTCTGTTCGAATATAAGTCACACTTATTACTCCGGAGTTTCTCAATTTCCTGACAGACTTCAATCGTCTTTTAACATGTCTTGATAACTTCGCATTATCCTTAACACTGTTCACTTTAGCAATCACAGATTGATTATCACAGTTCATAAGGATAGCCGGTATTGGTTTTTCAACCACCGGCAAGTCCATCAAGAGCTCACGCAGCCAATCTGCCTCTACAGTGGCTGTATCTAAAGCAGTGAGCTCTACCTCCATGGTTGACCTTGTCAAAATCGTCTGTTTGCAAGACCTCCATGACACTACACCACCACCAATGGTAAATACATATCCACTGGTAGCATAGAGCTCATCAACATCAGAAATCCAGTTCGAGTCACTATATCCCTCAAGCACTGCAGGGTGCCCTGAATAGTGAATCCCATAACTCGTAGTACCTTTCAAATAGCGCATTACCCTTTCAAGTGCATGCCAATGATCAGAACCCGGGTTTGACATGAACCTACTCAATTTGCTCACAGCAAATGATATACCAGGTCTTGTTGCACCAGCAAGGTACATGAGCGAACCGATAATCTGAGAATATCTTAATTGGTTTAAGCCAATTTTTATATTCTTTCTCAGTGTCACACTGGGATCATAAGGAGTGGGAGAGGGCTTGCTGTCCATAAAGCCAAACCGGCTCAAGACCTTCTCCACATAATGGGATTGCGAAAGAGTAATCCCACTCTCATCCTTAATAAGCTTGATGTTAAGAATTACATCAGCCTTCTCCTGCATCTTTCATATCAAATTTCTCGATAGAAAAGACTTGACCTCATTGATCACATCAATATTTGTGCCAAAGATCAAGATATCGTCCACATAAAGGCACAATATAACTCCTTCACCCCACCATAGCGATAGTATACACATCTATCAGCCTCATTAATGGCAAAGCTCGCAGACGTCAAAGTGGTGTCGAACTTCTCATGCCATTGCTTAGGTGCTTGTTTCAAGCCATACAAAGATTTCAATAATTTACACACCTTGCTCTCTTGACCATTTACTACAAACCCATCAGGCTGTTCCATGTAAATTTCCTCATCTAACTCTCCATTAAGGAAAGCTGTCTTCACGTCCATCTGATGAACGAGAAGACCATACGAGGCAGCCAGAGAAAGTAATACTCGAATGGTGGTCATTCTAGCAACAGGTGAATAAGTATCAAAGAAATCTTTGCCTTCCTTTTGGGTGTAACCCTTAGCCACAAGCCGAGCCTTGTACTTCTCAATAGTACCATCAGGCCTAACCTTCTTCTTGAACACCCACTTACAACCCACAGGTTTACAACCATAGGGCCGTTCAGTTACCTCCCAAGTCCCATTGGCGAGAATCGAGTCCATCTCATTCTGGAGAGCTTCTTTCCAATTGTCTGCATCTGGAGATGCATATGTGTCGGGACCCCGAATTTGCAAATCCGGACCCTCTGTGTATTCAGCACTAGTCCAGGAACGCGCTAGTGCACACAGTCTTAACATTGGTAAATATCACAATCATACCACTCGATACCAAATAAGTACTTTATTTAAATAACCAAAGGTTACTTGACCTTATGGCCAAGTTACAAATATATGCCTTGCAAGGCGAAACTTATTAAAAGAGAAATAACAAAGAATGGAAAATCAAATAACCTCGTGGCGCCATCCAAGATACCACAGCAACCGATCGGGCTCGCATCCCTAAGTAGACGGGTCCTCTTGGAACTCCTCCTCCGAACTGGCGTAGTCTCCTCTTCAACTGGTATTGTGTTGAGGCAAGGGTGAGTACTTGGTACTCGACAAGTCATGCCTGTAATGCAAGCTAATATACTATATGCATGGCTTGGTACAAAGGAATAGCTCAAGGTATATTTGCAAAGAAATGCCTTTTGACAAGTAATAAAAGTAGATTCGAAAGCAAAGAGAAATAAGTAAAGCATAAATAACTTCTCGAGACATGTAATAAACATTTTCCCCATCCTAAACCACATTTCCATCAACTTCATTACTAAACCAACCCAACCTTTCAAATCCAAGTTATTTTCAGAAAGTCTAACCCTTGATTGTAATTCGAGCATTGTCGATGCAGTGGACTCGGCTATTCAAATAGATTCTACACTCTGCAGAGGTTATGCACTTTACCCACAAGATACTGATCAAACACCACAAAGGCGAGTTCAGTAACAAAGCCTTTCGGAAGCTTTAAACAACACAGGTGGTCCTCTCCGGTTCGTGCTCTACACCATCCCTTCCCTTAGCCAAGGCGAAGTATGGGACCAACACACCGTTAGATGGGTATCTGGCCACAGCCACGATACGCTCCCCGCACAATCACACAAACGGTGTAATCGACACCCTGAGGCTCCACAAGTGAGTCCTTAGCGACTTAGTCAACTAGGGCCGTCCCATTCCACCATGTGGTTGCAAGTATGACCCAGTTCAAAGGCTTGCAAGGTTAAGTCCTTAGAGTGACCAGGGCAAGACTACCCAAAACCAAATCAACACTCCCAATGCCACAACCGGCCCACCTGATTACTCTTGCCACATGCCCCGATCGAAATCATTTTATCAAACCCCGCTTGATTACCATGCACCACGTGCCATCAACATCACATGATACTTTTCCAAAACAGGTTCAAGATATCATTAAGTCAATATTAACATTTGATTGTCCAAAGTCATGTTATGAGCACGTAAGTGTGTCTAAGCAAAGATACTACAACGGTCTAAACCCATGTTGGCAATTTAATAATGTCCAACTAGTAAACCACAACTAGGGTGACAAGGGATCATGGCACATACTTAGATAATCAAGGTGTCATACAGCAATTTGGTATTTATCTAACCCCCATGTTTAAACAAAGTATCTTTCTAATTGATCTAGCATGCAATAGTTTAAATCAAAATAGATTTCGAAATAGGATCAACATGGTCAAAGCACAACTTGCCTTCAAAAAGTACTTGCTCTTGGTCTTGAGTTGGATCCTGAGTCAATACTTCCCCTTCGAATCCCTCCGGTACTTCAACGTCTACTCGTAAAGCGTGCAAATAGCAAATACACAAATAAACAATAGGCAAAAACATCCCAAAACTCCAAATAAAATCCATAAACAGAGAGAACATAATTTTCTGGATTTTTAGAAACTGGAATCGTCAAATTTGGAGTTAAAACGCAAAAGTTATGATTTATTAAAGTTTAAATAATCAATTAAATAATATTACAGAGAAAAACTTTAGTCCAAAAATTAAATAAAATTCATATTTAGGTAGATCTCAATTTTATACAAATTTAGAAATTTGAATCACTCAAATCGGAGTTGAAACGCAAAAGTTATAAGCGTTTGAAGTTTGAATCTAAATTTGAATCAATATTTCGAATTAATAAATCATTTTCTTTTTTCGGAAATTAATTATTGCGTCAGCATGGACACGTGGCAGCACTGGATTGGTCTGCTGACGTCAGCCGGCTCATGGGCTCAGCTCACGGCGCGGTTTGGTCCACGGTGGACCCGGTCCACAGCTTCGGGTAGGTCGACAGTGGGACCCACTGCCGCCGCGGGTCTCACGCCAACGCGGCTGACGTGTGGGCCCTCTGACATGCGGGGCCCGCGTGTCAGGGACACGCGCTCACACGCGTACGACGCTGACCGCGTCGGTCCACCTTCCCAACACGTGGCGCAATCTCGGCCGTTGGTTTGAAAATCAACGGCGCGGATTAGATCCAGGGTTTAACACGTTGAAACTACTCGATGCTCGTGGGCCGTTCGATTTAGATCGGACGGTCCAGATCTAATCCTATAATAGTACCGCTACGGCACGTGGCGATTGTGAATCGTTGGATCTTGATCCAACGGTCGAATCTAATCGGGTTTGGAACACGTGAACTCACCTCAACCGTCCGACCGGATCCGACGGTCCACGAGCTTCGCGAGTCCGGCGATGGCACGGCGAAGCTTGGGCACCGGAGACGGGAACGATGACGAGCCCGACGGCGCTACGGGGCTCCTCCGGCGACGTGCGGGGTCACGTTCGAGTCGCCTTGGCTCGGGATCCTTGCTCGACCTCCTTCTCCTCGGGCGACGGCGACGGCGGAAGGTGAGAAAAACCACCACGATACCCTAGCTACTACGGCGAGCAATCCCGAGCAAGCGGCGGCTGCTAGGGCTTAGCAAGCTAGGGCAAAAAGTAGCGCAAGGTCACGGCGATACTCGGGGTGCGATCCGGGCATTAAATAGCCCCGGGAGGCGTGCTCAGGGCGGAGCCCTAGTCGGTCACGGCGGCGCACTCGGCGATGGAGTCCGGCTCGGTCTCGGCGAAGACGACGACTCTCACCGCCCACGTGGCGCGATCAACGCCACGATCGCCGCGGCGCGATCGGATCCGGGCCGGATACGGCTCAACCGCAGACGGCGGATCTCAGCCGTTGGATCTTGATCCAACGGTTGGGATTGATTAGGTTTAGGAGTGGGTTTGGTCGAGTCGCGGGGCTCGGGTCGGACTCGAGTCCGACTCGGGTTCCGACTCGGTCGGATGAACAGTACTTGACCCGAGTTTGATTTTCCAGCGATTTAATATTTAAAATAATTCCTAGTAATTCATTTAATTCATTAAAAATAGCAAATGACTCAGAAAAATTCCAGAAAAATTCTGGAAAATACTTTGGATCATTTTGGACTCAAATAAAATATTTCCAACAAAATTTTATTTGCAAAATTAAATTCTTTAATTATTTCAAAATGGAATAAATTCAAATAAATTCCAAATAAATCCAAATAAATTCCAGAAAATTCCAAAAATTCACCAAAGTGCCAAATCACACATGAATTTAGGACAAGTAAAATTTTGGGGTGTTACAATATGCCTCTGCAATGGACATAGGAGTATCATCCACGAGGTATACAATGAAATCATTGCCAAAGGATTTTTCAATCCTATGTCTCGTGCTCTTTCTAAGAGCTTCATTGTCATCCTCCTCTAGGACTTTCTCAGATGGTTGCTCAGAAGTCTCAGTAGGTATAATAGTTTCAGGAATTATCTCAGAAGGAAATCTAGAAGTGTTATGCATATCTTTCATCGGAAATATATTCTCAAAAAATGTAGCATCGCGAGACTCCATAATAGTATCAACATACATACCAGGCACATCAGATTTAACTACTAAAAATCTATAAGCGATGCTCCGCTGAGCATATCCCAGAAAGACACAATCCACTGTCTTAGGCCTGAGCTTACGCTTTTTGTTAATCGGTACATTGACTTTCGCCAAGCATCCCCACGTGCGTAAGTAAGAAAGTGATGGTTTTCTCCCAACCCACTTCTTGTAAGGGGTCTTCTCCATGTTTCTGTTAGGAACTCTATTCAGGACATGACATGAAGTCAACACAGCTTCCCCCCACCATGCCTTAGATAAACCAGCCGTGTCTAACATGGCATTCACCAAGTCAGTCAGCATGCGGTTTTTTCCTCTCGGCAATCTCGTTTGATTCGGGTGAGTAGGGAGGTGTCCTCTCATGAATAATACCATGTTCCGCACAGAAGTCATCAAAGATTTTAGGAAAATATTCGCCATCACGATCCGACCTAAGGCGTTTGATCTTTCTCTCTAGTTGGTTTTCAACTTCAGCTTTATAGATCTTAAAGTAGTGTAGCGTCCCATCCTTAGCTTTCAACAAGTAAACATAGAAAAATCTAGTCGCGTCATCAATCAATGTCATGAAGTATCTCTTTCCACCCTTTGTCAACACACCATTCATCTTGCACAGATCAGAATGTATGAGTTCTAGAGGTGCCAAGTTCCTCTCCTCAGCCGCCTTGTGAGGCTTTCGAGGTTGCTTTGATTGCACACAACTATGGCACTTAGAACCTTTGGCAATAGTGAAATTCGGAATTAAACTCATGCTGGAAAGCCGATTCATAAGACCAAAGTTAATGTGGCATAAACGAAAATGCCAAATACTCGCACCATCATTAACACTACCACAAATATGGTTCACAGACTTATTACTGAAATCTGAAAGGGAAAAACGGAACAAGCCTCCGCACTCATAGCCTTTACCAATAAATAGTTCATGCCTCGACACAACTACTTTATTGGACTCTAACACTACCTTAAACCCATATCTGCATAGAAGGGAGCCACTAACGAGATTCTTGCTTATAGAAGGGACATGCTGCACGTTCTTTAGCTGCACGATCTTTCCCGAAGTAAACTTCAGATCCACTGTGCCAGTGCCATGAACAGAAGCATGTGACCTATTCCCCATTAAAACAGAGGAATCCCGAGTGACCCGATAAGAAGAGAACATATTAATGTCAGAACACACATGAACGTTAGCACCCGTATCAATCCACCAACTAGAGGACTGAAATACCGTTAACACAGAAGGTAAATTACCATAACCTGTGTCTCTAGTGTTGCTAGCGGTCACCGTATTGACAGCCTTGGACGCCTGTCCATTGTTGGCCTTTTTCCCTCGACGGTCTTCCCGATCTGGGCATTCCTTGGAAAAATGCCCGACTTCACCACATGCGAAGCAGGGCATCTCAGCCTTGTTCATCTTCTTGAAGTTGGTAGTCTTATTAGGCTTGTTCTTCCCTTTGTTCTTGCCGTAGTTCTTCTGAACCATATTGGCGCTGGACTGGCCCTCGGCTCCACTACCACTGAAGTCCTTAGCCCGAACCTTCTCTTCAACATCAAGGGACGCTATCAAATTTTCGACTGATATCTTTGTCCTCTTATGTTTTAGAGTAGTGCCGAAACTCCTCCACGAGGGAGGCAGTTTTGCAATGATGCAACTGGCCACAAAAGGATCAGGTAAGACACATTCCAGGAGTTCGAGTTCCTTGACAATGCACTGTATCTCATGGGCTTGCTCTACAACAGAGCGATTATCAGCCATCTTATAGTCATGAAAGTTTTCCATGACATACAATTCACTGCCCGCATCCGATGCACCAAACTTGGCGTTCAGTGTATCCCACAGCACCTTCGCATCTGGTATGTGCATATACACATCACACAGACGATCGGCAAGAACGCTAAGAATGCATCCCACGAAGATAGTATTGGCATCCGTGAAACTTTTCTGCTGCTCAGCAGAGAGATCACCTTCAGGCTTGCCTTTACTAACCCAGAATACATTCATAGCTGTAAGTCTGAGCGTGACCTTGACTTGCCACCTCTTAAAGTGCACACCAGATAATTTAATCTCCGGCCTCAGTGCGTCAGTAAAACCAGCCATTGTTAATTTAGGAAGTTGTCTACTATAAGGTTTTTGGATTGTTGAGAAATTAGACAATTTCCAGATTTAATCCCGAATATAAATCATGAACAGCATCACAGAAACTAGCATGTATTTCTCTACTATACTAGACAGCACGAACAACATGACCATCTGGCTAAACATGATTAACCACGAGAATAGGACAGATTGAACGTACTGAACATAAGAAGATGCAGATGCCGCGGTTGGTGCAGTCGCGACATTGACGTTGACGACGTTATTTCCGGCACGACGCAGGAGCCGTTCACTGCGACGCCTGGCAGCAAGAAGAGGAAGGCGACCCGTGATGAAGATCTTGAGCAGTCGCGCGAAGCGCTTCCCAAAAACCTTATTCGCCCTTTCCCGGTGCAGGATCTCGAAGGCGAAGGGTTCCGGAGACCTGCTCTCCCGATCGCTGGTGCACGCCGGTGCTCGGAATGGAGAAGGCTACGGTGGTAGCGCAACAACGAGAGGTGGCAAAACTCTAACCCCTCTCAAGCCTCAAGCACCAAGTATCCCCTTGTGGTGGCTTTTAGGTAGTTTATATAGAGAGCCAAATGTGTTCCTCCCCTTTCCACTAGCAATATTCCACCATCCTCATGCTCCCACATGGGCCTTTGAGATTTTCTCTAGGAATTAGTTGATTTGGACCAAGTCCACTTATTCCAACAGTGTATACATAAGTATTTTCTAGTGTATGAGAATAAAAACTAGAAGGGAAACTAGTGCTAGAACACATACCACAGGGAAGATTGACTCCACTCCGTCGTGACATCTAGCAGGGTCTACAGTAAGTACAGCTGACTTGGTTGCTTCAACTTTGGACAGCCGTCTATGTACGCCGTCTTTATTTTTGAAATTGCCTTTGCTCCACCAATTGACACAAGGTCTGGACAACACAGAATAACCAATTCCTGGAGTGACGCAAGATTACTGCTCCACAGGTGGCCTGGAATGGACTCTATGCGCGCACAAAAAAGCAACTTCAGTGACACGAGGGAGGTGAGGTTCTCCAGGCAGGATGGAAACCAGGCAGAGACGTCCCCACAACTGTCTAAGCAGAGCCTTTCGAGAGATGCTGGTAATACAAATCCCCTTCGCCAGTTGAGGCGAGGACAGCACGTAATCTCCAAATGCTTCAGGAAACGAAAACTCCCGAACCTTTCACCGGGCAGGGACAGTAAGTCTCTACAACCCTCAACACGGATTTTCTCGACGGTAGGTAGATGTTTTTGTTAGACAACCTCGCTATCGAATAGTCCGGGGTTGCCTAATAGATCTCAAGTGGAGAACAGAGAGAGAGGGCGAGAGACACAATATGAGGAGGAACGGGTCTGCTTTATTATTCTGTATGCTTGTGTACAAAGGGGTAGCCCCTGCCTCCTATATATAGCGGTTCTGCTAGAGATAAGGAAGAGTCCATATCGGATCCGAATCCGTTTCCTAACACTCCCCCTTGGACTCT
Source organism: Rhipidocladum racemiflorum (assembly GCA_036346355.1). NCBI lineage: Eukaryota > Viridiplantae > Streptophyta > Magnoliopsida > Poales > Poaceae > Rhipidocladum > Rhipidocladum racemiflorum. Next base: position 70,701,264 of record CM070571.1, read on the forward strand.
TCACTGCGAGATGCATATGCCTCATTAAAACTCCATAAAAACCCAGTGGGAAAAATAATTGGAGAAAGAGTACATAGCATACGCTTGCTGTGTTGCACGGATTGCCTCATCAAAAACCTTATGTAAGAAAACTTCAATGAAAAACTTACTTAAGGAAAAGAGTACAATCCACCCAAACTTCAATGTTAATCTTCAAGATTTACGTTGGGTACTCAAACTTCATGTTTGAGATTTATGTAGGAGTATGTGAAAAATCTCCCCCTGAAATCTGCACTTCTCTAAGCCTCATCATCCCGATTCCTCTAATACATCTTTCAAAGGAAGATGCCGGGAGTGACTTAGTGAATAAATCTGCGAGATTTTCACACGACTTAGTATGCAGTATCTTTATCTCGTTCATCTTATGCATTTCATGAGCATAAAAGAACTTGGGGTTGATATGCTTTGTAAGGTTACTCTTCACATATCCCATTTGTACTTGTGCAACACAAGCTGCATTATCTTCATAGATAATAGTGGGGGTTTGTTCCATGTTCAGACCACATGACTTCTGGATGTGGTGAACCATTCTTCGAAGCCATGCACATTCCCGAGAGGCTTCATACATTGCTATGATTTCTGAGTGGTTAGTCGACGTCGAGACAAGAGTCTGCTTAGACGACTTCCTAGAAATTGCCGTTCCACCGCAAAGGAAAACATACCCAGCTTTGTGACTTGCCGGTATGCGGGTCCGATAGGTACTCAAAGATCGGCGTAGCCAACTAAATTCAATTCATTGTTTCTTACGTAAAACAAGCCGAGGTCTTTGCTTCCTTGAAGGTAACGGAAGATGTCCTTCACCCCTTTCCAATGCCTTTTGGTGGGTTCTCAGACTGCATCAAGGCTAGCAAATTCACGGCGAACGCAATGTCCGGCCTAGTGCTATTCGCAAGGTACATGAGCGCTCCAATTGCACTCAAGTATGGGAATTCCGCTCCCGTGACTTCCTCCCCTCTTCTTTAGGCCTCATGACGGGTCTAGGTCTGCTTGGAGTGACCTTCCGACCATTGGGGTCTTTGCGGGTATGCCTTTTCAAAGCCAAATCTCTCCAACACTTTCTGCGTGTAGGATGCTTGGTGTACCAAGATTCCGCCTTGGACATGTTCAAGCCGCAAGCCTAAACAGAACTTGGTTTTACCCAAGTCTTTCATTTCAAACTCAGATTTCAAGTATGTGCATGCTTCTTCAATTTCCTCATCCGTCCCAATGATGTTCAAGTCATCTACATAGACGGAGATTATACAAAATCCATTCGTGGATCGTTGTATAAATACACATGGACAATCTTCGCTGTTCGTGTAGCCTTTCTTGCAGAGAAAGTCACTCAAACGATTGTACCACATTCTTCCTCGATTGTTTTTAGCCCATACGTGATTTCTCCAATTTCACCTTTGTATAGGTTTCTGCTTGCTCTGTCTTGGTTCGGGATAGGGATACCTTCCCAGGTACTTTCATATAAATCTCGAATCCAAGTTTCCATACAAATATCTCGTGACAACATCCATTAGCTTCATTTTCAACTTCAAGTTGACTGCCATTGAGATCAAGTATCTAAAGGTAATTCCACCCATGACCGGAGAATAGGTTTCTTCATAATCAACCCCAGACGTTGAGTGAAACCTTGAGCGACAAGCCTTGCCTTGTACCTTACAACTTCATTGTTTTCGCTTTCTCTAAGTAACAAAAACCCATTTGTGACCTACGGGGTTTATATGGGGAGGCGTGCACACAGGCCCAAACACCTTTCTTTTGTTCAGAGAGACTAACTCTGGTGATTGCCTTCTTCCAATCTTCCCAATCGAGCCTTTTCTTGCACTCTGCGAGAGATGCGGGCTCGGGATCATGATTAATGATCGTGGCAATCTTCTTTGCAAAGTATGCATCGACATTGGTGTTGCTCTATTCATTGATTCTCCCGTTATTACAAAGTTTATGGCCATTTCATCATGGGGTGCTTCGTGCACTTCTACTTGCTCTTCATTGCTATTTCCCATTCCGTAAGCAAGTTCCTTTAGTTTTTCTCCGCCAATGTGTGCGCACACATTATTTCCGCGGCTTCTTCCAATGGAAGGTTCAGATCTGGAATTGCCTTTTCCACAGGCTTCTTTCTGCCAGGTCTCAACTGGCTCCCCTTCTTGCTTTGGGGCACTTTTGTGATTGGTGTGGTAAATCCTCTCGCTTGATTTTCCCAGACGTCTCCGGTACTTTGGGTTTGAGAAGCCGATCTCTGTTCTTTTTCTTTGAGGCCTCTGAACAGGATGAGGGATACCTTCGCTTTCTTTGGTATTTCCACCCTCTCGGTGCATTTCTTGCTGGTACATGCGACTTAACCACGCTCTTGAGATCACAAAAATGATCAGGCGAGTTCATTTGCTAAATTCTCGCAAATCAATTATCTTCGACTTCTTGATTTGCTTCATTAGTGCGAGGGTCATGCGCTGGGATCCCAGTGGAATGCCATACTATTTCCGGCATTTTTCATCCAATGGTTGATTCTCTCCTCTAATGACGGAAATGGTCCTCGTCAAAGATGCAATCAATGAATCGAGTGTGTGCAAGTCTCGATCATGGGTTCCAAATACCTGATTATGGATGCACTCTCATAACCAACGTATATCCTGGACTTGCGGAGAGGGCCCATTGCAGTCATTTGTGGGGTGGTATAGGTACATATACCATACAACCAAATTTTCTAAGATGGGAAATCTTCGGGATGACCCCTTGCACTAGTTGCATAGGTGAATGGATGTTGTAGGCCGATGGTCTATAATTGATGAGTGCTGCTGCGTGCAGGACTGCGTGTCCCCAACAAGTGTTGGGCAAGTTACAACTCTGCAAGAGCGGTCTGGCAATGAACTTAATCCTTTTTATTAGTGCTTCAGCTAACCCATTTTGCGTATGGACGTGCGGTACAGAGTGCTCAACAGTTATTCCCGTTGCTGTGCAATAATCATCAAATGCCTTGGAAGTGAATTCACCGGCATTGTCCAATCGAATGGACTTCACGCGATGATCAGGAAAAGCATTCTTAATTCGATGATCTGCGAGATCAACTTTGCGAATGCATGATTCCTTGTTGACAAAGAAACATGTATGCGACCATTTCGAGGAAGCATCAATGAGCACCATAAAGTATCGAAACGGCCCTGACAAGGGCTGAATCGGACCGCAAATATCCCCCTGAATGCGTTCCAGGAATGCAGGGACTTCATGTTGCACTTTCATAACAGAGGGTCTAGTTATTAATTTCCGTGGCACATGCATGGCACACAAAATCTTCGTGATTCGGAAATTCTTAACATTAATGCCATGACCTTGTGAGTTGTTAACTATATTTCTCATCAATCTAAGACCAGGATGACCTAATCTACAATGCCATAAAGCAAATAATTCAGAGCTTCTAAAGACAGTCTTCAAAGAAGTATACCTTTGCGTGTGCATTGATTTTCGTGTAGTACAACCCAGATTCATATGAGGGACATTTTTCTAGTACCATCTTTCCATATTCCGCGTGCTTCACAATGCACAAGTGTTCTTTGCCATTTTCTTCATTTGTTTCTACGTGAAACCCATTGGCATGGATATCTTTGAAACTTAAGAGAGTGCGAGTTGATTCAGGGTACAAGAGGGCTTCTTCAATTACCAAAGTTGTACCCATTGGCAATATAATTGTGGCTCTTCCCGAGCCTATTATATGCGATCGCTTCTGCGATAGTTGTAATCCTTCGGCGTTCTTCGTGATCGTCTGGAAGTATTTCGACTCTCTTAAGATGGTATTTGTTGTGCCACTATCAACAATGCATATTTCCTCCATTGGGCGCTACACGATTTCTAGATGAAAAGAAAAATAATTCTAATCATACGATTGGTTGAGTAATTCAAAAATTTGCTTGTAAATAAAGAATCTTTGGAATAAAGAGTAAATTGCAATTCTATTCATGAGAAAAGTATGCTCTTCGAGAGCTTACTATTCATTATGCAATCTGATGTCTATGTGAGATAATTCTGACAATTCATGTCAATTTTTTAAAAACTCACGTTAGATAATGCCACACCTTTGCACATTCATAAGGTTTTTCCATTAGATTACTACGTGCAATCTAATAGGAAATGGCTGCTAGATTCAATAAAATGCATAATTGAATTCTCATGAGTTTCCAGCAAACTAAAAGAAAGCAATAATATCAAGATTCATATATACAAAGATAAATGCAAAATTCATAAGTACAAGATTCATAAGTGCAGGATTCATCAATACAGTATTCATAACTGCAAAATTCATATATACACAGATTCATAGATATTCAGAATAAACAATAATTGCACAATTCATAAAATCATAAGTGCGGAAATAAATTCTCAGAAATTTCCGAATTTTTCTTAGTATTTGGCAATTTTCATTAATTATACAAAGAATTTTCCAAAGCATCACTTGATAACAGAAAATAAATTGCAACATGAATTAAACATGGCATAAGTCTAATTACAACTTATATAATTCTTGTTGGTTGGGAGGCGAAAAGCAGTAACGAATATCTCTGTCAATTCGACTCTTGGCCAGGTCAACCTCGCCCCTAGGGCTCACATGAGGGAGGAGCACTTCCCGTTTCCGGGTGCCAATTAAAGAACCAAGCCTCATGTGTGTTTTCCTAGACACCAATTGTCTCATGTCTGTTTATTCATTACCTAAATCAAATCCCAACCACTCAGTTTCTCATAAAATGTTGTATGAGAAATTCTGGAATTTTCCTAACACTTTTCATAATTTCTGCTAATTTCCAAGCAATTTTCAGAATTACTTTACAACAGGAAATTGAATTTCAGCAAATATCAACATGACATAATTCATAAATACAAAAATAAATTCTCAGGAATTTTCGATATTCTAAACAGGGCAAAAATATTCATGCAAATATTCATAAATGCAGAAATAAGGCTAAGTACAAATTGAAACAGAGCCATAAAATTTTCTGGTTTTTTCTAGATATTTTTCATATTTTTCTTGCAATTTTCAGAATTTTCTGGAATTTCAAATTGATTTCCTGAATTTCTAATCATTTTCTAAAAAAAAAAAAGAAAAAACCAGAAAATATAAATAAATATAGCCAGGGGCAAGGGGGTAAATCCACCATCTCCGAGGGCAAAAGGGGAATTTCCCCATTGCCGTGCCCGAATCGGTTTGCTTAACCGCATTCCATCCAGCTGGCCAAAGGACTTCATGTCCTATTCAATGGAGCCGTTCGGCGCTTGGTGGCTGCAGTGGAACTCGGCAAGGCACCGGCCAAAGAGCGGCGGCAAGAGGCGCGGCAGGCTCGGCCGTTCGGTAGCGTGGAGGCCGCTTGGCCTGATCGTATTGCCAGCTGGACTTCTAGTCCAAGCGACGCCGGCAGGCCACAGAAGCCGAAGAAGCGGACGGAGCAGGGGAAAACCCGAGGGTGCGCGGAGCGGCGGAGCCCGAGGGCGCGCGGTGGCGAGGCGGCGCGGTAACGCTGCGTCGATCGGCCAAGCACACGCGTGAGGCCGGAAGACTTCGGCACGGGCGGCCGGGCCGCGTCGCATCGCCTCTCAGCGCCCGGTAGCGCTTCTCCCCGATCCGGTGTGGCGCTTCGTCTCCAAGCCGACGTCGGTGGCGGCCTTCGAGGCACTGCGAACCGAGGTACGCGGCGGCTCATCTCCCGGTGCGGCCGGTCGGCGTCGACGTGCCTTCAGGTTCGGTTCAATTCCTGGCTTCCTTAGTGCCTTCTTCTTTGGATTGAATCCGGTTCCTACTGGACTTCGAGTCCATGGTTTCATCGCCGCAAATCTGAATCGAGGTGGTCACCGAGTTGGGCCGCGCGGCTGCAAGCCGGCGCAAGGAGGTGGCGGCGTGGTGCGGGGCCAACGGACTCGGCGGCTTCTTGCCGCTCCGGGGCGGCGGTTCGGCCGGGCTGGAGGCCAGCAACTTCGGGCTGCACGGACGCGGCGACGGGCCTGGGAAACCGAGGCGGCTTCAAGATGCGCTTCGAGCGGCGGTGAGGTCACCGGACCGGGCGCAGCGCTTCGTGCGCATTGCAAGGTGTCGCCGACTGCATCAGTTTCAACGGCGCTTTCATGGCCTTAGGAGGGCCGGCCGGCGAGCCTACGACTTCAGCGCTTCATGGACTTTTTCAATCTGCTTTCCGGTAGACTATCGCGTAGGATAGAGTCGCGTAGGACTTTTATTTCGGCAATCCGAGTGGATGCCGGCTTGATGGCGAGTTGATTGCAGATCGGATCGGGCGATCAATCGCCAGTAGTAGACGTTCGTCGTCGTCGATGATCCTTCGCTTCTTGTCTTTTCTCACCTTTCAATCTTTCTCCGGTAGAGCTTCGTGCTGATAACGTGTTAGACAACCTCGCTATCGAATAGTCCGGGGTTGCCTAATAGATCTCAAGTGGAGAACAGAGAGAGAGGGCGAGAGACACAATATGAGGAGGAACGGGTCTGCTTTATTATTCTGTATGCTTGTGTACAAAGGGGTAGCCCCTGCCTCCTATATATAGCGGTTCTGCTAGAGATAAGGAAGAGTCCATATCGGATCCGAATCCGTTTCCTAACAGTTTTAATGCTAGGAGGTCATCAAGAGTTGACAGTTTCTGGCAACAAGAAATTGTTAGGTCGGTAAGGGATGAGAATGTTTTAATGCTGCTGGTACCCCCGTCATCTGTAATAAATGCAAGAGATCCACACTCTTCAATCGTCAACTCCTGCAGAGCTGGAAGTGTCCACATCTGTAGTTGGATGGACGTCAGATTAGAACCTGATACATACAATTGGGTGAGGGAGCAGCAGTCAACGTTGTCCAAGAGATTTGTAGGTCCACTCTGCATATGGAGCTTCTTGAGGGACGTTGACAACAAACTTCGTGGACTGATATATGGACAACCAATCAGCTCCAGTTCTTCTAGGCAACGCAAATCTCCAAACCTTGCAGTTGGTAGTGGTACTAACATTCCGCAATTTTCAATTCTTATTCTCTTGATGGCAGGCACAAGTTGTACAAATTGTTCGAGGCTTGATAATCTGTCGCACCCACAAATGGTTAGGTCTGTCATGGACGAGAAAGAACCAATGCTGTCATTACTGTTGTCTACTTGCATCCCAGGCATCTCATTTAGGTTTATGTGCTGTGAGATACTGAAAAACGCACGACAAGATTTAAATTCAAGTGATCTTAAGTTTGGCAAGTTTCGTGGCTGAAACCAGCTTGGAAGAGATTCACCTGGATAACCCTTGAGGTGCAGAGATTCGAGACTGGTCGGAGGTTGTAGAACTTGAAGCACTTCTTTCTCATTGCGCTCAGGGGACCTTTGGGAAGACCATTCCAGTGACAGACTCTCACTATCCTTTTTTATCACTCGAATATTATATTCATGTATAATCAAATCTCTGCAAATCAAATTCTTCAAAAATGTAGTTCTTGGTCCTTGTTCATTGCCTTCATTACCCTTTGGATCATATTCAAGGTTTGAAAATTCAAATACCTGTAAATAGAGTAACTTGCTGAAGTCATTGGGCAAGCTTTCTAATGTGCATTTGCTAGCACGTATAATCTGCAAATTATAGAGGCGACAGAAGGTTGAAGGATGGCTCTTCAAAGGACTAGACCCGGAGATTTTAAGGTACCGAAGATGCTTCATGTTGCCAATACTATCTGGTAACTCCTTTGTAGACGCACAAGAAATCACACGCATACACTGAAGTTCACTACACCAACGATCCATTACAGAAGCTAAAGTTTTATTCCGTGAAGACTTGTTGCAAAATAGGGTACGCAGCTTTGTGTGCTTGCATAGGCTCAACAAATTGGAACGGTCAACTTTTGTGGTAGCGAGTATTGACATATGACGAACATTCTGAGGAACTTTTTGAAAGTCATTTGTGTCTTTTAAGATGAAGCAGTCATCCCCTGAAACTAGTTGCGCCATGTCATGCAGCAAGTCATGTATTACGTATGTACCAGAAACTTTTTGAAAGAAGGATCGATTCACAAGGTCTTCAAAGTACTGACAGCCAATATTTTGAATTGGACTGTCACCTTGAGGTTCCACAAAGCCTTCTGCTACCCAAATTTCAGCCAACTTGTGCATTTTAAATTTGTGATCTTTGGGGTACACTGCACAAAATGAGAAGCATCTCTTCAAATGAAATGGTAAATATATGTAGCTCAAACGAAGGGCTGGCAAAATGTCAGTTTTGTTTTGTTCCCGCTTCCACAATTTACTCTCCAGTATATTATTCCAATGTGTAGGGCGAAGATCCATTCGTAACAGCCGCCCAAGAGTTTTGGCGGCCAGGGGAGAACCTTTCAACTTTGGAAGTATGCTTCTACCAATGCTCTCCAACTCTAGATCGTTGTTTGAGCGAACAGATCCAAACACGCATTGTTTGAAGAAATCCCAAAATACAGCATCCTTCAAACCCTCTAATGCAATGGGCTTCATTGTTCCCACTCTATCAGCAACCTCTGGAAGTCTGGTGGTCACCAACATCATACTTCCCTGAAGTCTAGATGTTAAAGGTGCACAAAACCTCTTCCAATGCTGCATATCTTGTTTCAAGGAATCCTCCCACATGTCATCAAGGATAAGCAAAAAAATTTTATTCTCCACGTTTTCAGAGAGAGCTTGCTGAAGAGAATCCAACTGATCCGTTTCTGCTTGTTTACGAGATGAAGATTGTATGGCCTCTTTCGTTAACCTCTTCACGTCGAAATCATCTGAAACACAAATCCAAATTATCGGGTCAAAGTAAGACTTCACTTGTGGACGATTGCGGATATGTTGGGCCAAAGTGGTCTTTCCAACACCCCCAATTCCAACTATTGGCAAAACAGGAACACCTGACATTCTTGCTTCATTATTGTCTAGTGTACAACTAACTTGGTTGTTTGCTGATGCATTGACTGATATTTTTGATCTCTTGCGTTTGGAATGAGCCCTCCTACTATCTGTAGGCACACCAAGCAATCCCATCACCTTCTTCAGTTCTGTGTCACGACCAAATATTTTTGTCTCAGTTGGGAAAGAACTGGTCACTGGCCTGACTGATTCGTCAAACCGTGGTGTCACTTCTTGACGCAAGCCCATCTTCTCCAGCTGTTCAGAAAGATTTTTCAGCCTTTCCTGGATTACTTTCACTTTGTTGAAGTTGCCTTGAATGACACTGTTAAAGAAACCAATAAAAGGTGATTGGCTCACATTACCCTCCACTTCCATCTTCTGCTCGTACCATCTGAATTCATCAAGAAGGTCATCAGCATCATAAACTCCATCCTTGAGTTTTGGGAGGAGCTCGGCCACACACTTTTTATGGCTTCTCCACTCAGCTCGGTCAATGAGGTCGTATATTGCTGGTAGATAGTCCCTGAGGCATTCGAGATCACTCTGCAACTGTAATACGCCTCCGTCCCCTCGGGGGAACAGGGATGAGGTGGCAGATCTAACCCATTGAAACAAATTAGCACACTCATTGATGCCATTAATGAACCCAATGGCCTTCGATATGCTCATGGTGACTGGAGACCGAATGTTTCTTTTCGTCCTGTGGGCAGTAGTGTACGGAATTAGCATCATAGAACTATATTTTGTATTCAGATAATACTAATAGAAAAATAGCAAGAAAGTTGCTGCTGCTGCTTTTGCTTTTAGTTTCTCTACATACTATTTCAAAAGAACAACATTTATCCTCGAAGCTTATTTTCCATGGGTATTTTGTCACAGATTTGGGAGAGCGGACACCATTACCTAGAAAGTCTGAATGTGTGCTTTTAACTATTAAATAGTGATTTTAATTTAATAGAGGTTCGTATTAATAGGAGGAAAATAATAATAATTCAACTAAAAACTCCAAAAAAAATCTTTAAATATCCAACTTTTTTTCTGATTCTTCTCTGTTGGTTGACTAATGCTAAATAGACCAAGTAACAAATAAGCTTGAAACAGGTGTTTATCTAAATCCAGAATATGTCTTAACAAAATAGAAAAACATATTATTCTTAATTTATTGTAATTTTTGCAAAAAAAACCCACCCGGGTCTCTAAGTTCATAAAAAAACTACCTGCAAGTTCTATGTGGTTGCAAATTCCCATCCGTTTTGATCAATTTACTCGTTGAATATCCTATAAGCGCTTATGTGAAAATCCCAATAAACCAATTCTATAGACTATGAACAAGGAAGATGTGTTAGTGCTAGGTAGGGTGAGGCAAGTGTGGAATAATAAAACATAAAGTGAGAGTGAGAGAATAGAGGGACAAGAAAGAATACAGTGGCTGGATGGACTCGCGATCCCCTCAACTAGAGATAGCCAAATTAACAGTTTATTGACTTCTAGTAGCTTCAGCAAGTGGATTGCCCATTGGGTGTGGGGATTTGCAACCACGTAGAACTTGTGGGTGGATTATTTATGAACTTTGAGATGTAGGTATACTTTTGACAAACTCTCCCCACCTTAGGTGGGTTTTTACAAAAAATCCCTGGTTTATTTTATGCCACTTTCGTATAATCATTTAATCATATCCCTAAAAAAGGTATGGTTTTGTTTGAAAAAAGGAAGAAAAATAAAAATAAATGTGTAATTTTTTGTAAAAAAATTTAGAATAAATGAACTAGTTACAAAATTTTATAGAAAATTGTAAAAGATTTATATTAGAACTTTTCGAAGTTGTTTTATTAACTGATACTTCAATATTCAAATCTATGAACTTAATCTAATGTGTCTTTTGAGTATTTAAATGATGGCATTCGGTAACATGACACTCAAGCTACAACAGCACACCGTTTAGTGTTTTGATGCTCTATACTTTATTTTAAATCACAAAATACATGGTAATGAAATTCTAACAATTTGGAGGAAGCGATAGGGCCAGAAATATTGTATTGGCCTACAGATGGAGTACCCCTATAGTCGATAGATCATTGGAAGTGAGCAAAGTTAATAAACTTGTAATGTTGTTGTACAAGCTCATTTTGTAGGTACTCCCTTCATTTCACAATATTTGTCCAAAGCAACCATGCAAAGACCGAGGAAGCCCAAAATCTAAGAAAAAAATAATGAGAAATGATTTGCACATAAGCTTTTTAAATAACATATGCACCAAAATTAAGCTCTTTAAAAAAAGTGGATTAGTACAGTAAAGCAAGGGTAGAAAGTGGAAATACTGCAATAGTTACAGTCTTGTTTTCCTTAATAGACATCCCAGAGTAGTGCTTCTATGTATCACTCCTCAATACAAGTTGCACAAATTTTGAAGTAAGCAAAAGGGTAAGTAATCATCATATACTATTTATTCTTGCTTTAATATTTGTACAATTTTCTAAAAGAAATGTATAGAAACACCTATCTACATCCCAAAAAAATAGACAAGGATATGACTAGTGTTAATTTCTAGTTTTTGTGATGAGTTGATTTGACAACAAGAGAGAACTGCTTAAAGAAAATATTAATATTTAATTGAGAAAAAATGTGATAATAATATTTATCATGATGGACTAATCTATTTGGGCTAGAACGAGCTGTGTTCTTGCCTTGGCAGTTGACAGGATTTGGATCATAGTATGCAAAGAAGTGGAGCAAAGCTATGCATTGGCTTTGATGGCTTGACTAGAAGTGCAAGTGCATGCATGCAACGTGAAGGACTAGAAGTGCTATTAGCTGGGGTGACTAGAAGTGCTATTAGCAGGAAATCAACTAGCAACAAGTGTTTGGATTGCACTCAAGTTGGCAGGGGCTACGCTTATAAAAGGAGAGGTGAAGGCATTGGAAAAACGACAGAGAGACGTGAGGGTTTCCATGTTGGCTAGGCGGCGCTGATCGATCCAGAAAAGCCAGGACGTGAGGGTTTCCAGGAAAGGCTGAGGCGGCGCAGAGAGCTCTATTCGATGGAGAAAAAGGAACGACGGTGCATGTGAGCGACTAGAAGACAGGAGGGTTTCTGTGCGTGAGATCGCTGACTAAGTTTGGAGGCTCGTCCAGACGGGCACTCGGAGGTGCTGCCGGGCCACCTGACGCAGCGGCTAGGTGCAGAGGGCGCAGCGGTGCCAAGCGTGGCAGTGGGCTGTGCTGCATCAGATGCGGTAGCAGGTGGGCGAGTGGCACAACAGTGCACGGAAGCAACAGCGAGCAGGCGCATGAGGGTATAAATTCTAGATTGAACTTTATATGATGAAATTCATGTTGTGATACGTTGACTAATTTAATGCAAAAGTGTGAATTTAAGTTTAATTACTGTGATTGATTCTCTTGGTTTAGTCGCTTGGTTTAGTTTTGTTTCAATTATTTCTTCCGCTATCTAGTGTCGATTAGTGTGTTCAGGGGTATTTAGCGCCAACGGTCCTTCAACTAGTTTGAGAGTAACCTTAAACTAACAAGTTTAACTACACCCTCCTAGGATGGCTGTGCCATTTTCTCCATCCATCTACACCTTTCCCCTAGCCTCCTCCGTACTCACTTCACCCACCTCTTTTCCTTCCTCTCTAACACAAAAATTAAAAATTAAAAAATTCTAACTTCACAAAAATTTTAAAAGGAAGTTTCAACAAGAAAAAAATTCATCTCAAAATATTAAAAATTAAAAAAAATCAATTGAAAATGTTCAAATAAGAAAGTTTCACCTTGAAATAAATTTAAAATTAGAAAGTTTCAACTAGAAACAAAATTCAAATTAGAAAGTTTCAACTCAAAAAGTTTGAACTAAAAAAATTTCAAATTAGAAAGTTTCAACTTGAAAAGTTTTAAATTTTAGAGTTTTTAATTGAAAACTTAAAATAAAAAATTCTAAAATTAGAAATTTTAAACACAAAAATTTCAAATATGAAAGATTCAACTCGGAATGTTTTAAATCAAACAATTTCAAATTAGAAAGTTTCAAATAAAAAATTTTCCACCAAAAAACTTTGAATTAAAAAACTTTAGGTTCAAAAAGTTTTTATTCAAAAAACTTTCGGTTCAAAAAGTTTTGATTTAAAATTCAACTCAAAATTTTCAACTCAGAAAATTTTAAATCAAAAAATTTCAAATAGGAAAGTTTCAACTCCAAGAAATTTAAATAAAAAAATTTCAAATTAGAAAGTTTCAAGATGAAAAAAATTAAAATCAAAAAGTTTCAACTCCAAAAGTTTCAGGTGGAAAAAGTTTCTTTCGGCTTAAAAAGTTTTGACAAAACAACTTTCAAAAGTAGTTAAAAATACTTGTTTTAAAAAACTTAGAGGAAAATTTGAAATACAAAAAATATTTTGAGTTCGAGGAAGAGGGAATGGAGGGGGGGGGGGGGGGGGAGTGGGAAAGAAAAGAGGTATTGCTACTTGTCACAAGGAGAAGGCGATATTACCAAAAATTTGGTAAGGATGCTCTCAAATTAGCAATTCCCATAGACAAATACTATAAAACGAACAGTATTAAGGTCTCATTAGCCCATTTTCACGAGATATGCCTAATATATGGTAGAAGTGAGAGAGTACATCACTAGGGTTGTGCATACGGTATAATTAGTAAATACGGTTTTTTTTTCAAAATACAGTAATTGAAATGTGATACCAAATATACCAAATAGAATTTCGGTTTGGTATCAGTAAATACCATCATATTTTTGTTCGGTATCGGTAAATACCATATTTACTAAACAAGCGTGAATTGTTTTTTTTCACTTATCGTTTTTAATATCGATATGGTTTATAATGTATACCTTTGACCATTACCCTATTTAAGTATACGTTACTAAAAATTATTACATATATTTTGATAAATCAAGTGATGTTATTTTTATGTGAAACTATACTTTATACACATTTGATCATTATTTTATCTAATTATACATGTATTTTTTTTCTATTTTGATATTCAGTTTATTTCGGTTTACTTGTGGTTTTTACCGAAAAAATGTTTCCTAAAATTTAATTTTTTTTATACCATACCGAATATCGTACGCTAGTAAAACCGAGTTGACTGAATGGATTCGATTTCTTTACACGAATTTTTAGATCGATAAATCCTGCACAGCCCTACATCACATCCTTTTCGCGTGCCCTCCCCAGGGTTCACCTTATCGTTTCGACGATTTTCGGATGAACAATAAAATTCGATAATTGCAAAAATCGGTCGAAAATCGAAAAAAAATCGGACAAATTCGAAAACCAAATTTTTTGAAAAAAAATTCAAAAATCATGGAAAATCGACGGTTATCGGTGGAAAATCGACACCCATGTTAATTTTTTTTGTACGGTCGGCTTTTGTAGCGATTTTCGACGAAAATCGACCAATTTCGACCGATTTTTAGTGATGTCTGAAATTTCCAACGCCGCTAACAGCTAAGCAGTTAGAGAAAATGCTTACAGAACTAATGCCGTACTATACTGTGTGCATCTTTAGCTAGTTTCTGCTTAGCCTTGTACTGGAACATGCTATGCTTCAGAAGATGCTTACAGAACTATCTAGTCACTTTTTTAGATCTTCTACCTTGTTAGCTGCGATGTTTCATAAATTGCTAAGTATGAACATTTACAACTTGATATGAATTTGTAACATAGAGTCAATTCGCTTTTTTTCCCCTTCTTTGTTGCCTGTATGGAGTACGTGGTTGAATAAGGTGATGTTCAGCATGGACGAAAAAAAGAAGAAGCAAAGCATGGCCGGAAAAAACAAATAAAAAATCAATTTAAACAGTGTTAAGCAATATGGGAAAAAAAACTACAAGTCAAAAAAATCTTTTTCTCGTAGATCCTTGATATTCATGGAGTGGGAGGCAACTTCCTAACAGTACACCTACTCTGGCTATTTCAACTACTTCTCAAAGGAGTTAAAAGAGTTGCTAAAACTTAATACAAAGGGCAGTCATAACTCATAACGAAGGATGCCACCGGATCAACCGGAACTACCGGTCTCTCCTCTCATGGCTGATGACGGGAGTCTACAGTACTAACGACTGTACCATAAAAGTGTGAAACTGATATACCATTGGCACTAGATTTCACATTCTCTTTTTGTGTAAAGAAAGGCCATACCCTAGCACATCCGACGAGCATAATGCAATATGAGTCTATGAGCATATTAACTAATGACGAAGCTTAATTTGAAGAGTGGACATAATCTTGCGGCGTGCTGCACTGATGCTCAGCATCAATACTCAAGAAGGCCAATGCTTCTAAGACCTCAAGAACCGACGACAAGAAGTTGATAAAAAAAAAGTCCATATTCGAGTAGGAACGGGATTCGGATGCTACAATTGTCTCAATTTCCATGGTTTAGGTCGATGGAACAAGTGAAGCATACACGTTTGAATCGGTTCCTCCGAAAACGCTAATAAAGGCAATTAGGCCCGACTCAAGGTACCATTTTACTAAACATCTGCTTTATGTTTTATTGAATTAGTTATTTTCGGTAGTTTGAAAGTAATGTATTTGTGACAGTCGTAATAAACACAAATACCATAGTATCTAGAGCTCAACACTAAAAATATTGACATAAAACGTGTTGTAGAAGATCTTATATAACTTTTGTATTATGAGTACTTCTATAGTTCTATACAGAGCCCAGACTTGCAACTCCTCGGCATTTGTATGTTACTGAGACATTAGACAATTGATTTATCTGAAGTTAGAAAAAATGGAGAATATATTAATTGGAAAATATTGACTGTTATAATCGCTAACGAGGAAGGAAATAATATAACTAGCCGTGCAAATGTGCGGCTGCTTAGCTAGATCCCACGAAGAAGACTTGCAAAATATCTATATCTCTAGCGTGGATTAATCATAGAAGAAGTCGTATAGAGATATATAGTGTGAATCAAGCTGTTTTTTTTTCCCACTATGAAAGCATATTTGAATATTATGTTCCTAGGTCCATGCATCATTATTTCTCAAATTAATTTTTCAATCAAATATTTCAATTTCCTCTCAAATGAAAAGGTTTATTATTTTTCTAAGTATTCATCTAAAAAGATCTATATATCCCGATTGTTTAATAATAGCTAGGTCACGTAAGTTTTATTTTAATACTAAAATATTGTAACTAATATAGTTGTGCGACCGTGTGGCTCACTGCTAAGCATGGCATGCGCTTCAGGGCTTACATGTGTTTTATTAGGAATAATATGATGATTCTTCATCAAGACTTCATCATATTTCTCTGTTTATAACAAAGTATAGATAAGCTTAAAGTATTTCTAGTACTTAGCATGAAAGTACTATATCTACAGTACCACGTCTTGTCTATCATTTCAGCATATGCAACTTTCTGGTTACATAAACATAGTTTTGAGACAAACTTGTGTATAACAGAGTTATATGCTACCATGGTTTTATAGTCCTGGAAGCATAGGAGGGTTCATTCACGCTTTGCTTCTAGTAGCAAGGCAGATCTTTACTGGTTATATAATTTCTTTAGGGAATTCTATAATGCCAGCGGGTCGTCCATCAAATACTCAGTCTTAGTTCGTGTGGAGATAGTGCCTTAGGTAGTGCAGAGCCGCATACTTCGCGGCTTCAGGAAGAACAGGTGAGCCAGCTTCAGTCTGGGTAATAGCAGCTCCAAGAGATCGAGCTGTCATGTTAATCTTGGCATCTATTGCATAGGATAGGTAATTGTTGCCATTCATGGAGAGCAAAAAATAATCTATAGATTAATCTAATAACATAGGGATTGAAAAGAAGGAATCCAGCGACAAACCGTTAGGCCTTGGAGAGCTGTCATGCTAATAATGTATTGAATAATAAATTAATCACCATAGATCAATCCCAATGCCAATCAAGAATATTGAGAATACTCAAATAATAATCACAGAATAAATAAATACAAGATATTGAGGATCTCAGCTGTCTTCCCTTTATTGATTGTAGAGTTTCTTCTCTTATTCAATGGGGGTGCTATATTTATGCCAAAACCCCTCGGGACTAGTTTTGGAATTCACTCACCGAAACCAAAAGTCCAATTATATCTCAATAACCAAAAATCCAGTTATATCTCAACAATAATTACTTCTATATTGAGCCCAGAATTGCAACTCCTCATCATTTGTACGTTATTGAGATATTAGACAATTGGTTTATCTGAAGTTAGAAAAAAAAAGAGAATATATTAATTGGAAAATAATGACTATTATAATCGCTAATGAGAAAGAAAAATAGTATAACTACACGTGCAAATGTGGGGCTGCTTAGGCAAGATCCCACGAAGAAGACTTGCAAAATATAAATATATATACTCGTCTCTCTCTCTCTCTCTCTCTCTCTCTCTCTATATATATATATATATATATATATATATATATATATATATATATATATATATATATATATATATATGAAAAATACTTTCTACTCGGAGAGTAATTACTCCCATCTCTGAAATACCACCCAAACGAACTCGAAATTCTCCTTTATCACTTTGGATACACTTATATAGTAATTATAAGATATTCCAATGAGATCCACATGAAAAACTGCAAGGGAGTACATAGTTTTTAGCGCATTTTGCAAATAACTTTATATACACACATAAAAAGAAGTATATCTAAAAGTGTACATACCACATATGAAAAATGTAAATACCACCTAGATGGTCTTATATACTTGTATACTGCACATACATACCCTCCGTTGCGCGAGATGCTCCCTATGTTGTGAGATACGGCATAGGAAGTAATTAGCCCTGTATTTTCCATACTCCTGGGAGTACGTACTCCCGCCTCCAGTATACTGTTTAAACGAATGTGTTATACTTTTTTTATCGCTTTTCAATATACTCTGATAATAATTGTAAAATACTACAATACGGCATTGTTGAAAAAAATCATTGGAGCCCTGTATTTTTTGCTATGTACCCTTTTCCATATGTAAAAAGAGTATATACACAAATTATGCTATAAAGGGTGGACATTAATGAAATTTTTCATAGAATTCACTTTGAAGTATCTTATACTCAGTATTAGAGTATACTCATAAGGATAAAGAAGTATAACTATATTATTTAAATGGTGTATATATAGCATGGATTAATTACAGAAGAAGCCGTATATCTATGATAGTCTGCTTAGGATCAAGCTGTTTTTCCATGACAGCATGTTTGAATCTTATGTTCCTAGGTCCATACATCATTATTTCTCAAATTGATTTTTTTAATCAAGTATTTCAATTTCCTCTCATATGTTTTGTCTTCAAAGGTTTATTACTGTTTCTAAGTATTCATCTAAAAAGATCAACATGTCCCGATTGATTAAGAGCATCTTCAAAAGCGATTCCTAAAAAGAAGCTCTAAACTTCAATATAGGACCCCAACTAATTAGATTTAAGGCTCAAAGAAATGTTCACTCCAGCAATTAGGCCCTAAAACCCAACTACCATCTAATTAGATAGGGTTGAATCACAGAGTTGCTAAATATAGCTGAGTGCCCAGGGGTCCTAGAACAATTTGCTAAATTTTAACAATTTAAGGTCTTTACTGGAGTTGATCTTTTCTCCTAAAAGTCTTATAATTCAAGTTAAGACCATATTTAGGAACCCTCTTGGAGATGCTCTAATAGAAGATATCTAGATCACCTCAGTTATATTTTAATGCTAAAATATTGTAACAAATTTAGCTAGGCAACTTTGCGGTTCACATGATAGTTTAGAGTAAAGGATCATCCATTTTTTCCAGATAAAGTAGATACTCCCTCTGTTCAAGAACACGATGTTTTGGATATTGATATCATCTCCGACATGTATTATATTATGAAGGTATTTTTCATAATATAATATAAAATTATAACCACATGCTTTTTATATGAATATGTTCATAATAATATAAAATTATTATATTACGAAAGTATTTTTCATAACTAATCTAGTAACACCATTTTCAAATAACCAATCTAATTTTTCTTATATTAGTAATCAATGTTAAAGAAATTTAACAAGATGCCTTCTAAAACATCCTATATATCTGACGGCCGGGAGTACGTATGGAGCAAGAGGGAGGAGATAAGCGGTACCTTGTAATAGAATCTGAGGTTCGGCGAGCTCCTGCGATTAATCAGCCTCTGCACGTCAATCGGTATCTGAACTGAAATAAAGCTTGCTATGACGGCCAATCCGCCGATCGACTTAATTAATTACCAGTCGCCGGAAAATTATTAAGCGATCACCTGCCGTTCATGGAAAAATCAGACATGCACCCCTGATAGACACCAAAGGGAAGCCAAGTTTAGACTCACCGGCCGCTCGATTGGTAGCAGGCGATGGCGATTAGCGGAGCAGACCGCTTCCTCCGCAGTCAAGCCAAATTAATAGGCAGGAAGAGCCGGAGAAAGGGCCGGGATCATCATTTCCAGGAAGCTTCCTCAAGTCCAGCCTCACCGGTCGTATGGGTTCGTCGTTTCCAGGAAGGAGGAAGCTGCACGACCACGCGTATGGGCCCGTCAGTCACCATCCTCAGGTCCACAACAGGTTTATGGGCCTGTCGACCACTTCCTAGAGTTTACAGATTATTCCTTCCGGTCAAAAAAAATTGTTTTAGTGTCGATCGATATATTTTCTAAAATATAAGTTCGATTACTTATTTTTATTGTAATATATTTATAAAATCTATTAAAATTTTAATATTATAAAATATTTATTAAGATAAATCTACACGTATAATTTTTATGTGTCTATTCTAAATATGAAAAAAAAATCGGTAAACAACGCTATAATGTTTAACTGTGTCTTATCCAAAACGACTTTATTTTGTGACAAGAGAGAGTACAATTTGGTGGCAGAGCATCATTATATTTTATTTCAATAACAGAGAAACGAACTTTGCATAATTATTTCACAAACAATTCAAGTAGTAATCCTCTTAACCAATGAACGCACAATTCAACCAAAGGGGCTTCGACTATAATTTAATATGAATGAAATTATTGCCGATTCAGGGAATCAAATGCCAACAGAAGATTATGCCAATGAAATCAGAGATCAAGTGAGGAGGGTATATTTATCAAATGATCTAACTAAACCAATTAAACATGCCTTTCCAAAGACATTAGATGAAAAAAACTGTAGGTTTTTCAAGAACAATGGTTTAATAAGTTTGATCGGTTTAACTCGTAGAATAAATTTGCCTTAGTGGTATGTATATTTTATTTTGAATGATCATAATAATTTATAATTTAGTATTGTAGAACATATTCTTCCCTACACCCGGTAACTTTTAATATAAATTTCGAAAGGTTCCAAGTCTTATTTTTTTTCACTTCTCCACCAGCGTCCCTTGCTCAGAATGCCTTTGCGTCCCCTCCAAGGCTTCGAAGTTTACAACCAACTAGGAAAATACGCGCGGCACACGCCGCGCGCGTAAACAGAAAACAAATTTGTGTTTTTTTCAGAGAAAAAAAGGACCATAGAAATATTTTTTCTGCGGAAAACAAGAAAAAACGGGAAATGAAAACATTTTTTATTGGGAAAACGAAAAGTTTTTTTTCCTAAGAAAAAACGGACCACGGAAACCTTTTTTTTCGAGAAAAACGAGAAAAAACGGACTACAAAAACATTTTCTCGTGTAAAAGCACGGCAAGACGACATACGAATCTGCGGCGTCTGACGCATTAAAATACGCTGGCGTCTGACGCTATGCGTGACGAAAGGAATTCGTGCAACAAAAAACGGATTTGTGTTTTTTTAGAGAAAACATACCACAAAAACATTTTCCCCGGGATCCGGAGAAAAAACAGACTACGAAAATATTTTTTCGGCAAAAACGAATATGTTTTTCCCGAGGTCTAGAGAAAAACGGACAACAAAAACATTTTTTCGAACAAAAATGGAGAAACGACGAACGAAAAACGAATTTGCATTTTTTTTTAGGAAAAACGATCAATGAAAATATTTTTTCCATGCTCTGGAGAAAAAAGGGACAACGAAAACATTTTCTCCAACAAAAATGGAGAAACGACAGACGAAAAATGAATTTCCATTTTTTTTAGGAATAACGGCTAACGAAAACATTTTTCCCATCCGGAGAAAAAACGGACCAGGAAAACATTTTTTTCCGGGTAAAATGGAGAAAGGGCCTGAACATAAAACGTAGGGATCTATTTGTTATAATTTTGGACATGTTCGCTATTTTGAAAAATTAGAAAAAGGCTCGTTCACGATTCGTATTTAACGGGAGCCTCTTTCTGTAAAACGGCGAACGGGGGACCTAAACGCGAACTGGGGAAAAAAAATTCCCTCACAGAAAATCGCAAAGGACCTATTTGTAAATTCGCAGGAACCTATCCGTAATTCTGAAGAATAGGAGGGCTTTTTCGCAAAATAGAGGTGGGACACGTGGGGGTCCTATCTGAGAACGCTTCCTCCCGATTATAATAGAGGTATGATTTGGCATGTCTTTCGCTAACACTGTAACCTCCTCACAACGCACATCTTGCACTCAGCAGGGAATCCTAGCCGCTAATACCCTCAATCTAATAAACCTCGACAGTGGAGTGGCATATGACTCACGAGTCGTGTACGATGTGAGGTCTTGCACAACTTGAGCGGTTGTGCCGCCCTCCATCAATCCATTCAGGGGTGTAGCCAAGTGTGAGACCCCGGATCAGCTATCCGAAATCTCCTGTGTAATTCTGTACTAGTCCCAGATCAGTAGCTAGTACACACAGTCAACAGTGATACTTCATTACCGAACATAACGAAATTGTAACATAAATATAAAGTATGGGCCACATGGCCACTTATTACAATACTCGGTCACGAGACCGGAGAAGAAGCAGCGGAAACAAAACACCAAAAGCGGAACCCAAAGCACGCCACAAGCGACGACAAAGCACGCGACTAGCCCTCCTGGCGATCCTCTTCACACGCCTCAGCGTAGAACTCACCGTCTTCAACGGCGTCCTGGTAGTTTTCTGATGATAACATGATGTGTAGCACGTGAGTACAAAAGTACTCAGCAAGTCTGGGAATTCATGCATATGTGGGGCTTTCCAAGGAAGGCTTAATATGATTCTTTTGCTTAAAGCCAACTTTCATCAAACCGTACTTGATAATAACTTTCATAAAGCATATTTTTGTAATTCTTTTTAACAATTGAATTATGTAATAGTTCAGTGAAGGTTCTATCTACCATCACTAGTATAAAGGCTCTATCCGCCACATCTCAAAATGAAACAGGATTCCATTCATTCAACTGGCTCTAACTGCCAGGGTTCACAACAAAAAACAGGTTCCATCTACCTGGTTGGCTCAAACTGCCAAATAAACATCCAAGAGTTTTAACCACTCCCGAATCCCAAATCCCAAATCAGTATTTTACTTTCAAAAACCAAAAACCAAAGTCTACCAGTATGAAAGCATTCTTTGCTTTGCCCTTGACCGTAGGCACGGCTATTCGAATAGTTTTAACTCTGCAGAGGTGTACAACTTTACCCACAAGACATGATCGTCTCTTGATGCCAAGCTATTAACACACTTCCTTTGGTGTGTCGGCAGAGAGACCATGACAAGGCCTTTACAATGTATACGCCTAACCCGACTCACCCGCTGAGGTTTCACCGCTGTTAGGGTTCTATCTACCCAGTACAGAAGCCCCCTCTTGCGCCGTGTGGGAGGTACAACTTGCCGCTATCTGGCACCCACATTCAACCAACTGGCGAGTCTAAGTTAGATTTCTACAAATTATTTAGCCAGGTCGTACCATGTTAGACATGTGGTAGTACGGTAATGCTTAGAATGAACAGTCATAAGCGTCGGTCCTTAATCCGACTTGGGGCGGTAATTTCACATACAAACTTGTGCTCAGTCAGCACCCACCCGACATCCCAATCCGCCCCAGTCCAAACCCTTTTCCTTTTTCTTTTTATTTTGGAAAATAGGACCCAAATCTTTATAATACTTTCCAAATCACACTTTAAATCATCATTTTTGTATAATCCCACCCATGAGTCATTTTCATCAACTTGGGTACTAAGCATATCTACCGTTCTAACCAACAAAAGTCACTATATAGCATATTCATGACATAGCAAAAGTTCTAGGGTTACAATAACCATGGATATCGATAATCAAGGAAGTATTGACAAATGGGGATTAACTAATCACTTATATTTGACATACGATGATAAACATAGCATGCAAGTTTATAAAACATGTTAAAACATTTGCAAACATAGGATCAACTGAAGGGTTTCGAAGCAAGGAAAAACAAAAATTTTTCCTACGAATGCAGCCAAACACCAAGATCATATCTAGGAGATGCATGCAAACGGTTTCAGAAGGACTCACCCTCGTAGACCGAAAGCGGGAATAACGTTCCCGCAAACAAACGTGATTGAAGTAGAGGTACACGCCCGACTTCAAAGTCGCGAAGATGAGTGCCACAAACGGCAGCGCCTCCGTACTTGGTCACACGTACGGAACAACGACGACCTCCAATCCCTCGATCCAGCGGGGCAGCGGAAGTAGAGGATCCACGGGAAACTCCAACAACACTACGACTTAGTGGTGGTGGTGGAGAAACTATTTCAGCAGCGCTTAAGCCAAGCTCCGCTTGAAAGGTGGAACAGCAGGAAGAGGGAGAAAAGACCAACCAAAGGGTTATGGAGATTAGTCCATGAGAGAGGAGCTCCACCCTCCCTTTTATAGGAGTGAGTGGACTCTCCATTCTCTCCATGTGAATGGACTCTCCATTCTCTTCATGTGAATGATTCCGATATCCCGAAACTATTCCGGTCTTTGTCCAAACTTTTCTCCGGTGTTCGTATCCACTCAAAAGCGTCGATGAACCTTAAGTGTGTCACCCTACGGTTCGTGAATAAAATGGACATGATCAAGACACCTCTACGATCAATAATCATCGTGAATCTGGAGATCCATAATGACTCCCACTTACTCAACGATGAACTAGTGATCGTGTGAACCAAAAACAACATAACCAATTCCTTTTTGTCTCGCGATATATTACTTATCCGGGATCCGATCATTGGTATCAACTATACCTAGTTCGATCCCGCATCGACAAGTACTCTTTACTCGTTAGTGATATGACATTCTTGTGACCTAGTCACGTGCTTGCAAGCGATGTCAATGTGATATCACCGAGAGGGCCCAGAGTATATCTCTCCGTCATCCGGATGGACAAATCCCACTCTTGATGCATGAGCCTCAACTAATACTTTCATAGTACCCAAATCCATCTTTATAGTCACCGTGTTACGGAGTGGCGTTTGATGTCATCAAAGTACTCTTAGGAGTTAGTGATTGACATCATCTCATGGTCTAAGGAAAAGAGCTATTTTGTATATGTTGATACAAGAACAAACTTTAATGACTTGATCGAATTTGCTATACCAACTTGGGTGTGTGTTCATCACATCATTCTTCTAATAATGTGACCCCGTTATTAACAACATCCAATGTTCATGATCAGGAAACCTTGATCATCAGTTAATCAACGAGCTAGTTTAAAAGAGAGGCTTTACTAGGAACCTTTTTGTTTATTAAACACACATGTATCAACATTTCCGATTAATACAATTTTAGCATGAGAAATAAACATCTATTATAAACATGGAATAAGATAATAAACAATTTATTATTGCCTCTCGGACATATTCCCTTCAGTCTCCCACTTGCACTAGAGTCAATAATCTAGATTACATTGTGATGAATCTAACACCCATTGAGTTCTGGTGCTGATCATGTTTTGCCCTTGGGAGAGCTTTAGTCAACGCGTCTGCCACATTCAGTTCCGTGTGTACTTTGCAAATCTTTACATCGCCATCCTTGACATGTTCACGGATGGAGTGAAACCGGCGCTTAATATGCTTGGAATTCTTGTGTGACCTTGGTTCTTTAGCATTGGCTATGGCACCATTGTTGTCACAATAGATAACCATTGGGTCCAACGTACTCAGAACCACACCTAGTTCGGATATGAACATCTTCATCCAAACCGCTTCTGCCGCTTCAAGCGGACAATATATTCCGCCTCTGTTGAAGATCCCGCCACTCTGATTGCTTGGAACTCCTCCGACTCCTTTGCTCCTCCATTCATTTCAAAAATGTACCCGGATTGAGACTTGGAGTCATCCGGATAAGTGTCGAAACTAGCGTCGACGTAACATTTTGCGACGAGCTCTTCTTCACCACCATATATGAGAAACATATCCTTAGTTCTTCTTAAGTACTTAAAGATATTCTTGACCGCCGTCCGATGTTCAAAACATGGATCGGTGGTACTGCTTAGTCAAACTAATAGCATGTGCCACATCAGGTCTTGTACACAACATAGCATACATGATAGAGCCTATGGTGAAGCATAGGAATCTTATTCATTACTTCTCTATCTTCTGCTGTAGCTAGACTCTGAGTCTTACTCAACGTCTTGCCTTGCATCATAGGTAAGAACCCTTTCTTACTTTCGTCCATTCTAAACTTCTTTAGAATCTTGTCAAGATATGTACTTTGCGATAGCCCAATCAAGCGTCTCGATCTATCTCTATAGATTTTGATGCCTAAAATATATGCTGCTTCACCAAGGTCCTTCATTGAAAACTTACTGTTTAAGTAATCTTTTACGCTTTTCAAAAGTTCTATATCATTTCCAATCAACAATATGTCATCCACATATAATATCAGAAATGCTATAGATCTCCCACTCACTTTCTTGTAAATACAAGCTTCTCCGTAAGTTTGGACAAATCCAAAACCTTTGATTACCTCATCAAAACGGAGATTCCAACTTCGTGATGCTTGCTTCAGTCCATAAATGGATCGCTGAAGTTTGCATACCTTATCAGCATCCTTAGGATCAACAAAACCTTTGGGTTGTATCATATACAACTCTTCCTCAATGTTTCCATTAAGGAACGCGGTTTTACATCCATCTGCCAGATTTCATAATCGAAAAATGCAGCAATTGCTAACATAATCCTAACATACTTTAGCATCGCTCACGGGTGAGAAAGTCTCATCGTAGTCAACTCCTTGAATTTGTCGAAAACCGCTGCGACAAGTCGAGCTTTATAGACGGTCACATTACCATCAGCGTCTATTTTCTTTTTTGAAAATCCATTTGTTCTCAACGGCCTTACGGTCATTGGGTAGGTCCACCAAAGTCCATACTTGGTTTTCATACATAGATCCCATTTCGGATTTCATGGCTTCTAGCCATTTGTGAATCTGGGCTCATCATTGCTTCATCATACGTCGCAGGTCATCATTCTCAACTACCATGACATTCATAGTAGGAACATAAAAGTCAGGAGCGATTATGCGCTCTTGTTGACTGCGGTAGGCGGTAGTGTTCTCTTTCGGAGTTTCATGATCCTTATCATTAGTTCCCTCTTCATTTGGTGAAGTCAACTCCGAAACAACTTCCGGCGCTGCTGCACTTGCCATTCCATGAAGAGAAGGTTCAACAACCTCGTCGAGTTCTACCTTCCTACTACTCACACCTTTCGAGAGAAACTCTTTCTCTAAAAAGGATCTATTCTTGGCAACGAAAACCTTGCCCTCGGATCTGTGATAGAAGGTGTACCCAATTGTTTCTTTAGGGTATCCTATGAAGACGCATTTTTCCGCTTTGGGTTCGAGTTTATCAGGTTGAAGTTTCTTCACATAAACATCGCATCCCCAAACTTTTAGAAATGACAGCTTAGGTTTGTTGCCAAACCATAATTCATACGGTGTCGTTTCAACGGATTTAGATGGTGCCCTATTTAAAGTGAATGCAGCTGTTTCTAGTGCATGACCCCAAAATGAAAGTGGCAAGTCTGTAAGGGACATCATAGATCGAACCATATCCAATAAAGTACGATTACGACGCTCGGATACACCATTACGCTGTGGTGTTCCAGCAGGAGTGAGTTGTGAAACTATTCCACATTGTCTCATGTGTGTGCCAAACTCGTAACTAAGATACTCTCCTCCACGATCGGATCGTAGAAATTTGATCTTTACATTATGATGATTTTCTACTTCACTCAGGAAATTCTTTGAACTTTTCAAATGTTTCAGACTTGTATTTCATTAAGTAAATATATCCATATCTACTCAAATCATCCGTGAAAGTAACGAAGTAACGATATCCACCACGCGTTGACACACTCATTGGACCACACACATCGGTATGTATGATTTCCAATAAGTCGGTTGCCCGCTCCATTGTACCGAAAAACGGGGTTCTAGTCATCTTGCCCATGAGGCATGATTCACATGTCTCAAATGATTCATAATCAAGTGATTCTAGTAGTCCATCAGAATGGAGCTTCTTCATGCGTTTAACACCAATATGACATAAGCGGCAATGCCACATATATGCAGCAATATCATCATTCAACTTAATTCTTTTGGCATTCACATTATGAACATGTGTACTATTATTATCAAGATTCAAAATAAATAAACCATTTTTCTCAGGTGCGTGAGCATAAAAGATATTATTCATATAAATTGAACAACCATTGTTCTCAGACTTGAATGAATAACCGTCTCGCATTAAACAAGATCAAGATATGATGTTCATGCTCAACGCAGGTACCAAATAACAATTATTTAGGTTCATAACTAATCCTGATGGTAATTGGATAGGTAGCGTCCTGACGGCGATCACATCAACCTTTGATCCATTGCCGACGCGCATCATCACCTCATCCCTTGCTAGTTGTCGCCTGTTCCTTAGCTCCTGTTTCGAGTTACATATGTTAGCAACCGAACCGGTATCAAATACCCAGGCGCCATCATGCGAGTACTAGTAAGGTACACATCAATAACATGTATATCATATATACCTTTGTTCACATTCCGTCCTTTTATCGGCCCGGATATTTTGGGCGCTTGCGCTCAAAGGCTCAAAGGTTCTTGCAAGAAAAACATTCAGTATCTGACTAAGGGCCAGCCTTGGTCTTCTTCTCAGATGTGGCAATAGACTTGCCCTTCTTCTTGAAGTTACCCTTTGCCTTGCCTTTCTTGCCATTCTTCTTGAAACTGATAGTCTTTTGGACCATCAACACTTGATGTTCCTTCTTGATCTCCACTTCAAAGAGTTTCAAGCATTGACGTAAGCTCAGGGAGAGACTTCTTCATGCCCTGCATGTTGTAGTTCATCACAAAGCTCTTATAGCTTGGTGGCAGAGACTGGAGAACACGATGAATTCCTAGCTCATTGGGGATCGTTATTCCCAAAGCTATGAGTTTATCGGCGTACCCAGACATTTTGAGTACATGCTCACTAACGGAGCTGTTTTCCTCCATCATGCAGCTAAAGAACTTTTCTGAAGCTTCATAACTCTCTCATCATGCATGGGTGTCAAAAATCATTTTCAACTCTCCCATTGTACAAAAGCATTGCTTTGTTCTCAAAGCGTTTCGCGGCTCAGGCTCAAGGCCATACAAAATGCCGCGATGAACTAAAGCTGTGGTCCTCCTTGCGAGTCAAGAAAACATTTTTCTCCTCCTCGGGGGCATCATCGTGAGCGGGTCACCCAAATGGCGCTTCTAGCACATAGCTCCTTTGAGCGACTGAGGAGAATCCTCGGGTTAAGGGCCCAGATTGGTAAAGTTGCTACCATTGGTGGCTAGTTTCTCTTTCTCCATGAACAGATTGAAATTGAAAGTAGGGGGTGCCATCTACAACGTATTTGCAAAGTTATTTAGACTAAGTTCATAATAGATTAAGTTCAATGTTAATTCAAAATTACTACGAGAACTCCCACTTAAAAACAACATCCCTCTAGTTGTCTTTAGTGATTACATGAACCAAATTCACTATACCGAAACCGATCATCACGAGAGACGGCATAGCTTCAAAGGCGAACATCAATATGTTCATCATATCACCCATATGACTCATGCTTTACCTTTCAGTTCGTGTTCCGAGGCCATGTCTGTACATGCTAGGCTCACCAAGTAGAACCAAAGTATTTGCGTGTGTAAATCTGGCTTACACCCGTTGTATGCGAACGTAGAGTCTATTACACCCGATCATCACGAGGTGCTTCGAAACGACGAACTTTCTTAACGGTGCATACTATGGAAGAACACATTATTATCTTGATATTAATTTAGAGGGATCATCTTATAGTGCTATCGACGTGATCATATCAAAGCAAAATAAGATGCATAAAAGGATTAACATCACATGCATGAATAAAGTGATATGATATGGTCCTTTCAGCATTCGATCTCCATCTTGTGCGACATGGTATGATCTCCATCATTCCACCGGCATGGCACCAAGGTCCATGATGCTGCCATCTTGATTGTCTTCCTCCATTACAATATATCACATGGACATATACTTAGCATGCATGCCATAAAAGGAAAAAAAACAACCAAATGGCTCCTGCCGGTTGTTTAAATTTACAATAAATTTCATTTCATACAACAATCTTTGTGTCAATGACCATATCACATCACAAGCCCTGCAAAAATAAGTTAGACACCTCTAATTTATTTTTGCATATTTTACGTAGTTTTGGGCTTTTTAGGAAAAACTGTTCTTACCTACGAACAAGAACCACAACGGTGATAAAAACATTATTAGCAAACCGTTGTAAATTAGATCATGACTATAGTAGGAGAAACAGACACCCGCAAAGCCACTTATGCAATACTAGTTGCATGTCGAGCGTGGAACAAGTCTCATGTGTGAGGACATGTAAGGTTAGTCCGGACCGCTTCAAATCCCACTATGCCACCATGATCCAAAAAACACGAAAGTATGCAATAACATGATCATCAACGCCCACATTCATATGTGTTTTAACCGTACATAACATCTACGCATAGACACGGCTCTGATATCACTGAAGGGTTTCGAAGCAAGGAAAAACAAAATTTTTTCCTACGAATGCAACCAAACACCAAGATCATATCTAGGAGATGCATGCAAACGGTTTCAGAAGGACTCACCCTCGTAGACCGAAAGCGGGAATAACGTTCCCGCAAACAAACGTGGTTGAAGTAGAGGTACACGCCCGACTTCAAAGTCGCGAAGATGAGCGCCACAAACGGCAGCGCCCCGTGCACTTGGTCACACGCGTGCGGAACAACGACGACCTCCAATCCCTCGATCCAGCGGGGCAGCGGAAGTAGAGGATCCACGGGAAACTCCAACAACACTACGACTTAGTGGTGGTGGTGGAGAAACTATTTCAGCAGCGCTTCGCTTAAGCTACTGCTTGAAAGGTGGAACAGCAGGAAGAGGGAGAAAAGACCAACCAAAGGGTTATGGAGATTAGTCCATGAGAGAGGAGATCCACCCTCCTTTTATAGGAGTGAGTGGACTCTCCATTCTCTCCATGTGAATGGACTCTCCATTCTCTCCATGTGAATGGACTCTCCATTCTCTTCATGTGAATGATTCCGATATCCCGAAACTATTCCGGTGCTGTCCAAACTTTTCTCCGGTGTTCCGTATCCACTCAAAAGCGTCGATGAACCTTAAGTGTGTCACCCTACGGTTCGTGAATAAAATGGACATGATCAAGACACCTCTCTGATCAATAATCATCAGCGGGATCTGGAGATCCATAATGACTCCCACTTACTCAACGATGAACTAGTGATCGTGTGAACCAAAAAACAACATAACCAATTCCTTTTGTCTCGCGATATATTACTTATCCGGGATCCGATCATTGGTATCAACTATACCTAGTTCGATCCCGTTACCGACAAGTACTCTTTACTCGTTCCGTGATATGACATTCTTGTGACCTAGTCACGTGCTTGCAAGCGATGTTAATGTGATATCACCGAGAGGGCCCAGAGTATATCTCTCCGTCATCACGGATGGACAAATCCCACTCTTGATGCATGAGCCTCAACTAATACTTTCATAGTACCCAAATCCATCTTTATAGTCACCGTGTTACGGAGTGACGTTTGATGTCATCAAAGTACTCTTCCGGAGTTAGTGATTGACATCATCTCATGGTCTAAGGAAAAGAGCTATTTTGTATATGTTCAGTACAGCAACAAACTTTAATGACTTGATCGAATTTGCTATACCAACTTGGGTGTGTGTTCATCACATCATTCTTCTAATAATGTGACCCCGTTATTAACAATATCCAATGTTCATGATCAGGAAACCTTGATCATCAGTTAATCAACGAGCTAGTTTAAAAGAGAGGCTTTACTAGGAACCTTTTTGTTTATTAAACACACATGTATCAACATTTCCGATTAATAAAATTTTAGCATGAGAAATAAACATCTATTATAAACATGGAATAAGATCATAAACAATTTATTATTGCCTCTCGGGCATATTCCCTTCATCAACATGCGTCAAGGAGACTTGCCTTCAATCGCGGCGAGGGTGTCGAAACCTTGGAGTTCGGCGACGGGGTCGGCGGTCTCGGCGGGGTCCTCGGCTACGCGCAAAACGAGACAACAAATAAATACCAGAAAATAAATAAAATCCAAAAATTATAAAAGTTATACTGGCAGGAAGGTATTGAATTTAGGAATTTGAACGGAGTCAATCGTAGTTCGGACGGAAAAGATATGAGCTTCCGAAGTTCAAAAACCCGGAAAAATCGAAAACGAGGAATATTCCCTCTTCTTTATTTTCTGAATTTTGGAATTAGGTGGAGTGTATGGCAAGTGGGGCCAAGGTGTCATAGGGTCAAGGGGCTTCTTCAAGCTCTTGCCTTGCCATGGCAAGAAAGCAGGGGAGCAATAGCTCCATGAGGCACCGGCGAGGGGAGCGGCCGCTGTGGCGGGCGGCGAGCGGCGCGCATGACGGCGCACAGCGACACCGGCGCGGCACGGGACGGAGCGGCGAGCGGCGGCGGCGGCGAGCGGCCGGCGTGGGCTTCGCGGCGCGGCGGCGTGGGAGTGGCAGCGGGCGAGCGGCAACGCTGAGGAGATCCGGCGGCTGGGGATCTGGCGGTGGGCTCAGGGCGGCGCAAGGCGGTGGGCGGCGCGCGCAGGTGGCGGCCACGGCGGCGGCACGCAAGCATGAGCTCAAAAACAGAGAGCTCAACTTTTTCACCAAAAACCAAAATTTCTCAAGAATTTCAACATAAAGCATCAACTGGATGATGAAAATGGCTAGAGCACATCTAGAGGGACTCCATGAAACAAGGAATCGAATCCAAACTCACCGGAGGCGATGAATTTGGCAACGAACACGGGTTCGGCCGAAGCAACAAAAATGCGAAATTCATCGTCAAATCTTGATGGAACCTAAAATTGATTGAAAGATTAGAATCTAGACAACCATGCTAACACGAGGAAACAACCGGAACGAAGAATGAACCACCGAGGAGGGAGCTAGGAGGATGAACACGAAGAACACAACAATGGTGACTTGGCGTCGGTTTCTTGATCTAGCGACCAAACGGCGAGGAGATGCAACGGGTGAGTGTTACCACCGGGAAGAGGATTCTTATACGGAGCAATGAGAGGTGGAATCACGCGAAACGGAGTTGAAACGGCCGATTTATTGCCATAATTGCAATTTTCGATTTTGGAAAGATTGAGCCGTTTCCAGCGAGATTAGGAGTGATTAAAGGTTGGGGATGGAAAGCCCGCGTCAATACGGATCCAACGGACCTGGCCGTGCTTGATTTGGAGGTGAATTGAAGGAGTTATGGCAATTTGAATGAGTGGAGATGAGTATGGAAGTTTGAAAGCCATGGTTGCTAGCTTCCATACGTGCTTGCCCAGCCCAAGGTTAGGGATGACACTGTAGCGCCACGTGTCGTCCCCCGGTTGGCCGGTGTTTACGCAAATGAACCGCCCTAGAGAAAAATTAGCAAAAATGGTCTAAAAATTCCTAGAACCATTTTGGAATATTTGGAACCCAATAAAATTGGTCTCGCTGAATTTGGATGATTTTTGTGGAAGTGAATATTCGGGCGCGGATCGCAGGCACTAAACAAAAGCCACGCGAGATAAAATAGGAACGGAGGTCCAAAAATCCGAGGAATGATTCCTAAAATCATTTCGGAATATTTGGAACACATTGGAAGTGGTTTGGGGATTTTTGGAGCATTTTTTGACCCGGGTGAAATTTCGGGTACCGGCGGGAACCGGAAAATCCGATTTTTCGACCGGAGGGGAATTAATTCCCGATTTTGGAGGGGAATGGATGCCAGATAAATATAAACACCAATGAAACTCCAAATTTTGAATTTAATTTATTTAAATTAGGTTTTTCTCCAGAAAGCAAAAAGAGGATGTTACACCAAGTGGGGGCTTCGTTAGGCTGGAGCCCCCCTCTAGCCGCTAGATATTAAGTACATTTTAATATCGGTGTTTAATTTTTACGTTATTTTACGATGCACTAAATTTAATATAAATCATTTATTCTTTTTCATCTAAAGAATCATATTAGCTATTATTTATGTATACTTCTTTCGGTAGTAGAGTAGTAGAATTTCCTCGACAAATATTTGATTTGATTTCTACTACCTATTATATACTACCAGTATAATGTATTATAAATCTTCTCTAATTTTTGGCATAGCGACAGCAAATGTACACGTGCTCGAGCGTGGAATAAGGAAGAAG
Organism: Rhipidocladum racemiflorum; assembly: GCA_036346355.1. Lineage (NCBI taxonomy): Eukaryota > Viridiplantae > Streptophyta > Magnoliopsida > Poales > Poaceae > Rhipidocladum > Rhipidocladum racemiflorum. The sequence continues at coordinate 70,734,803 of CM070571.1, forward strand.
AAGCTTTGCTAGGTGGATGAGCTGCTGTCATGTACCATATGGCTAGGTAAGCCACCGCTTATTGGAGGTCTAATTTGACAATTGATTACTTTGCTTGCTACTTGCACAATTAGACTCGAATCCTACACGTATGCAAAGACCACAGAGTAAGGGAGAGAGGGCACGGTTCAACGTCTCTCCTTCACAAGGACATATGGTAGTCCATCGAGTCAAGGGTGCTTGACGCGCGTCGCAGAGAGCAAATGCCGGGAAACCAGCGAGCGCACGAGCGTGTGGCGACGGTCAAGGAAGATAGCACATTGTGCTTGACCGGCTAAGTGAACTGACCAAAACAACAAATAGATAATGTGAGCATTTCTTCTGATTTATAATTTTGTTTGTCAATTACAACTATATAAATGTGTTTAATAGAGACAATAGTCGATTTGTTTAATTGATTGGTGTTAATTTGTTTATATCTTTAAAAATGTTTGACAAATGAATGTTGTACAAGTATTTATCAAATAATAAAGTATTATTAGTAACACTTGAACCAATAAAACTACAACACAAACTATTTAATGTATTTATTTATATCTCTATTTTATTTCTGGTTTCGCCGCTTAGTCCATTGCCTTCGTCGTGGATGGAAGCACGCGAGTCATGGCCGTTGCTTTGACGTCGAGGTGATTTTTGCGTCCGAAGATCAGTCCTCCGGATCTGTGCCAGCTGCGTCGTTGCACTGTTACCTCATGGACGTTTGTTGAATTGACATGCAGTATGGGACGAAGCCGTGTTGCATTTGCGGATAGGGATGAAAACGGTACGAAAACGGTCGGTAAATGACTGTTCCATTTCTGTTTCCACATTTTTTACCGGTAACAGAAACGAAATCGAAAACCCCGGAAATAAAATCGGAAACGGATAATGATGGAAACGAATGCGGAACGGAACGAAACAGATACGAAAATGAAAGCGGAAAATTCCACAAGAACATAGTAGAGAAGCACAATAAACATGACTACAAGAACAATGTAGCCCATTCCACCTCCAAGGTGAACAGAACAATAGTGTTATATTCACTGGTATCACTAGAAATTTTTTCTCAAGTTTGTTAGCTAAAAGCACGTTATTTGTCTCCCATATCAGACCATCATGTTCTCATCTATATAATTATTATGGATATCCTCTTGCTCCACCAACTACAAAAATTCAACACCCTAAAAGTTGTGTATTATTGCACATTATTTGTCTACCGGTTTTATTACGTGTAGTAGAGTGAAAAAGCCAGAGCTAATTTACACGTTGTTTTGAAAACAAATGGTGGGGCTCAAGTGCAAAATAAGCGGCAGCTCCTCTCTGGCCCTCCCAGGCCTCTCTCTCTCTCCCCTGCCCGCTTCGCATGGCTCCAGACCTCCGTGCCCTCTCGCGTCATATCGATGAGTGGCGACAACGAAAATCTCGGATTCCGCTCCTCGCCAGTCTCCAGAATTCGTCGTAAACGTCCCACTGACCCATGGGACCCGCGTCGTTCACGTCCCACGAGGCCATGAGGCCGCGCGCTTCGCCTCGTTGATGCCGCGACGGACGTGGTTACTTGCTGTTGTATTGGGCCGAGCCTCATTTCGGAATTTCCGGTTTACTTTAAACGGAATTTCCGTTCCGTTTCCGTTTCCGTTTCCGTCGGAACTGACTCTTCCGTTTCCGTTTCCGAAAATTTTTTACCGTTTCCGTTTCCGTACCGACACTTTCCGATTCCATTTCCGAAAAAGAGCTTCCGTTTCCGTTTTCTTCGGAACGGTCGAAAACTTTCCGTTCCGTTTTCACCCCTATTTGCGGAGGCGTAGTTGGGTGGTGACGGCGCGCTGCTCTAGGAGATAGCAATGACGGGATTTGGGGAGGCGTGATTGGGCGGCGGCAGCTCCGAGATATGTATTTGACAAAATTTTGGGGAGGTGATAGTTCGGAGTTTTCAATTAATTATTGTGATACATATATTAATCCGCGAAAACCAAATCCATGATAGAATCTGTCAAACTGATGTTTGTTGTCAACAATTCAATTCGATTTTTCTTTGCTACCAGAGTTGGTTCATGCAAGATTGCTGCACTATATAAAATGTAATGTTTCAGATTTATATTTCTTCATGCCCCATGATGCTTTAAGTTTAAAAGTGTTTGTGTAACATCCCAAAATTTGCCTTTAATATATTTAGTGTGTTTCTAGGATTATTTGGAATTTTCTAGAATTTATTTGGACTCCAGTTTATTGAACTAATCACGTTAAATAAAGATCAAGCATTTTCGAATAAGCGTAAAATCTAAATTTTTGTTGATAATTAAGATAGTTGGTAGTCGAGAGTGTTCGCTTCAAATATTTTCGAAAAACATATTATATTGCTTAAGTCATTGATTTTATAAAAATCTGTACAGGTATCTGATTCACTAAAAGATTTTTAACGAAAAATCTATACGTCGAAAAATCGCGAAACTAACTTTGTTAAGTCCCAAATAGTATAATATTTTAGAGGAGTTTTTCAGGATTATTGGAATCTTTTTGTTATTTCTTCCTAACCATATTATGTTTACATATATATGTATACGAATAGTCCCGTATAGGTGTATATACCTGCATGTGTGAAGCCGACGTTCTATTCTCCTGGACGTTTTGCTTGGCCAGCCGTTTCCCCTCACATGAAGTCTTGCCAGCCGTTTGTGTGCAAGTGCAAGTGCTAGCCGAATCTTCATGCATGTGTGAATACCTCCACGTATTCCAGCCGTTCCCACCTTCATTCCAGGCGAGTGGGCATGCAGGAGTTATGCTGCCGTTTCCCATTTGCATGCACTAGTGGCATTCAATCCCACGGGAAGCACTCCAACGCCAAACCATTCCTTTTCACTTCTAGTCTCATTTGCCAGAACACTTCAAATTTTTCACTTCTAGCACTACGTGAAACCTTTCCATGCCCATTTAGTTCAGCCACTTCTAGTATACAGTGAGTTCCTTTTTGGTTTGCTATTCCTTCGTCTCCGGCAACGAGCGCTCCGGTGAGTGCCCGACCGACCGCTGTCGACGCCGACTTCCGGTCTGACGTCGTTGTCGCCGCCGCCGTCGCCGTCACAGCCATTGTCATCGCCGACCGTGTGTTGTCGCCATCGCCGCATTGCTGCCACCTGGCCGCTACTGCCGTCTCATCACCGTCGCGTCACCGCTGCCGTTGCCGACTCGGCCGACCGACTGCCGTCTAGTCGCTGCCGCTCATCCGGCCGACCTCGCGCTCTTTCCGTCGTCATCATCGCCGTCGCCGTCGGTGCACTCTCCGGCCTCGTCTTCTTCCGCGCCGACGATCCGCGCTACTGCCTGTCATTGATCGGTACTCTCTCGCTTTCTTTTGCGCACGCTCTATCTGTCGATCGGTAGTATCTCTTTTCTTGCTCGCGTGCTCTATCTCTACTGATCGGTGAATCTCGTCGTGTGTATGAATATATATATATATATATATATATATATATATATATATATATATATAGATATATTCGGTCGATTAGCAAGTATAATTTTCTGCATGTCTATGTTAGACGTGTGTGTTTTCATATATATATATGTTAGTATATATATGTGTATATAATAGGCGCATGCATGTTTCTGTAACAGCCGTAACATGTGTAAATATTTTTTTTTCATGAACCGGGTTGGTCTGGTATGCCCACGTAAAGAATGTATACATGTATGTTGTATTCGGTTGGTCTCTCCCGTAGCAAGTAGCCAAGCTAAACATTAGGCATAGAAGCATATGTGTATACGCATTGCACAGTGCCATGCAGAATAAGGGAAACGAAGCTAGTTGCATGTAGTAATTTCTAGAATTGTGAAATTTGTCTTTTTTGCTACAAATTCGTTCTAGGTCCGAATAATATGCGACAAATTTTGTTAATTAGTGAAAATTAATACATTTCTACAGTAATTTTTATGAATTTTTTAATTAAATTTATACTGTTAAATTATTCGCGGAAAGTCTAAACTTGTGAGTTTTGTAGCTCTTAGACTATACGTTCAAAAATTCCAAAATAAATTTTATAAATCTTAGAAAATGCTAGACTAATGATCTGGAAGTTTTAATGTGATTACGAATTAATTTGTTTCTTTGTATTTTCCGAATGTCTGTTTATTCGTTGTTTTTCGTTTAATAGAAACGCTAGACGTCGACTCCGTCGCAGAACCGCAGGAAGACAACCCTCTCCTCACTGACCAAGGCAAGTTTCCGCAAGTTTCCGCAAGTTCCCGCAAGTTCCCTGCAAGTCTCCGATAAGTTCCCTTGAAGCATGTTGATCCATGTTTTGAAATGTTTTATAGATTTACTAACTTGCATGCTATGGTTGTTTATATAAAATGATATGTTATGATAGAGTATAGTTATATACCTTGTTAATATGTATGTTTGCTACATATTAATCTATTTATCCTTTGGTTGCCCTAGAATGATTAATTGTATGGCCTAACACCCTTGTTTAGTCTACTAGTAGTGCCTAGTTATGCTAAATACTATTCGTATGTTTAATTGAAAGCTTGTTATTTGAAATTCCAAATGATTGAGCAAAAATGTTATTTTAAAAAGGGCAGTTGGTGCTGCCAATTTGGTAAAACAAAGGAAAAGAGAAACTTGGAATTTCAAAACTTGAATAGGGTGGAAGGTTGCAAGGCGGGTGCAGAATGCACGAGACTCGGGTTTGAGGAGGTGCCACCCTAGTCACCTTAAGGACCGATTCCTTGTGATTGTCAAACAATGTACAATAGTGCGACCGCGGGTTCCGGTCTGGGACGGGCCTGGCTGAGTAACTAGTGAAAACTTAATTAAGGCATGCCAAACGGTGGAGTGGGCGTGGTTGTAGCCACAGTAGTCCTACAGGCGCAAGAGGGGACTTCCAACTTGGTTGTAGCCATTTGGCGGTGAAACCTCAGCGGGCGTGACTTAGTTAAGACGTAGCTAGGGAAATGGCCTTGTGGTTTTTACTTGGGGTTATATGCCAAAGGAAGCAAATGACCGAAAAGAGTGAAATACCTCTCGCGGGTAAAGCGTGCAAGCTCTGCAGAGTAAACAAACTATTCGAATAGTCGTACCCACGGTCAAGGGTGGACAAAGTGCGCTGTCGCCAGGTAGTTTTTCTCTATTTGATTTCCAACTCGACTTTACCAAAGAAAAGCACGGTTGTAGCCGTGAATGTTTTGATTTGATAAAAGCCGTGGTTGAAGCCACGAGAAGAAGGATTTCCAAAGTATTCTTAAAATAAAACTATGGTCGATGCCATGTATCGTTTTGTTTTACATGGTGGGAGTCGTGTTCCGAAAAGTTTAAACTATGATTTCATAAAGGAAAATGCTTTCGAAAACTGCTCTTAAAAACTCTAGGACCAAATCTTCAAAGTTGGCGTTTCGCAAATTAACCAATACCTTCCCTTGAATCAAGTTGCATACTGCATTTCTTACCGGACTTGTTGAGTATGTTGCATACTCACCCTCGCTTTTTATTGCGGGGCTGCTTATTCCATGAAGCAGATCAGGAAGACAAAGATAGCTACCCAAGAACCTGCGTCCCACCCTTCGACATCTGCCAGGAAGACTTTGAAGAGGAAGAATATCAGGATGACTAGGAACACGTTTGCTTCAGTCTTTGCCTGTGGTGTTTTTTTGGACTTCATTATATCATGTTAATTTGTCAGTTTAATATTTCCGCTGCTATATGACCTACGGGTCCAACTTTTGTAATAATGGGCCTTGTTGGCCAGTACTCTGTATTAAACTTTATTTATCGCATGGTGATGATCCATACTGTTATGATCTGTGTGTACTAGCTATTGATCCAGGGACTAGTACAGATAAACACAGCTGGGCCCGTGTCTTATTGCGGGTTCCGACAGTTTGCTGAAATTTTCTGCAGAGTATCTGTAAAATCATATGCTGAAAATTTGGTTTAATAATGAATTTGACATTGCAAAGTGTTTATGATCATGGCATATATGGTGCTTGTACATGTGTTATTTTATATGATTATTTGTAATGATTGTAATAGCATGATAATTATTTTGCTTGATGCAATGCGCTCGTATGAGTGGTTGCATGGACTGATTTTGAGTCAAGTCGTGGACTTGTGCTCGAAAAATTATTTCGTGGTTTGTTTATGTGCAGGCGTTGCTTGAGGTCGAATGTGGTCGGTGATAGGACCGGAACTAGATTTTATAGAGTAACTGATGTTCAAGATTAGGTTCAGGAAGGAACCGAGGTCCTAGTGGTTAAGGATGTCATACGAGACGTTTGGACTATAGAACAGTGCACGTGAAGGCGAGTGAGTCACGTGGTAACGACAGATGGGCCGTAGGCGTGCATATGTTATTTTTGTGCTGTGTGCATATATTGGGCCATATGTAATTGGGCCAGGTGGATATGCATATATGTATTTGAATACAACTGTTTAATATTTGTTTAGTATAAACTAGTAGAGTGTCCATGTGTTGCAACAGATCTCAAATAGATGATAACACAAGTTCTAAACTCTTAAAAATAAAAAAACGGGAATTTAAAACTTAGCTATCTTTTATTTGAGATCCGTTACTGAAGAATCACTGAACAAAAAAAACGTAAAGGGCTAACATGATGGCTATAGTGACTCACCTACTGGGCCTTGAGCCCCTACTGTTCTGGTCCAAGAACGGTCTGGTAGACTCATCATCACCATCAACTCATTCTTATAATAGTTAAGATAGGAGATTAGGGTATCTTCTGTTTTCATTGAGTTGTAAGCTGTACAAAATAGAGAAATAAAAATAAGCGACGTTTGAGCCACACGAGAAAAAGAACTACCGAGAGACGTGCTCCCGCGATCACTCTGTAAGGCAGTAGCAGGAGGCGACTTCGCTTGAGACGCGCTCGAAGCACAAGAGAGCAGGTCTGCGGCTGGAGTCCAATAGGAACGCGCGCGCTGGTGAAGTAGGCAGAGGACGGAGCGGCCGGACGCGTGGTGCTGCAGCTGAATCGAAGTTGCGAGCCATGCATGCATGTGTGAACGAACTAGCAATCACCAAGCCATGCATGCATGCGTGAACAAACTAGCCTCCTCCTGGACCTCCCGGTGATACTACAACAATTCGAAACACAGGTAGCTACAGTGTTTTGCATTGGTAATCTTGTTTTCATGCATGTTTTGATTCCAGAGTGATTTATTATTTTACCATAATAATTTTGATTTAATATAATTAAAACTTTTCTAGGACATAAAGTGATTGATCTGAAAAGTTTGATTGGTTAATTCCTCATAGATCTTGATTAATTTCGTAATTAGGGTTAGATCAATTTTTATCATTATCTAATACAGTCAGCTTGCGAAAATCATAACTTTATATCCGCAGAGCCAATTGAGTTGATTCTTATTTGGTTAGTTTCAAAATTGAATCTAGTTACTACAGTTAAAATTTCATGTCACTCCAACGGTTGGATCTTCAGTAATTAATGTTTTAGGGAACGTATGTCAGTCTGTTTTTACTGAAACCGAAATAATTTTTTATAATTTGTTTAGGGGTGTTTTGAGAATGAATAAAAATTTGTTTTAGCTTCCGCACAATCATTCACCCCCCTCTGATTACTATATTAGTGCATATCGATCCTACAGTATCACTTGTTGAAACAACTCATAGCCCCAAACAAATAATTGAGTTCAGTACTTAATATTATATCTGCAGATAATTAGTTGCTTTGTTTGTCACCAGGACAAAAGAATGAACTTAGTTTTGGATGAATAACAGACCTATGGTGTAATTTTACTTGCGGCTCTTGAGATTATCTTGCAGTTCCTAGCCTATACTAATATCAGTTTTCTAATCAAAAGCTGGTAGGCCACACCGCCACATGCTTTTGAACTGGATAGGTTATTTTGGAGAGAACCTCTTTTATTTGGATTAGCTAAATATCCTTACTAAATGTGTTCTCAGCTTAATGTAGTCGTCAATCGGTTTTCTCTCTTTTTTTTAGAGAGATTGGTTTACACTGCAGATAATTGCTTTGCATTTTCACTACTACAGACATGGTCATCTGTGTCGGTTCGCAACCGACATTAGTGTCAGTTTTCCAACCGACACGCATCGGCGTGCCAGTAATAATCGTGAATTATCGCTGTCGGTTTAAAAACCGACACAAATAAAGTTATCGATTGTCGGTTCTACTCACCATCCGACACAAATAGTTACATATCGATTGTCGGTTACGAACACGAGCCGACACAGATAGTTAAATATCCGTGTCGGTTCTACACACAAACCGACACAAATAGTCACATATCAGTGTCGGCTCGAAACACAAACCGACACAAACATGGACATATCAGTGTCGGCTCGAAACACAAACCGACAGAAATATTTATCTATCAGTGTCGGTTTGAGACACGAACCGATTGAAATATGCACATATAGTGTCGGTTAGAAACACAAACCGACACAAATATTCATATCAGTGTCGGTTTGTACTAAGAACCGACACAAATAATTCCCCACCAGAAAAATAAAAAACTGCATTTTTGGCTAGCCTCAGGAATACTGCTAGCCATGCCCTCTGGATATCATATATACTAGGTAGAAAATAAATTAGAACAAATACATTGATATAGCAGAACTCGAAAAAAAATAGACCATGATGATTTTAATTTTACGGAAAAAAGCACTATACTAAGGCTGTGCCCTCATTAGTAACATGCTGCAGATAAGCACGTTCCATTACAATATTGGAATAGCTTCAAGAAGAAATAGAGAACACTTTTGAGGCAAATAATACCTGCTTAAATATTTGAGAAACAAGCTCCAGACCACGAGTTATTCTGGAAAATAGCCTGTGCATTCTAGAGAGATCCTCAACCTGCAAGATTGCATAGACATTATGTCAACAGGCTTCATCTATTGCTGATATACTGTTCAAAAAGAAAGAAAGAAAGAGCTTCTCCATGAAACCTTGTCATCACGAAGCAATGCGTGACATCCAGGGTGCTCTTTCTCCAAAAGCTGGCTTGTGTATTGAGTTAGCAATTCATGTTGCACTTTCTGTGAAAATGAAGGAAAGAAAGCACATTAAATCATGTCATACGGGGGGAAGGAAATCATGGCTAGTGCTCTATCAGGAATCCAACAGCACTCTGAATATACAATTCCAAATTATGCATCTGGTGTACATACAATCCAGGTTTGGGCCTTGATAGAGTAGTCTGCAGTATCCTTGAGCAAGAAATCTTCAAAATCATTTTCATAGCACTCCATACTACCCAAGCCAATTTCAACAAATATATCCAGAACATTTTTCAACAGGGCCCTATCAATTTGTTCACCCTCGCGTTCTTGATTTATCTGTTGAAGAAAGCACTTCTATTACCAACTATACACAACCAATTAAGCTAACATGACAAGATACAATGACTCACCAAGGATATGACCGCACTTTTTACTTTTCCTTTGATCTCTTGATATACCTGTTACCACAATTGAACATGATTAAAATCTAGAGATAATACATTAAGCAACAAACCGTAAGCTGGATTCCATAAAAGAGGAGAAAGATGAGCCAATTGTGTAAAGAAGTTGCATTACCAAATCTCGGAAACAACTAAGCCCAACATCTCTCAGGGGCGGCAGTGACCTCCATGAGATGAAGTACCGATCAAGATAATGGAAGAAACGTGACAGCCACCGAACCATCACTTTATGGTTTGACCACCGTTTTACTAACTCTCTCAACATAAACTCATCATGCTTTTCTCTTAGTGAAGGTAAGACCTGCAATAAATTCAAACTGGGTGTTGGAATTATCTTTCAAAAATGTGAACATGCAAATATAGGGAAAAGGAGATAAAATGGTGATTGTGCAGGAGATGAAGTATTACTAAACTGCAAGTTATGTTCATTGAATACAATTATCATTGGACAATTTACCCAGCTACATAGTGTTAAAGAGAGGCAGGCATTTTTACTGCATGATAGTTAACTAAGACTATGAATGATCTATATCAAAATAGGAAGGGCAACAGAGGCTAACTCCCCATACCCATTGTCCCCTCACTGAGATGGACATTTTCACCCTCAAGTAACTACCTAAGGATATGGCGTAGAACAGGGTCCCAGCAGGTATGAGCATGCAATTATTTACATTGCAACATCTACTTTGAGAAAATGTTCTGTGTAACTAATTTAACTCAGCAACGATATATTTTACATATAGATAACTTGTCAACAACAAAGTAAAAATACATTGATATAGCAGAACAAATACATGTGGACCCTTCAATTGGCAAAGAAATAAGTTTAATTTTGCGGAAAAAAAGCACTATGATTTTCTCCAGCACAAGAATGAGAATCTTACTTCATTAAGGTTCCTATGGGGAAAGCGCATATGAACTCTTCTAAAGCAAAAATTCCGATCAATCGAGAAACAACCATCCCTCATTATAAGCATCATGTACCGGGTTCCATCAGCTTTCCATGTAGCATAATAGTATCACTGTCTAAGTAGTTGCAGATTGTCACTGCATTCAGCAAAAGGAAAAAATGTTAGGTCATTAGGTCAAAAAGGAAACATAGGCCAATATGTTGTTCTAGGAAAACATAAATGAGCATGCAACCACTATGTACCATTCCCATGACCTTAGTCCAAAGAAATGGTACAGGATATAAGAATATGAAAATTTGGTACAGTCCAAAGATCCTTGAAGTTAGAAACATAATGGGCATAAAGTAGCACATAGAAAAATAGTTAATTAGTTATATGTCCATACAACACACAACTTGATAATTATCACCCGTCAAAAACAAGAGCTCAAAGATTAAATAATAAGGTGCCATATAGAACCACTTGCAGCATAAAAATGGTGCGGAACAAACAGTGCAAATATTTTTGGGAAAAAAGAAACCAAATAATATTAAGAATTCAGCATCAGAATCCTGCTTGGACAAATAAACACTCCACCCAGAGTCAAATATGCTGCAGATGCATATATCTGAATCCAAATATTGCCATTACCTCATAGACAAATATGTTTACATATTCATTATCAGGTACAACATCTCTTCCCTTGCAAGGAATCTAAAATGCAAATGTGTCAGTAATGAAATGCTCTTCAAAATTGAAGGATACATTTAAGCTTAGCTCTCTCACCTTAACATGCTTAGTACCTTGCCTTGTCCATTCCACTGGTGAGTAATACCGAGTAGTATTTGTCAAATCAATCACCAAACCTATCTGAAAAAAATACAAATTAAGACTGAAATAGAATGATCTGTTCACAATAAGTGACTAACTTACTTCGGGGCCAGCTTTTCTTTGTTTATTAACTACTTGTTTGGACAAATATCTTTTCCCAGGAGGCACTGAGTCATTAAATTTTCATCAAGAGGAACTTTGGAAGGTATGATTTTGCCTATTGACAGTTAGTTGGATGTGCTGGCGCCTATATAGCTTTATAAGACAAATCCACCGATGTGACAAACCATGAAACGCAGAGGAAATAGGCAAAGATAGAATTAGACAAAGGTATAGTAGTATAGTGTTTGCCATCCGCCGACTCTTCCTTGTTGATGTTTGAATGAAGTCGTCACCAGCTATTTAAGCTAAACCCCTACCATGTTCATCTGCTGACTGCCGATTCATTCATACAGTAAGCATTTGTAGAGGACATCAAATCGGTCTATATAGAAGCATGAAATAACACATAACCAGCGTATGAAATAACACAAGATTCCTTTCAGATCCAAGAGTGCATGAACTTCGCATTAGTACAGAAGACTCCAATGATTGAACATCATTTTACATATATCAATCGGAGTGGGGTGGAGACACATTATGTTCCAGATGAGTACAGAAGACTGGGTCATTATTGTCAGGATCATGAAACTCGCCATTCTTGTTGATGATTTGACTCATGATGAACCAAGCGAGTTGTCCCTGAATGGCTCTGATTTCAGGTTGTTTTAGTTTTTCCGTAGGGATTTTGAGGCGCTACAAGGAGAAAAGAATTAATATGAGAGCTTTAGTATAAATCGTTAGGCGCGAATCATTTTGTGTTGTTAGCATGACAAACCTCTACATCATTGTCTACAATTGTAGAACCTAAGAGTATCCGCATGTAATGGCAGACAAAATACCCACATAAATTTGTGCCTTGCGACTGTTTGTTACACTGCAAAATAAATAAACTGCAATGTCACAAAATGAGTCATTTACTACAAATTGAGATATAGGAGTAATATGTGCGTACCGGGAAAGCGGTACGTATTGAGAAGTGCTTTTGGTATGGGCGGTATCTCGTGGACTTTTGACAGTATCTTTTGAAGGCATTTTGGAATATATCTGTCACGTCCTTGTAAAGTTCTTTATCTTTGTCTAGGGGATCCAATACAACTATTTTGCTTTTCTCTAGTGTAATGGCAAAGAGTATCCAATGGAATCTACATACACAGGTAATATGCCATATAAAATTAGTGCTAAGATTGCAATAAGAGTAAGGAACAACATCGAGTGATCTAACTAGCTAGCGAACCGCTTACTTGAAGTTGTAGGGAAAAAGTATCATGTCCTTGTCTTGAAGTTTAATGAAAACCTTATAGATGTAATCCTCGACATCATTTGGTGTTCTTCGGACTTGAAGTTCGGACACTGGTCCCGGGTCGAGGAATCCCACACGAACTGCTGGGCTTTTTCTTAGTTCAATAGTCTCGTACCTATATAATAAAGAAGTTTGACATTACAATTACCGGTATTACATTAATGTAGACAATAATTTATGAAGTTCACACTTACAGTATCCAGCATCTCAAAAGAGACACGTCAAGGGCATCCTGGTAGTACATGTCGTGCAAGTTATCGAATTCAACCAGGAAGTAACCACCCCCCTCATGGTGAAAATGCTCTTCTTTATAAACATCACATATCGACTTCGGCAGCACATCCTGGTTGGACCGCTCCATGTACCACTTGTGCTATCTTTGCATCATCATTGTTAGGGTATTCAACATTTTTTCGGTCACAAGAGGCTTCCCCATCTCGAATTTCAGTCTTTCTACAATATCTTGTCCTGAAGACTTCGCCTTGCCCTTAAATTGGCTCAGGATAACATCATATTCAGACCTGGCGTCGCCTAAGCTGGACGACTTAGCTTTCCTACTGTACGATTTCTTTTTATTATCCACGGTATGTTTTTTTTGGACGACTAACTGCGGAGGATCTATTGGAGGACACTGAGCTGCTGGTGATGACTGCGGAAGATCTATTGGAGGACACTGAGCTGCTGGTGACGACTGCGGAAGATCTACGGGAGGATATGACTGCAATTGAAGGTCGAGAACAATGTCACGCTTGCGCCACTGAATGAATGTGTGCATGGCACTTCCTAAAGTTGTCACTTCATCATGTCCGGGCATTTCCAACATCATATCGGTGAACTGCGAAAGTACCGTGTCCACCTCGACCTTTGTGTATCTCGGCGCGATTGGGGAGTTGTGCAAAACGCCCCCTTCTTGGCACGGATAAGCCATGCCTGTAGCAGCCTGAATAGAGATGTTCATGACAGGAATGTTGAGCTGGCAAGGTGTTGGATATTGTATGTCGTCCACAGGATAATGGGCTAATAATGTATCTTCTACTAGTGGTGTGGACGCACAACTGCTGCGATGGCGCGAGGTGCCGGGGACAACGGTGTTCTCGACTTCTACATGGCTTAGGGCTGCTTGCACTTGTCTTTCCACTTGTCTTTGCACTTGTTCTTGTATGGTGTCATGTAAATCTTTAAGTAGCTCTTGCTTTATTGCTTCTCGTTCATTTTTTATTTTCGAGTCTGTGGCTCTCTTCCGACTCCTATGAGAGCTGGCGTGTTCTGGGAATCCCTTGCTCCAAGGTACCTTAGCCCCAACACCTCGTGTACGACCAGGGTGCTCTTTGGTTCCTAAGGCCACCGTAAGTTCATCCTTATCCCTATCTGAAACGAAAGTGCCTTGGGTAGCCTGGACAGACAAGTCTTGGACTTTGTTGGAGATCGCTTCGTCTTCTGAGTTTTTGAATGATAATACCCCACCAGACGTGACAGTTTCCCTTGCCAAAGACATAGTGCTTGACTCGTACAGTAGTTCAAACAGGGGACTTTTGCTAGTGGACTGAATGGACTCTGCTTCTTGCCTCTCCCATTGGGGGATTTTTCCCGCGTATCCACCTGTGCCTAATCTGTGGGGATGAATATTCTTTCTGGAGATTGTCGCGTGGTCCTCACTTGACTTCTTTGCTGATTCTTGTAACTTCATCGCCACGAACTCATCCCAGTATGGTTCCAATTTCGGATATTTCCCGATGGGACTCAGGTTTTTCTTCACATATGTGCAATTCAACCGGGTCTTGAAGTTCTTCCAACACGTACCCATGGTCATCAATGCATCCCGGCGCACGAGGTCTTCAGCTTCTTCGGGGAATTCAAAGCTTTGTTTTAGCTCTGTCCAAAGGTCCTCTTTGGTGGCGCGGGGTACTTTATGCCAATCCTGATAGGTGATTGGAACTTTATCCATGGCAATATATCCGCAGGTTGACCTGTACTTAGCCGCTACTTCTTTTGGTGCTATAGGGGACCCTGAATTAGTAACATCGGAGATGGTATGTCTGCCTTCAGGTTTTTTGGTTTGCCCTCGACCACGACGCCTTGCTACTTCGACATTAGTGGTAGGTGGAACCACGTCGCCGGCTTCCAGTTCGTCGAGGTTAAGGAAGCTAGTCGGGCTCCTACTCGGGTTAGGCTCAGGGGTCCCCTCCATATGTTGTTCTGCCTTGGTTACTGCTCTGCTACAAAATCGAACCATTAATTCCATAAAAATCTCCAAGTTTCAATTACAAGTTTCAATAGGTCATCATCATTGAAGATAGAGAGTATTATACTGGGGAAAGGAAAGGCAGAAACTCCCAGGATTCCCCGATTGACAACGTGATTGATACAATTTATAGATCACTTGTATAAATATATAACTTTAATATTAAAGTTGAATTGATTTAGAGAAAAGAAAAGAGAAAAACAAGAAAATAAAATCTAGAATCATTTTCCACTTAATGTAATCACACCCTTCTAAACCTAACCCTAACCCTAACCTAACTCCCCTCTCTCTCCTTCACTCATCTCCTCCACCTGCCGCCGCACCCGATCACCTCCTCCTCCTCGCTCTCTCTTACGCCGCCGCCTCCTCTCTCTCTCTCACTCACTCTCTCTCTCACTCACTCTCTCTCTCTCTCTTTTTCTTGCCGGCGTATAAATATAACTGTGTATTAACTTGTATGAATATAAATATAACTGTGTATTATACAGCTCGATCAATTTATAGATCACTTGTATAAATATAACTGTGTATTAATTGTTATCGAACTTACATGAGCCAAGCATAAGCCTACTCGTTCTTAGTTGATCGAGCTGTGCTCGAGCCCAAATCCAAGCAGGAACCCCCACTTATACTCGCTCGGGCTTTCATCGAGCTCACACTTACGAGTTCAGACTCGCTCAAGTTTGGCTCGCTTACAGCCCTGCCCTATCTATCAGCGGTTATATTTATTTAGAGCATGTCACAAGACAGTGTAATATCCACATGAATCCTATAAAATTCACGAATTTTAAATAGAAAAATGAATATTTCACTACGTCGTCAGTCCACTAACATGGGTTCCTTTCTATGGTTGTCCTTTCAATCAGTTTGCATTGGTGTCTAAAATCCAAATGAATACTTGCTGTTATCCAGTATTTGATACCGACTAACTACAATGCGGATTATGTCTGTAGTAACAGAGCTAACTAATTATTTCTACTTTCAAAAAAAGAGGAGATACAATGGAGGAGTTTATTGGTTTCTTTTCGAAAAACTAGTCTGGTTAAACGGAAAATTGTGTATCCAACACAGGTGGGCCTCGGATTATTGAAGGAACTGCTTCATTCCTGGAGCTGTTTGGTTCGAGGAATCACCTCATCTAAAGGTATGTTGGTTCATCATAGGATTATCCTATAAAATTTGAGGCCCACGTATCACTGGCCCAGTCCAGCTAGAGGCCTCATGCGCAATATGTACTTCAATGTTCCAAAAGAAATCCTCTAAACAAATGTTCCAAAAGACCTCAGGGATGATCATCCAAATCAACTAATCAATGATTATCCAATGAAGTCGCAAATCCTGAATTTGCTTAAATTCACGCCACAAAGTGATGATCATCCAAATCAACTAGTCGATCGGCTGTCATGTTTTTCTTTATGGAGTGGCAAATTCTGAATTCTCCTAAATTTGTGTAGTTAGCAAAAACACCTCAGGAACCGGTCCTCCTAATCAACTAATGAATCAGACCTTACGTGAACATTGTTGTACTAGCAAAAATAAAGTGGTATCGAGCACGGCGGCGGGCTGGGTACTTACCTCTGCGTCGCGGGGCGGACCAGGCGGGGTGGGATCGAGCACCGGGCGGGGACGACAACCGGCGGGGACGCCCACCGGCGGAGACGAGCACCGGGCGGCGGGCGGGGACGACCACTGGCGGGGACGCCCACCGGCGGAGACGAGCACCGGGCGGCGGGCGGGTTGACCACCGGGCGAAAGCGGGCTCGAGCACGGGCGGGCGGTCGACCACCGGGAAGCGAGCGGGCTCGACCAAGGCGGCGGGCGGGGTCGAGCGGAGACGAGCACCGGGCGGGGTGGGATCGAGCACGGCGGCGGGCGGGTTGGGATCGAGCATGGCGGCGGGCGGGGTCGAGCGGAGAGTGGCGAGTTTAGGGTTAAGGTAGGAACGGGAGATATATATACGGTGGGTTTTCAGTGTCGAATTCCATTAACGAACCGGCACTGAAATTACATTTGTGTCGGTTTAAACCATGAGCCGACACTGAACAGTGTCTCATTTGTGCCAGTTTAAGGATAAAACCGACACAAATATAGGTTTTTTATGTTTGTTGATATTATAAAATTGTAATCAACATGAGTATAATAACAAAAAGTCTACATATATATATAATAGGTATATATTTATTTACAATATAGTATTGTTAGTTTTTTTATACTATAACAATATTCCAAAAATGTAATCAACTTGAGAATAATAACAAAAAGTCCACATAAATATATAATAGGTATATATTTATTTACAATATAGTATTGTTAGTTTTTTGACATTATAACAATATTCCAAAAATGTAATCAACTTGAGAATAATAACAAAAAGTCCACATAAATATATAATAGGTATATATTTATTTACAATATAGGATTGTTAGTTTTTTGATATTATAACAATATTCCAAAAATGTAATCAACTCACTACTAGAAAAGTGATCTTCTATGACGAAATCTTCATGACGTTTCTAAATTCTGTCATTGAAAATTGATTTTTTATGACGATATATTTCCTTTTGTCATTGAACTCGCATGGGGCCGTTTGCCCTTGTGTTTTAGTGACGCAATGTGAAATATCGTCATGAATGAAAGCACAAATCGTCATTAAAAAGCAGACATCATGGTTTGGCCATGTATTCTAATGACGCAACATTAAATATCGCCATTGAGCTCGCATGGGGCTGTTTGTCCATGATATTAATGTTGAGGATATTATTTGAGTCTCTTTGTTACTTACACGTTGTCATATATGATCCATGTGGAACCAACTACTTTGTTAGTTACCTGATGACTTACATGTTGGTAGATATGGGCCAGGTGGGACCAACTACTTTGTTAGTTACACGTTGGCACATACACTACAGGAATCCGACTTATTAATGTCGCCAAAAGTCGACCTAAATAAGGCAAAAACCGACGTAAATAAAGCAAAAGAAATTGTTCGAAGAAAGTCTCTACCAAATACATATGAACACATATGGATTTGGTGCTTAAACCGAAATGATTTTCTCCATAATTGCACAAAATTGCTGGTTTGCATTAGATGTGCTTTGCATGACCTTTGTTCTTTAAATTATGG
This sequence comes from Rhipidocladum racemiflorum, assembly GCA_036346355.1. NCBI lineage: Eukaryota > Viridiplantae > Streptophyta > Magnoliopsida > Poales > Poaceae > Rhipidocladum > Rhipidocladum racemiflorum. The sequence continues at coordinate 70,752,773 of CM070571.1, forward strand.
ATGAAGTCATACTTTAATGGCATTAACAAGATGTAGTGTAAGTAGAATCGATTTTGTGACACTACGTTTTGGTGTGACATTACAAAATGTGAAATTAGAGAAGAAAATTTTTCGGCTTGAGGTTTACTCGCGTTTTTGGGCCTTTTGAAGTGTTGTGACACCATGGAGTGTCGTAACCTTATTTAACGTGCATGATAAGGTTAATAACATTATGAGATGTGGAATTAAGGTTAAAACTATAGGATTTGGAGGTTAATAGCTTTTCCGGGCCGTTTCCGGGGTTTTGGGCCTTTCCGAGGGAGTTTGGGCCTTGGTGGGCTTTGGTGGGATGGATTAGGTCTCCGTAACGGAATAGAATTGGGTGTGGGGGCTGGTAAAAGGGGTTTCCCTGCCCCTTTGGGGCATCCACCCTGCTGCCCTTGCGCCCCTTGAGCCCCTTGGGCGCCCCCCCACTCCCTCCAAACCTAGCCGCCACCCCCACCTCTCCCTCTCCCTTGCTTGCGCCTCCACCTCCCCCATTGCTCCCCACCTCTCCTCCACCCCCTTGCTTCCCTAGGGTGGTCTCCACACCTCTTCACCTTGTGGATCCATCCGTTGGAGCGAGGAGCGTGGAGCGAGAAGCGTGGAGCGAGGAGCGATCCGCGAGGAGATCTATTGGAGATTCGTTCGTCGGGCAAAGGTATGATCATGGGGATCCTTGGGATTGACCTAGGTACTGTTCTTAGGGTGATTATGAAGTTTTTAGATCAATTGGTAGTGCTGGATTGGAGTAATTTGGATTAGATCTAGATGTTGCCACGTTTCTGTTTTCGGGCAGCATGAGCAGTCGGGCTAGGGTTCGAGTTTTCGTCGAGTTAGAATCCGAATCTGTCCGTACGGATGTTGAAGAAGTTGTATATAATTTAATTATCTTTCCGTGGACATAAAGAATTTTAAATTCCGCCCAGCCGTTTGAAAGTTATGGCTGTTTTACCGAGAGTGTTAAAATCTGTGACGCGTTTGGAACAGATCTCTGTAATCTGTAGATTAGACGACTTTAGAGTCCGAATCAGTCTTTCCTTATACCTAGAGAAAGTTGGGAAATTTCCTAAGCTACGCGTGGATGTACTCGTTTAATTGATTCGGAGTCCCAGAACTCAAGTTATGCCTTTTGCAAGGCTGCTGTCCCGACGGGACAGAGCCTCTGTTTTTAGGTTTTGCGAGTAGTGGGCAATGTCGGGTTAGATGGGGTTTTGCGTACTGTTTTGTGGGCATTATTTTGAGTGTGTGATGCCTATGTGCAGGTGGTGTGATACCGGGAGTACCCTCATTCTCTCGCCAATTCGTCGCCCGAGGTTAAAGGCAAGTGTGTTGTAATGCATAGCGGATTGTAGGTTGCTTGTGGAGATTAAATGAAGGATTGAATACTTGCTATGATCACTTGCCATGCTTGCTGATTTCCAATGATATGTTGAGTACGATTATCATGAGATGATGCTATTTGTTTATGTTTATCATGATACGATGCCATGTGTCTATATTTGTCATGATGTGATGCCATGTGTTTATGTGCACCATGATATGATGCCATATGTTTATGTACAAATGAGCTATGATAATTGGCATAGTTGCATGCATGGCATGAGATAGGGCGAGGGCGGTGAGAAAGTCTTAACTAGTCCGGCAAGGTCGGTGAGAAAGTTATGACTAGTCCGGAATGCTATTGAGTAAGACCTACATCGTGATTCCATCCACGTGGTGAATGGAAGCGAGGAGTAGGCACCCTCCATCTTCGGGATGGAAGGGGGAAAAGGGTGCACACCGACGGGTGTGTACTCAACCATACCGGTATGAGTTTCCAAGGAGACATGAGCATTGCACTGCATTACATAATTAATGATGATGAGAGTGTGATGTGTTCAAGAATGAGATGTTATATGTGATGTGGGATATTATTGTTTTGTAATCGATCTTGTTGTCCATTACAATATGCTTGCTGAGTTTCGAACTCACGCTTGTGTTTTCTTGTTGTTTTTAGGTACCATGAGAACGGCATGCGGGAAAAGGGGTTTAGCTACACTTCTACACGTAGCTCCACAATTATAGTCTATGATTGATCACTTGGAGTCATGATATTAAGAGTTGTGCCATAAACTTAATGTATGGTTTAATTTAGCATGCTTGTGATTCCTTATTTGCTTCGTTATAGTTATGGAGTGGTTGAGCATGGTAGTTTTGGCGTAATTTGATATATCCATTTATGTTGATGTTTTAGATGTCGTGTGCTATGCTATATCTTGCCATGATATTGATATTGTGTTAATTCATGTTAAAACAAAGGAGATGCTGCCGAAATTTCGATTTGTAGCATTTGCTCCTTGCTGAAATTTTTGATAAATTGTGGTATTATGTTGTTGTTTAGTCTATGTTTGGTAGCATTCGGGCATATTAAATGCCAGGGTGTTACAGATTTCTTGTTGTATCCTATCGATATTGCATATTTGACACTGAATATCATATATTCATTGGGAAGGGATAACTAGAAACCAGACTACAATGGATGATATCCTACAGTGCTGCAATTCTGCCAATGCCCATATTCTGGCCTTACTAAGCAGATGACACCAGCATTTGTCTAGTTCAATTGTTTTCCAGAAGCTGGTGCACCGTTGCATTACAATTCACAAATGACAATAATTGCAAATGCTTCAATGATAAGATCACTCAACTATAGTTATTTACCACTACAATGTCGACATTGTAAATATATCATCCAGCAACAAAAGCTAGCATAGGATTTAAATAGACATGCACCAATCTGTACTGAGTAAATGAACACTGCCTAAATATCAGAAGATCCATTCATGCTTCATCTGATACAAAATGGAAAAAATCTCATCTACCTGATTCAGGGCAGCACACAAGCAACCGAACCACACAACCTTCGTCAGTTGGTGAATTTCTAAGCACCTAAACTAGGGTATCATATGATGAGCAGGGGCATAGGAAAAGCAGAACACTAAGAGCTATGTTCTCAAAAAAGCGAGAGTCAAAATGGTCGAAATGAGACATCCAAAGAGTGAAGCCTAGGCTAAGTTTATGTCTCCCTTCTGGACGTCCGACGTGGGGCCGATGTATCCTCCTTCTCATCCCCTTTCTCCTCCTTGTCATCGCTGCTTCCAGCTACATCAGTCTTCGCCGTACTGGGCTTCTTGGTCTCAGCTGAGGGTTCCCTGGGAGGCTGCTACAAGGAAACAATACAATTTATCTCAGCTACAAGGAAACAATACAATTCGTCTCAGCTGAGGATAAGATGTCACTTTCTAAAGAGAGCACACAACAGTTTGACAACAACAGTTTGGCACCATATCAACAATTAGCTTGCAAATAAGCATGTTTCACGAGTTAATGCTCTTGTAGCCTGAGAACAAGTTGTTGCTGCAAAAATATATAAAACGTATTATATGGTGGATTATGTTCAAATATATTCACAAGGAGAAATCAATAACACGACTGGAGCACAACTTGAGATTGATTCCAGCTACATCAGTCTTCGTGTGCAGAACATAAACTAGAAGAAAATAGCAACGCCTTAAAGAACATGGATTCTATATATTATTCATGTTGACAACAGTGTCCCGCAGTAGAACAAACCGTGTGGAAGATATCCTATTATGACCCTGATTAGGTGATGCATAGCACCTGTACTAAGTTGGTGATCCCCAAAAACTTTTCGGCACAGTTTGCAGTCATTAGGCCTAACATAACGTTATCCGGATAAAGAGCAAAAGATGGGTTAATCAACGATCCATTCCTAAGATATTGTAATATAGGCTAATCAACGATATATTCCTAAGATATGCAAGTCTAGTAATGGTACTAGAATCATAATTCGAAGCTCACATGAATCCCAATAATCTAATCCTGAATACTTTTGCTTAAGGCATAAGTGCTCGGAGTTAGCAATCAGCAACAGTAGCCATGCGCCTGCTCAGAATTTTCTCACACACGAATCGACTCAGAATCTCAGATCTCCAACGCAATCACTAATCCTTAAGCAAATATACGTCACAAATCCACTCTCAGGTACAGAAACCTAAAAAGTAGCAAAATCTCTCAAAAATTGAGAACTACAGGACCGTGTAAAATTCCCCAGAAGCACGGGAAGAGCAAATCAAACTCGGGACCTCTCCAATACAACCGCATCGCCTTACCGTCGCTCCAATGGGCAACTATTGATTAGGTTTTTACTTTTTTGATATACATAGATAGCCTCGTCCCAGTCTCCTAGCCGGCCAGTCCGCTGGCCGCCTGCACTCCACATGCCGCCGTGGGCTGCACTCCAATAAAATACTTGTTGTTGTAATGATATTGCAAATAGTTGTACAATGGGTGACTTGAACAAATCAAGTGAAGTGGAGAAACTAGATAAAAACAATGATGTTCTAGAGGACATCATAATAGCATAAAACTTGCTGCATGTTGACTTTAGAGGCCACTAGAAAGTACTGGGATACACATTATTAATTTCTCACTTTATCAAGATGTTTCACAGAGTAGCAGAGAGAATTAACACATTGCAACTATATAGTCCATGATTGGTTTCACATTCCATAGCAATAACTGGAAGTGAAGGAGCACCCACCAAGAAAAAGGAAAACTGAATCAAGTTTTATGTGCACGATATGAAGAAATAGAAACACTCCAGCTTCCTCTACTTTAGAATTCAATTATATATTCCACACAAATAGTTAGCATGCATCTAGAATCCATGACACGAAAAATTGGTTCGATTATTATTGATTTGGGCCTTCATTTGGTTCGGGTAGCGTTTTTAGAAGGAGGGGATGAGCAAGAGCAAAACCCTAGAACGACAATACGCACCCAAAATCCCCAAATCACGATCGGATATGAACCTTAAATCCCCAATTTTTCCCCAAATCCAAACTCAATTAAGAACCCTAATGACTTTAGACGGCTTTGGGCTTACCTTAATCGCCGTTCTCGTCGCCGGTGACCTCGCCGTGTAAGTGCCCCTGCGCCGCGCCCTTGCGTGCCCGCCGGAGCTGCCAGCGCCCGCGCGTTGTCCCCCGCGTGCCGGCCCCCGCACGCTGGAACTTGCCCTCGCCCGCCCAGCGTGTTGCGCTTGTGCTCGCCCAGCAACTCCATCCCTACGGGGAACTCCCCGCCGCCCGCCTCCTCCGCAGGCGCCATCTCCCCGCCGCCACAGCCCCCGCCGGGCAAGGTGTGGGCGCGACCTAGGTCTAGCGCCGAGCAAGATGAGGCTGAGGAGAACGACCGGTATGGGAGTCACGGTCGGAGAAACCGAGTCTCTCTACTTCTCTAGGGCGCTAGACTCAATAAGGCTGAGGAGAACGACCGGTATGGTAGTCACATTCCGAGTCCAAGTTTGCTGATGCAACCGAGAAGCAGAGCAATGAAAACAGAGTCGATCTCTGAAATCTGTAGCCTTTAAATATGTGCAATACAATCCTACAAAAGCTGTGAACAGAGGCAGAGCAACGAAAACAAAGTAAAGTATTCAGACCTGGGAGAGCTCTGTATTTCACAAGTACAACCTATAGCCCTTAAGCTCTATTATATATACTATTGTGGTTAATTATGGTTCATTTTTGCACAATTTTTTAGTACCTTCTAGTTTACTTGGTGATATATGTATATATATATATCTACATTACTTTGGAAATACTTGCCTAATTATGCTTTTTTGTTCTCATGCATGATGTTGAAAAGATGGATAGAAGTTGGATCAATGCTAAACAATTTACCCCTGCATATGTCAAAGGCGTTGGAGAATTCATGACATTTGTTCAAGAAAGATTTGGTCGGAATAATGAGATACCTTGCCCATGTCGTGAATGTCTTAATCACGTACGGAGACCTCAGTCCATTGTGGAAGACCACATTCATATAAATGGCATGTCAAGTACATACACGAGGTGGGTTCATCATGGAGAATCATTTGATTCTGAAGATGTGGAATCTCCGGTGCATGTCAATGAAATTAATTGTGGTATGGAAAGCCCTGGTCACGATGGCTTCGTCGGGAGTGAGGATGACGATGAGGAGGAAGGGTTGCCCGATATGATAAAGGAGCTCTACACAGCTTCAGAGAAAGGTGGAGAACATCCTAATTTTGCTAGAGTCTTTGCCGCAGATGCGAAGCAAGTACTTTGCTCTCAATCACCATTTTCAAGATTCTCTTTTCTCGTCAAGTTACTTCATGTGAAGTCATACTATCGGATTAGCAATTCCGCTTTTGATGCACTAGCAAAGCTACTGTCTCAAGCATTCCCCCATTGCAAACTTCCAAGTTCATTTTATGAAGCGAAGAAATACCTTACTGAATTGGGTCTTGGATATGACTCTATCCATGTTTGCTTGAATAACTGTGTGCTATTTAGAAAGGAATTTGAGAATAGAGATCAATGCCCTATATGTGGTGAATCAAGGTGGATAGATGGGAATGTCAATAGGCGGGTGCCTCAAAAGGTGTTGAGACATTTTCCGCTGAGACCACGATTGCAGAGATATTTTACTTCAAAACAAACAGCAGAGGATACACAATGGCACAAGTTGAAGCGACAGCCAAATGATAATGAGATGAGTCATCCAGCTGATGGAGAGGCGTGGAAAGACTTTGATAGAAAATATCCGGATTTTGCTGATGATGCAAGGAATTTGAGGCTTGGCATAGCTACGGATGGTTTCAATCCATTTGGAATTATGAGTACGTCATACAGCATGTGGCCGGTGCTTGTAATGCCTTACAACATGCCACCATGGGTATGCATGGATCAATCAAACTGCATGATGGCATTACTCATCCCTGGCCCAAAATGTCCTAGGAGGGATTTTGACCTATTCATGGAACCTCTCATAGATGAGTTGCTTGAACTATGGCAAGGTGTCCCTACTTATGATGCGTTTACCGCCGAGGTGTTTAATATGCGTGCTGCAGTTATTTGGTGTATCCATGATTACCCTGCTTTAAGTACTTTATCAGGGCGAATTACAAAAGGATATTATGCATGCATTCATTGTGACAAAGATCCATTGTCACGGGGCATTAGGAATAAGATCTGTTACATTGGCCACCGTCGTTACCTCTCAATGGACGACCGTATGCGGAGAAGCTTAGCTTTTGATGGACACCATGAGAAGCGTGAGAAGCCAGGGAAGTTTAGTAGACAAGAGCTTTTGGAGCAGCTGGAGAAAGTGAAAGATGTCAAACCAGGAAAGAATCCTTGTCCTCCTTCAAATAAGAAAAGGAAGCGTGATGAGAATGATGAGCCTGCATTATTTAAGAGGAAGGTTAGATTGTTTGATTTGCCATATTGGATAGAATTGAGGTTGGCACATAATCTTGATGTGATGCACATCGAGAGAAATATATGCATGAACATTCTTGCTACATTTTTAAACGTACAGGGGAAGACAAAAGACACTCTGAATGCTGGCTTGATTTGCAAGATATGGGCATAAGGATGGAATTGCATTTAGAGGAGAGTGGAACGTCTTATAGAGTCCCGCATGCATGCTATACCTTGACAAAGGAGCAGAAGCTTGCATTTTGTGATTTTATTAGAGAGGTGAAATTACCAGATGGTTTTGGTTCCAACTTAGCTAGATGTATTAGTGCAGATGGATTGAAGTTACAGGAGCTGAAAACACATGATTGTCATATACTTATACAAAGATTATTACCCGTTGGCCTTCGGGGAATGGTGCGCAGGGATATATATGAAGCAATTGTGGAGTTGGGGAACTTCTTTAGGGAATTGTGCAGTAGAAATCTGAAGATAGATGTACTGCGACGACTTAAAGCACAAATCCCAATCATTTTATGCAAGCTTGAGAAAATATACCCTCCTGCTTTCTTTGATGTGATGGTGCACTTAGCTGTTCATCTACCAGATGAGGCAATTTTGAGAGGTCCAGTACAATTTGGCTGGATGTACCCAATAGAGCGTCGACTATGCACTTTAAAGGGTTTCGTGAGGAACAAGGCGAGGCCTGAAGGTTCCATTGCGGAGGGATACATAGCCGATGAAGCGTTGACATTTTGTTCAAGATACATGAATGATGTTAACACTAGATTTAATCAAGGGGACAAAAGTGGTGATGGATCTCAGCTAGGAATTTCAGTGGATTGTGACGTCTCTGTTTTTACACATGGTGTTAATTTAATAGGAGCCAATAGAATTACATACCTTCCTGAAGAATTTGACAAGCTTGTTTGGTATGTCCTAAATAATTGCGAGGAGGTTGATCCCTACGTGAAGTGAGTAACTAATACTATCTACATTTGAATTTAGTGCTAAATATATATTAACTTACTTTCGTGTAAAATAATGGTATGTCGAATTTTGCTATTTTGAAGAATGTTTAGACAGGAGATAGAGAGAGAAGGGACACATGATATGGAGAAAAGGATGATGGTTGGTTTTCCGAAATGGTTTAAGAACCATTTGAGCGAGAGGAGAGATGGGATTAGCGATCACCTATGGGCATTATCATGTGGTCCAGATCTTCGAGTCACAATATACTCATCTTGCAATCGTTAATGGCGCCGGTACAACACCGTTGATCGTGAGAAAAACATGAAGACACAGAATAGTTCCATCATGACCTATGGTACTCATAAAGGTAAAGACACAGAATTTTATGGTTCATTGACAGAGATAATAGAGTTGGTATACAACTCAGATCTACAAAACCATCGGTCAGTTGTTTTATTTCGTTGTGACTGGTACAATCTAGAGGGCAAGACAAGAGGCATTAAAAATGATGGATATTTTAATTCTGTCAATATTGAGAGGTTATGGTACAAGACAGATCCATTTATTTTGCCGTCTCAAGCAAAAAAGGTATTTTACCTACCAGATAATCAGTGGGGCACAAACTAGCGAATTGTGCAGAAATTTGAGCATAGACATCTATATAATGTGCCTGAAAATGAGAGGCCCCATGATTGTGCATACCAAGAAGAAGATTGTTCGGATACTGAATGTAATGTGCAAGATATTAGTCCTCCTTCGAACACTTGTCACTGTGACGACGATGACGAAGTCCAACATGTTGATGCTGATGTAGTGCACAACATAGTCAACCAAACAAGAAGAGAGGATAGTTTGAGTGAATCAGATGAAGATAACACTTTCGTGCAGTTTGTTAGTGAAAATGAGCATGACGATATTCCAATCGATGACAGCGATGAGGATTAGGTATGTACATGTAGATTTTTTTTCTTTATATTGCAATTCCTATGGTTTTATTTATGCTAATTCCCCATAATCAAGCTACTACTTACATTTGTTTTTAAAATTACTAGACTAAAACTAATTTTTTCCCACACTAAAATTTAATTGGAGCCAATTTTTACCTCCACCAATTTTTACCTCTACCAATTTTCCCGCAAATTTCAGAGGAAACCACCTATACCTCTCCCGATAATACCGACTCCCACTTCCCCCAAATACCAGGTCATCCCAAGAACCTCTCCAAATTTCCATCGCTGCTCCACATCCGCGCGAGACGAGGAGGCACCGCCGGTGATTCCCCACCTCCGCTACGAGGGCGCCGGCAAGTAGGTTCTTCTCCTCTACTACCCCTTCTTCTCCATCATCCCTCATCTCTCCTAAGCCATCGCTCCTCCCCCACTTCCAGTCGGCGAGGCTTCCCCACTGCTCCACTGCTCCACATCCGAGACGAGAATGCGCCGCCGGTGATCCGCTACCTCCGCTACGAGGGCGCCGGCAAGCAGGTTCGTCTCCCTTCTTCTCCTCTACTACCCCCCTTCTTCTCCATCATCTAGGTCCTCCCGGTGATTCAATACCTCCGCTATGAGGGCTGCTCAAATCTTTCTTTGTATCTAGATCTGATTAGGCAAACAATCTAGATCCTCTAGGTCTTCCTTTACTGCTATCATGATTAGGCAAACAATGTCTTTATTTATTCGGTGGATACAATTTGATTTCAGTCGGCATGTATTTATTTAAGTCCAGCCGAGATGTATTATCAGGAGTTATTGGATTAGAGGCCTTAGAGCTAGGAGAAAATTTATTTTGATACATAGAAGTACTATTAAATTTGCAATCTCATAATCCAAGTATATATTATGGTATAGCCAGCTTTTATTCCATGTAATGGGAATGAAGCAATTTGATAACTCTATTCTGGTTCCCTTTTCCATACTTGTTCTGATCTAATTGCTAATTAGATCCATTGCCGTGTTTTTCTAGTGATGGGAGTTCAGATGTATTGGATTAGAGGCCTTATAATGATACATACTTAGAGCTAGGAGAAAATTTATTTTGATACATAGAAGTACTATTAAATTGGCAATCTTATAATGAATAAACTGAGAAAAAAAAGAATATCACAGGAACAATCTAATTGGTAACTGGAAGTTAATGTTAGCTTGTCAATTATCTGAGAGAGTGGACATAATTACCTACTATGCGCTATGATCCTTAGATTTGTTGTTCTTATACACTTCTTTTAAATTTCTGATTATGTTGTAAGTAGGTAAATTATATACTGGTTCCACGTGAATATGCTTCTCTTCCAAAGCTACCATACTTGTTCTGATCAAAATAAATTTTCTCCTAGCTCTAAGGCAAGTATTTATTTGATACCATTTTCTTGTATCTAATTATATCTAATTTTGAGATGTGTATTATCTATTAAATGCAGATCATATATCCTAGGCCTTCAAAACAACCTATCAGGAGAAGCCAATGAGAACACGACGCACCAAAGGGAAAGGTTATTTCTCCTACTATCTTTTCATATGAAACTACGATTGTGATTGTGAATGTTGCATCATTCCATTGAGTACTTTGCATACCTATGCTCAATTTTGCATGTCAGTTCACAGGTTGTTTATCTTACTATCATCATAAGGATAGAGTAATATTATTATTAGTTCACAGGTTGTTTATCTTACTATCTTTTCATATAAAACTACGTTTGAGATTGTGCTTGTTGCATCATTCCATTAAGTACTATGCATACCTACGCTCAATTTTGCATGTTAAAAAATGCTTACTTTTCCAACAATAATACTTTTTTTTCTATAATATAGTACCTGAACTACATCCATATGAAGAGGAACGACGTGCAAACATTGAGCAGATAAAAAAAAAGCACAATCCCTTGGTCTCCAACAAATAGCAAAAGATTTACAATCAACTAGCACTATAAAGCCTAGCAACTCAAATGTGCCTATAAATGTGGACTCCGATTATGACCCAGAAGATGATATGGAGGACGAGGAAGGTGTCCCTGCCATCATTGCTACACCCTCTAAGGTGCTTGTCCATATATCTACCTGGGAACTAAGGATGTTAGATGCATGTACTTTTTTGCATTACTGTCTTGTTCATCTAAATTGTAGGTCTTGTTTGCTTTAGGTTATTGTTGTCTTGCTGTATATTTCCTTTAGTTCACACAATTGCATTGATGATTTCTTTGCTTTCAGAAATTATATAAGAGATTGGCCAATAGGAAGCCTTTAAAACGCAAAAGTTCAGACACCGACAATATGCCTCCAGGTGGCACAAGACATTCAAAGAGAGTGAGAGCTGCTACACCAACCGAGCAATCCATTGGAGTCTTAAAAACATTAGACAAAAATTTGGAAGGAGCTCAACAGCAACAAGATACATCCAATCAAGCATCAGAGCCAGAACTTCATGATGATCAAGCTGAGAGAGAAGGACATGATGTAACACCCCGGCATTTAATATGCCTGAATGCTACCAAACATAAGCTAAACAACATCTAAATACCACATTTAAACCTAAATTCCAGCAAAGGTACATATGCTAAAAACCGATATTTCGGCAGTATCTCCTTTGTTTTTCCATGAATTAACACAATAACAAAATCATGGCAAGATATATCGTAACACACGACATCTAAAACAACAACATAAATGGACATATCCTCAAATTACGCCAATAATACCACGCTCAACCACTTCATAAACTATAACGAATCAAATAAGGAATCACTAGCATGCTAAATTAAACCATACATTAAGTTAATGGCACAACTCTTAATATCATGTCTCCAAGTGATTAATTATAGACTATGATGGTGGAGCTACGTGTAGAAGTGTAGCTAGACCCCTTTTTCCCGCATGCCGATCTCAAAGTACCTAAAAACAACATAAAACACAAGTGTGAGTTCGAAAACTCAGCAAGCATACTGTAATGGACAACAAGATCATTTACAAGACAATAATACCCACAACTCATATAGCATCTCAATCTTCGAACATATAATACCATCATCATCATTATGTATGAATGCAATGCAATGCAATGCTCATATCTCCTTGGAAACTCATACCGGTATGGTTGAGTACACACCCGTCGGTGTGCACCCTCTCCCCCCTTCCATCCCGAAGATGGAGGGTGCCTACTCCTCGCTTCCACCACCCACGGTAGATGGAATCACGATGTAGGACTTACTCTAATGGCTCTCCGGATTAGTCATAACTTTCTCACCGACCTTCCCGGATTAGTTAATGACTTTCTCACCGCCCGGGCCATGTAACATGTGTAACACCCCAAAATTTTGCTTTCCTTAAATTCATGTGTGGTTTGGCACCTTGGTGAATTTTTGGAATTTTCTGGAATTTATTTGGATTTATTTGGAATTTATTTGAATTTATTCCATTTTGAAATAATTAAAGAATTTAATTTTGCAAATAAAATTTTGTTGGAAATATTTTATTTGAGTCCAAAACGTTCCAAAATATTTTCCAGAATTTTTCTGGAATTTTTCCGAGTCTTTTGCTATTTTTAATGAATTAAATGAATTACTGGGAATTATTTTAAATATTAAATCGCTGGAAATTCAACTCGGGTCAAGTACTATTCCTCCGACCGAGTCAGAACCCGAGTCGGACTCGAGTCCGACCCGAGCCAGCCGACTCGACCGAACCACGTTGAACCTTAACCCACGTGGACCGTCGGATCGAGATCCAACGGTCATGATCGACCGACCCCGACCCGAGCCGTGTCCGGGCCGGACCCGTTCGCGCCAAGCCATCGTGGCCGTTGATCGCGCCACGTGGACGGCCGCGATTTCGTCGTCTCCGTCGGTCTGAGCCGAGTCCTCCGCCGCCATCAGTGTCAACCTCGGTTTCGCGCTCTACAGGAAGCCGAGGCCCTTTAAATACGCCACGCCATCGGAAGCGCACAACCGTGACGCACTGAGCCCCTTCTCACCTCGCTCGAGCGCCGCCGCTTCGCTATTGCTCGCCGGAGTAGAGGAAGTCTTCCGCCGCGGTTTTTCGTTGATCCCCGCCGCCTCCGCCGTTCTCCGACGACACCAAGTCCAGAACTGAGATCGCCGTGTCGCGCCGCGCCTGGGAGTGTCAGCCTTCACGCCGGAGTTGCACGGAAACGCCGCACGGGAGGTCGTCGTCTTCGTCTCCGGTCAAGCCAACGCCGCCGCGTCGCCATCAACCTCGCGAACTCGGACAGCCGTCCGATCAAGATCTGGCCGTCACGGTGAGATCACGTTTAGATCCTTGGATCTAATCCCAGCCGTTGGATCTAGATCCAACGGTCCAGATTGGCCACGTTCACCCCAGAACGTGCGTCACCCGATCCAATCTGGGCCGTTGATTTTTGAATCAACGGCCGAGATTGTGCCACGCGTCTTGGAAGTTGGACCGACGCGGTCAGCGCCGTCCACGCGCGCGTGCGTGTGACGCTGACACGCGGGGCCCGCGTGTCAGAGGGCCCGCATGTCAGTGGCTAATCCAGCCAACTGCTGACGTCACCCATGACGTCTGATGGGTCCCACATGTCGCCGACCGCGGCTGAGTCCTCGCCGACGCCGGGCCGATGACGCTACCCGAGTGGGCCCACATGTCGGGCCGACACGCAGTCGTGGGCCGAGTCCACTGTGAGACCCGAGCCGAGCGTGGACCGAGTCTATGGACCGGTGGCCGACGCCACCAACCAATCAGAGGCTGCCACGTGTCCATGCTGACGCAATAATTAATTTCCGAAAAAGAAAATGATTTATTAATTCGAAATATTGATTCAAATTTAGATTCAAACTTCAAACGCTTATAACTTTTGCGTTTCAACTCCGATTTGAGTGATTCAAATTTCTAAATTTGTATAAAATTGAGATCTACCTAAATATGAATTTTATTTAATTTTTGGACTAAAGTTTTTCTTTGTAATATTATTTAATCGATTATTTAAACTTTAATAAATCATAACTTTTGCATTTTAACTCCGATTTGGACGATTCCAGTTCCTAAAAATCCAGAAAATTATGTTCTCTCTGTTTATGGATTTTATTTGGAGTTTTGGGATGTTTTTGCCTATTGTTTATTTGTGTATTGCTATTTGCACGCTTTACGAGTAGACGTTGAAGTGCCGGAAGGATTCGAAGGAGAAGTATTGACTCAGGATCCAACTCAAGACCAAGAGCAAGTACTTTTTGAAGGCAAGTTGTGCTTTGACCATGTTGATCCTATTTCGAAATCTATTTTGATTTAAACTATTGCATGCTAGTTCAATTAGAAAGATACTTTGTTTAAACATGGGGATTAGATAAGTACCAATTTGCTATACGACACCTTGATTATTAAGTATGTGCCATGACCCTTGTCACCCTAGTTGTGGTTTACTAGTTGGACATAATCAAATTGCCAACATGGGTTTTAGACCGTTGTAGTATACTGCTTAGACACACTCGTGCTCATAACATGATTTTGGACAATCAAATGTTAATATTGACTTAATGATATGTTGAACTGTTTGGAAAAGTATCATGTGATGTTGATGGCACGTGGTGCATGGTAATCAGCGGGGTTTGATAAATGATTTCGACCGGGGCATGTGGCAAAGAGTAATCAGGTGGGCCAGTTGTGGCATTGGGAGTGTTGTTTTGGTTCTTCGGGTAGTCTTGCCCTGGTCACTCTAAGGACTTAACCTTGCAAGCCTTTGAACTGGGTCATACTTGCAACCACATGGCTGGAATGGGACGGCCCTAGTTGACTAAGTCGCTAAGGACTCACTTGTGGAGCCTCAGGGTGTCAATTACACCGTTTGTGTGATTGTGCGGGGAGCGTATCGTGGGTCGTGGGCCAGATACCCATCTAATGGTGTGTTGGTCCCATACTTCGCCTTGGCTAAGGGAAGGGATGGTGTAGAGCACGAACCGGAGAGGACCACTGTGTTGTTTGAGGCTTAGAAAGGCTTTGTTCTGAGGAACTCGCCTTTGTGGTGTTTGATTGTATCTTGTGGGTAAAGTGCATAACCTCTGCAGAGTGTAGAATCTATTTAAATAGCCGAGTCCACTGTGATCGACAATGCTCGGGAATTACAGTCAAGGGTTAGATTTTCTCAAAAATAACTTTGGTTTGAAAGGTTGGTTTGGTTTAACAATGAAGATGATGGAAATGTGGTTTAGGATGGGGAAAATGTTTATTAAATTTCTTGAGAAGTTATTTATGCTTTACTTATTTCTACCGCTTTGAATCTACTTATATTACTTGTCAAAAGTCATTTCATCGCAAATATACCTTAAGCTATTCCTTTGTACCAAGCCATGCATATAGTATATTAGCTTGCATTCTCATGCATGACTTGCCGAGTACCAAGTACTCACCCTTGCCTCAACACAATACCGGTTGAAGAGGAGACTACGCCACTTTCGGAGGAGGAATTCCAAGAGGACCCGTCTACTTAGGAAGCGAGCCGGTCAGGTTACTGTGGTATACTGGATGGCGCCACGATGTTACCTTATTTGATTTTCCGCTGCTATTATTTCTCTTTAATAAGTTTTGCCTTGCGAGGCATACATTTGTAGCTTGACCATAAGGTCAAGTAACCAGTTTGGTTATTTAAATAAAGTACTTTGATAATATCGAATGGTATGATTGTGATATTTACCGATGTTAAGACTGTGTGCACTAGCGCGTTCCTGGACTAGTGCTGAATACACAGAGGGTCCGGATTTGCAAATTCGGGGTCCCGACAACATGTCATGTATGCAAGCATGCCGACAATATATAAAACTCATATATTAACACATGGCATCATAACATATTAAACATGCTCATCATATCATAGCAATCATTAAAACATGGCAAGTGGACATATATCATATAGACAATTTCATCTAATCTCAACATGCAACCTACAACTCGCTATCCATCACAACACACTTGCCTTTAACCTCGGGCGACGAAATGGCGAGAGAATGAGGGTACTCCCGGGGGCACACCACCTGCACATACATGCCACACACTCACAATCACAACCACAAAACAGTACGCAAACCCTCATCTACCCCGACATTGCCTACTACTCGCAAAACCTAAAAACAGAGGTTCTGTCCCGGCGGGACAGCAGCCTTGCAAAAGGCATAACTTGGGTTCTGGGACTCCGAATCAATTAAACGAGTACATCCTTGCGTAGCTTAGGAAATTTCCCAACTTTCTCTAGGTATATGGAAAGACTGATTCGGACTCTAAAGTCGTCTAATATACAGATTACCGAGATCTGTTCCAATCGCGTCACAGATTTTAACACGCTCGGTAAAACAGCCATAACTTTCAAACAGCTGATCGGATTTTAACGTGCTTTATGTCCACGGAAAGATAATTAAATTATATACAACTTCTTCAACATCCGTACGGACAGACTCGGATTCTAAATCGACGAAAACTCGAACCCTAGCCCGACTGCTCAATCTGCCCGAAAACAGAAACGTGACAACATGTAGATCTAACCCAAATTACTCAAATCCAGCGCCTCCAATTGATCTAAAAACTTGATAAACTCCCTAATCACAGTACCTAGCACATCCCCGAGGATCCCCAAGATCATACCTTCGCTGGACGCACGAGAACTCCACACGATCTCCTCGCGGATCGCTCCTCGCTCCACGCTCCTCGCTCCTCGCTCCTCGCTCCTCGCTCCAACGGATGGATCCACAAGGTGCAGAGGTGTGGAGACCACCCTAGGGCAGCAAGGGGGTGGAGGAGAGGTGGTGGAGAGGTGGGGAGCAATGGGGGCAAGGGGCGCAAGGCACAAGGGAGAGGGAGAGGTGGGTGGCGGCTAGGGCAATGGAGGAGAGGTGGGGGGGCGCCCAAGGGCTGCAAGGGGCGTACCAATGCTGTGTGGGGCGCAAGGGAGGGGCAGGGAACCCTCTTTTACCAGCCCCCACACCCAAACCTAGTCCGTTACGGAGACCTAATCCATCCCACCAATGCCCACCAAGGCCCAAACTCCCCCGGGAAGGCCCAAAACCCCGGAAACGGCCCGGAAAAGCTATTAACCTCCCAATCCTATAGTTTTAACCTTAATTCCACATCTCATAATGTTTATAGCCTCAACATGCTCAAAAATTAAGGATACGACACTCCGTGGTGTCACATCACTACAAAAGGCCCAAAAACGCGAGTAAACCTCAAGCCGAAAGATTTTCTTCTCTAATTTCACAATTTGTAATATCACACCAAAACGTAGTGTCACATTCTTCCCCCCTTCAACAGGATTCGACCTCGAATCCGAAGGACACCAAAAACAACTACCAAGTCCCCAAGGGACAAAAGGCTTCTCAGCCGCACAAAACAATCGCACAACGACTAAAAAAAATCGGAACAAACGACAAATGAGTTCCCAAAACCAACACTTAGCGAAACAGTGTTGATCTAACTCAACTAAGGGCAACCGCTCACAGACCGACCTTCACTTCAAGTCCCAAACAGAAACTGCTTCTCAGCCACAAAGGCTCCATCAACCCAAAACGCTCGAATCCTCACGACAAACACTTCACACTCCTATCACAACCAACCTGACTACCACACTCCATCAACTTAATCATGACACAATCAAAGGAAGTCACAATTCCTTTAACGACCTTTCTACAATCCCGAAAATTTTCATCGAGGGAAAAACTCATTAAGGCACACTTGCCCTTCCGATACACGATCATACTAACGTTTTATTCCATCCTTTCCAAGACAAGACTCAATTCCAAGAACAACTAGTGACGACAATTGCTCACGGCAGGACAAATATCACCGAACTACCGTCAACTTCACTTCCACCCATCGCTACTCTTAATAATGGTTAAACCCAAACATCTTCAACCTCCATCACAAACCACCCTTATACCACTAAAGTTCGACACCTAGCCCCAAGCTAGGATCGTAAAACTTTACCAAACCACAGTTGGTTCCTTTCTTAAGAGGGTCTCGCCCTCACACAAAAACACTTAGCTATCAAGCCGAAGTGTACACACGACAACTCAAACCCAAAGCGTTAACAACCATTTTGGAAAGAATTCGGCAACATCCAAGCCAAATCACAAAGGGAGCATAAATCTCCTACACCACAACCAAAATACCATAATTTCTTCATTCTTTCTTTTCATACTAGAAAGAAATGGACATCTCGATTCATGACATGCATGCACACTTTTCAAGAGCACTCTGGAATAGTCATATCTCCACATATGACTTTCTCACCGACCGGGCTCAATGACTCTTTTATCATTTAACATCTATACACGATGTCTTGTTTACTTTTCACCATTCATTCATCATAATACCACAATACCGAAAAGTCATTCACCAAAAGACTTCTTCCTCGGTTTCACATGAATAAATCTCGAATAACATCGAGAGTCGCGCTAATTCAGATAAACTATGTCGGCAGCATAGTTAACAATAAGGCACCACATCATATCAGAACCCACCAACGATAGATAGCTAAACTTTGCAAAACATCGCATTTTAACCAAAATCAACATTTTGGAAAAGAACATTGACTCCAAATTTAGACATCTGCACAAACCACTGCCATAAATTTTATCAAAAGAGAGGGAAACTCAATCCCAAAAGAAAACTCTTCTCTAACCGAATTCACTTATAAACATTCATAAAATCCACCCTTTTTGAAACACTCGCAAACACCACATGACCATTTTCAAATAAATCCAGCTCCAATCGAATAGAATTACAAATTAAATCTCAAGAATTTTCAACACAGCCCACTATGTCCATCGGCTTCTTTTTTTTTAAAAAAAAAATTACTCCAAGGATGCTTCAGTGCGAACGCGAAGGAGCGCGATCCACTCAAAGACTTTTGGGTGCAAAATCAAACTCATAGCATAAACTGAACAACTTAGCCAAAACCAAAGATTGGCACCAACCTCTACGAGTTTAGGGAAACTCTGAAATACAACAGAAGGAACACTTCGACCAAAAGCATCCAACCAAAATAGCAACAACCAAACAGTCCAAAAGTTTTATACACAAGCTCGGCATGAGACTCACCATATCCAGTGTCCCACTATCCTTAACATTTAAGCATTCCATAATCACTATTTTACTTATCGAGAAAACCCAACTTAAATCAATCCATACTACCTCCTCAAGAACCCCACAAACCAACACTTCATATAACAATGTATTCTATATTTCAAACGTAGTACTTCAACAGATACTTAAGCATGATCATCCTATCAATTTTATACCATAAATACGTCAACATCTTGACAATCAAAACTTATTCCACTAACAAATGACTTCAACATGCAAATAGTATGTCCATAAGACAAAAGTCGAAATTATGATTCTAAGATATACCTTCTTTAGGATACAATTCTAAATCATGCTAAAATATCCATGGTTCACTCCATCACAACATGTTATAATAACATCTGTTTTACAAGGGCTTCCAAAAAGTAATCTAAACAATTACCACCACTACTAAATCATCAGTATTCATAAATAGGTATAATCATAAAAACAACTACATTGTTTTTAGTTACACTATCCATATACCATAACAAATTGTCATTACATAACATACTCCAACTATTAAAATAAATTTAATAGGTTAGACCATCCCAATGCTTTGGCAATATCATAAACAGCAAAGCCTATGTCTTCACAATTGACAACGATACTAGCATCGTAGGAACACAACTGCATACTTCCAATTATACTAATGGTTTGCGACAACATAAATAGCAACTCAAATCAACTTCCAAATTAAAGTCACTAGTCAACACGATTAAATCTCTTTATTAATCCATTAGATTAGAACATCTTTAAACAACTAGCAAAGTTTCCTTAACCATAACGGCAGTCTACATCATCTTAATGTTTTAACTATGCATTAGGGTTTAAAACTTTAAAAATATTCGAAGGTCAAAAGCACTTTCAAAGCAAGGCAACAGATTCTAAGCATGTACATTAACATATTTATTCATTCTCACTATAGGGTAATCTGCAACACTAAAAGTTCATTTAATCTTAAGCTACACACAAATATTACTTTTAACTGTTTCAACTCACCAATTAACTTAAGAACAAATCATTTCCAATAACCACCTTGTTACATACTACATGACATGCTAAAGAACCATTTTCACTTCTGACAAACAGGATGCAACTCCACTTTTAAGGACAACCACAACTCAAGAACCAGAACGAGCACCGATAGACAATTTCTCCTTTTCCAGGCAATGAAGAAACAAAACTCTAACGGAAATGCAGGAGAGTTCCACTCTCAAGTTCCCAAATTTGCCCACAAAACTCTTCAAGAAATCTCAAGATCCATACTTCCAAGAAGGAAGAAGGATGCACTAGGGAAAACAAAATGTTCAACCAAACCTTTTCCGATAAAGATACAAAACTTAGCTCCACCCAACCTAAGGTCGGCACTAGGAGAACTTCAACTCTTTTCTCAGATAGGGAGGACAACAACCACATATGTTTCCTCCCTAAGACAATCCATAATAACCAGCAAAATCGGGTTGTCAAAGCAAAAGGCGACTAAAAAAGGCGCAACACTAAACTCTTCTTATTCGTTTCCAACCAAGGAAGACCAAAAACCACAAATCGCATACGGAATGATCCGCGAAAATTCAATACCAAACACTTTTATTTTGGTTTCCATCATCTAAAACAAAGAAAACCAAACAAGACCGACCACAGAACGATGAAAAAGCATCCGAAGGAAACCACCATCATCTCTTCTATTTGACTCCAGTCAACTACCCGATCAACGACAGAAAGGATAAGCACTCTTCTCCTACAGGGGTTAATAGTTCATCGGTGATGGCGCTAACCAGCCACACCGTCAAACCTCACCCTTACTATGAACAAAAAGAGAGGTGACCGAAACCCTTCGTCACCACAACCCCATTTTAACACCACAACAGGAACAATTCAATCATTTATCTCATAGACATAGCAACATACATTATCAAAGGAAGCATTCAACATCAAAGCTTAAATACAACATTTAAGCATAAAGAAACGATACCCATACCTTTTCCTACTATGCATCCATTGTGTGTCAAATTTTAGATTAGTTATACCATTTTTGCAAGTTTTAATGTTGCTATCCTATGACAAAATTTTAGTTAAGACCTAGGCCATGTTTCTAAGTTATTCCACATCACATTTTAGTTGTACCCTATAGCATGACACTAAAAATTCACATTCCAAGGACCTACAGCCCGCTCTGATACCAACTGTAACACCCCGGCATTTAATATGCCCGAATGCTACCAAACATAAGCTAAACAACATCTAAATACCACATTTAAACCTAAATTCCAGCAAAGGTACATATGCTAAAAACTGATATTTCGGCAGCATCTCCTTTGTTTTTCCATGAATTAACACAATAACAAAATCATGGCAAGATATATCGTAACACACGACATCTAAAACAACAACATAAATGGACATATCCTCAAATTACGCCAATAATACCACGTTCAACCACTTCATAAACTATAACGAATCAAATAAGGAATCACTAGCATGCTAAATTAAACCATACATTAAGTTAATGGCACAACTCTTAATATCATGTCTCCAAGTGATTAATTATAGACTATGATGGTGGAGCTACGTGTAGAAGTGTAGCTAGACCCCTTTTTCCCGCATGCCGATCTCAAAGTACCTAAAAACAACATACAACACAAGCGTGAGTTCGAAAACTCAGCAAGCATATTGTAATGGACAACAAGATCATTTACAAGACAATAATACCCACAACTCATATAGCATCTCAATCTTCGAACATATAATACCATCATCATCATTATGTATGAATGCAATGCAATGCTCATATCTCCTTGGAAACTCATACCGGTATGGTTGAGTACACACCCGTCGGTGTGCACCCTCTCCCCCCTTCCATCCCGAAGATGGAGGGTGCCTACTCCTCGCTTCCACCACCCACGGTAGATGGAATCACGATGTAGGACTTACTCTAATGGCTCTCCGGATTAGTCATAACTTTCTCACCGACCTTCCCGGATTAGTTAATGACTTTCTCACCGCCCGGGCCATGTAACATGTCATGTATGCAAGCATGCCGACAATATATAAAACTCATATATTAACACATGGCATCATAACATATTAAACATGCTCATCATATCATAGCAATCATTAAAACATGGCAAGTGGACATATATCATATAGACAATTTCATCTAATCTCAACATGCAACCTACAACTCGCTATCCATCACAACACACTTGCCTTTAACCTCGGGCGACGAAATGGCGAGAGAATGAGGGTACTCCCGGGGGCACACCACCTGCACATACATGCCACACACTCACAATCACAACCACAAAACAGTACGCAAACCCTCATCTACCCCGACATTGCCTACTACTCGCAAAACCTAAAAACAGAGGTTCTGTCCCGGCGGGACAGCAGCCTTGCAAAAGGCATAACTTGGGTTCTGGGACTCTGAATCAATTAAACGAGTACATACTCGCGTAGCTTAGGAAATTTTCCAACTTTCTCTAGGTATATGGAAAGACTGATTCGGAATCTAAAGTCGTCTAATCTATAGATTACCGAGATCTGTTCCAATCGCGTCACAGATTTTAACACGCTCGGTAAAACAGCCATAACTTTCAAACGGCTGATCGGATTTTAACGTGCTTTATGTCCACGGAAAGATAATTAAATTATATACAACTTCTTCAACATCTGTACGGACAGACTCGGATTCTAAATCGACGAAAACTCGAACCCTAGCCCGACTGCTCAATCTGCCCGAAAACAGAAACGTGACAACATGTAGATCTAACCCAAATTACTCAAATCCAGCGCCTCCAATTGATCTAAAAACTTGATAAACTCCCTAATCACAGTACCTAGAACATCCCCGAGGAGCCCCAAGATCAAACCTTCGCTGGACGCACGAGAACTCCACACGATCTCCTCGCGGATCGCTCCTCGCTCCACGCTCCTCGCTCCTCGCTCCTCGCTCCTCGCTCCAACGGATGGATCCACAAGGTTCAGAGGTGTGGAGACCACCCTAGGGCAGCAAGGGGGTGGAGGAGAGGTGGTGGAGAGGTGGGGAGCAATGGGGGCAAGGGGCGCAAGGCACAAGGGAGAGGGAGAGGTGGGTGGCGGCTAGGGCAATGGAGGAGAGGT
The DNA here is from genome assembly GCA_036346355.1 of Rhipidocladum racemiflorum. Taxonomy (NCBI): domain Eukaryota; kingdom Viridiplantae; phylum Streptophyta; class Magnoliopsida; order Poales; family Poaceae; genus Rhipidocladum; species Rhipidocladum racemiflorum. Next base: position 70,776,249 of record CM070571.1, read on the forward strand.
GGGGGGCGCCCAAGGGCGGCAAGGGGTGTACCAATGCTGTTGTGACACCTCGGAGTGTCGTAGACTTATATAATGTGAATGATGAGGACAAGAACTTATGGAATGTGGAAGTTAGGGTAAAACCTCTCGGCTTGAGATCTACTCGCGTTTTAGGGCCGTTTGAAGTGTTATGTCGCCACGGAGTGTCGTATCCTTATTTATTGAGCATGAAAAGGTTAAATACATTATGAGATGTGGAAATAAGGTTAAAACCATAGGAATTGGAGGTTAATAACGTTTTCGGGCCGTTTCCGGGCCGTTTTCGGGGTTTTGGGCCTTCCCGGGGGAGTTTGGGCCCAAGAGGGGAAGAACCGTGGGCTTTTGTGGAGAGAGATTGGCCCATGGAGGGGGGAGAACGTGGGTAAAGGGGCTAGGGGCGCCTCCTCCCTGCCCTAGCCGCCTCCCCACACGCCTCCACCTCCCCCTTGCGCCTCCACCAATTCCCTCCTCCCTCTAGTCCTCTTCCTCCACCTCCACCTCCACCTCAAGCCGCGCCACCCCCCCTCCTCCTTGCACCCCCAAGGACGCCCCCTCGCTGCCACGACACGTCTACGTGCTGCCCTCGCTGTTTGGAAGAACCGCGACGAGGGATCCCGAAGGATTTGGCGCGTGGGAGCGAGATCGGGTGATCGAGAGACATTCTTCGTGTTAAATCGCTCGTCGGACTAAGGTATGTCCATGGGGAAACCTTGGGGAAGGTCTAGGTGCTGTTCTCATGGTAGATTTGGAGTTTTTAGATCAAGAGGACGTGCTGCCATGGAGTAGATCTGAAAAGAACTAGAGTTCGTATTGTACTCAGTTTCGGGCAGATTTGGAGTCTGTGTTAGGGCGTGCGATTTCGCAATTTTAGATTCGGATTTTGGCCGACCTCCTGTTGAAGAAGTTGTAGGTATCGTCAATACCTATTTTGTGTATTTTTTTGAGAATTTGTGGAGTTACGGTCTGAAAGTTATGGCCATTTTGGTGGGCGCTTTCCAATCTGTGTCGAGGTTGGGACAGTCTGTGTTCAACATTAGATTAAACTAATTTAGATTTCGAATCTGACCGTACGGACTTCTAGGAAGTTGTAGATAATTTCAATACCTTTCAGTGCATATAAAGAAATTGAAATTCCGCCCAGCCGTTTGGAAGTTATGGCTGTTTTACCGAGCGTGTTAAAATCTGTGACGTAATTGGAACAGATCTCGGTAATCTGTAGATTAAACAACTTTAGAAGCCGAATCAGTCTTTCCTTATAACTAGAAAAAGTTGGGAAATTTCCTAAGCTTCGCGACGGTGTACTCGTTTATTCGATTTGGAGTCCCAGAACTCAAGTTATGCCTTTTGCAAGGCTGCTGTCCCGCCGGGACAGAACCTCTGTTTTTAGGTTTGCGGGTAGTTGGCAATGTCGGGTTAGATGGGGGTTTGTGTACTGTTTTGTGGGCTTGATTGTGAGTGTGTGATACCTATGTGCAGGTGGTGCGACCTCGGGAGTGCCTTCTACTTCCCGCCAATCCGTTGCACGTGGTTGAGGCAAGTGTGTTGTGATGGATAGCGAGTTGTAGGTTGTATGTTGAGATTGGATGGAATTGTTTACATGATATATGTCCACTTGCCATGTGTTAATGATTGATATGATATGATGAGCATGTTTAACATATTATGATGCCATGTGTTAATATGTGAATTAAATATGATAATTGGCATGGTTGCATACATGTCATGAGATAGGGCGAGGGCGGTGAGAAAGTCGTAACTAGTCCGGCAAGGTCGGTGAGAAAGTTATGACTAGTCCGGAACGCCATTGAGTAAGTCCTATATCGTGATTCCATCCACGTGGTGTTTGGAAGCGAGTAGGCACCCTCCATCTTCGGGATGGAAGGGAGGAAAGGGTGCACACCGACGGGTGTGTGCTCCACCATACCGGTATGAGGTTCCAGAGGGTCAGGAGCATTGCATTACTTCGCATACAAATTGATGATGATATTGATAAGTAATCATGAATGAGTTGATATACATGATGGAAGATGTTATTGCCATGTTGTTATGCTTGTTGTCCATTGCAGTATGCTTGCTGAGTTTTCGAACTCACCCTTGTGTTTTCTTGTTGTTTTAGGTACCATGAGAACGGCATGCGGGAAAGGGGAATAGTCACACGCTCACACGTTGCTTCACCTTAATGTTTCCCCAAGTCTATTCATTTAGTTTGATAATAAATTGCGTGTGATGGTCTTTAAAATTAAGTCTTAGCTTGGTTAATGAGAGTTCTATTGTTTGTTTGACACTTGGAACCTTAAGAGCTTAATGTTAGTCTCTTATTGTCGTTAAGACTTTATTTATTGCTGTTTTAGATGTTTCTCTTATTGCCATATAATGCTATATTGTTGCTGTTCCTTAAATTCATGATAAAACAAAGGAGGTGCTGCCGAAATTTCGGTTTTTAGCCTATGCACCTTTGCTGGAATTTTATGTTAAATGTGGTATTTAGATGTTGTTTAGCTTATGTTTGGTAGCATTCAGGCATATTAATTGCCGGGGTGTTATGATTGGTATCGAGGCGGTGTGAGGTCCTTGGAATGTGAATTTTAGTGTCATGCCATAGGGTACAACTAAAATATGATGTGGAATAACTTAGAAACATGGCTTAGGTTTCAACTAAAACTTTGTTATAGGATAGCAACATTAAAACTTGCAAAAGTGGTATAACTAATCTAAAAATTTGACACACACTGGATGCACAGTAGGAGAGGGTATGGGTATCATTTCTTTACGCTTAAATATTGTATTTAAGCTTTGATGTTGAATGCTTTTTTTTTGACAATGCATGTTGCTATGTCAATGATATTTGTTGTGGTGATAAGTGTGGGGTTGTGGTGCCGAAGGGTTTCGGTCACCGCTCTTTTGTTCATAGTAAGGGTGAGGTTTGACGGTGTGGCCGGTTAGCGCCATCACCGAAGAACGGTTAACCCCGGTAGGAGAAGAGCGCTTACCCCTTCTGTCGTAGATCGGGTAGTTGGTTGGAGACAAGAAGGAAGAGTTAATGGTGGTTTCCTTCGTATGTTCCTTGCTGTTCTGACGGTCGGTGTTTGTTGCTTTTCTTAGCTTTATTTGATTTGAATCAAATGAAAAGTGATGGGTTTTCGCGGATTGTTCCGTTTGCGGTGTGTGTTTTTGTCTTCCTTGGGTGAAGACGAAGAAGAGGAGTCTAGTGTTGCGCTTCTTTTGGGCGCCTTTCCAATTTCGATGCCTGTTAATTGCTTTTTGACGAACAAGCATTCGATTTATTCCTGTGGTTGTCTCTCTCCGAGGCTAAAGGAGTTTTGTTCGGAGTTGTGCCAGACTCGACTGTCGAGGCTGAGGTTCTGTGGCTTTGTAGTAGTAATTGGTGTTTGAATTCGTCATTTTACTGGTTTGAGAAACCATCTTTGAAAGCCCCTCTTGAGTCGTGAAAGTTAGGGGTTTTGTGTTAAGGTTTTATTTGAAAAGGTTAAAGGAGCACTTGGTTCCCTTTCAAGAAAACTGTCTTTCAACCTTTTTCCTTATGGGAGTCCTTTAGATATAAAGGTGTTTTAGAGAATTCCTTTGCATGACCAAGTTTGGGGTTGTCTCATTGCAATTTTGAGAGTCAAGTTTCGTTATGAAATTGGGATGAGTTTTAAAAACTAAATGTTGCAAACAAAGTGAGTAGTCTTTTGACTGAGATCGTTTGTCCCTAGTAAGAATTGATGTTTAAGCATGTTATGTAGTAGGTAACAATGTGGTTTATGGATTGATATGTTGCTAAATTAAAGTTTGAGTTGAATCAATTTAATGTGATTAATATCTCTAGCTTGTGAATATATAGACTACTAGTGTTGTAGTTTACTCTTAGCGAGAATGATTGAATGCGTTAATGTACATGCTTGGAATCTGTTGCTTTGCTATAAAAGTGCTTATGACCCCCGATCATGTTTAAAACTTTTAAACCCGGATGCATAGTTAAAACATTAAGATGATGTAGACTGTTGTTACAGTTAAAGATATTCTAATTTAATGGAGTAGCAGAGGAATTTAATTGTGTTGCCTAGTGACTTTAATTTGGAAGTTGATTAGAGTTGCTATTTACGTTGTTGCAAACTACTAGTATATTTGGAAGTATGTAGTTGTGTCCCTTCAATGCTAGTTTTGATATCAATTGAGAAGACATAAGACTATTGGTTAATGAGGTTGTTAAGAACATTGTGCTAATCTAATTTATTAAATCCAATTTAATAGTTGGAGTATGTTGTGTGGTGGAAGTTTTGTTATAACCAATGTATAGGATAGCTACAAGCAATGTTGTTGATTAATGTTTATGCAAATAATTGATATTGATGCTTTGGTAGTATGGTTAACTGTTGGAGACTTTTAATCCAATAGAAGAAAAAGGTGTAAAATTGGGGTACTATGTCAAGTACATGTTGTGATGGGATAAACAATGGATAATAATCTTGATGCAAGATTTTAATCTTAATGATTGCATATCTTAGTATCCTATTTACGAATTTTATCTCGTAGAGTTTTATCCTTAATGAATGTATGCCTTGGAATCCTAGTTATGAATTTCATCTTGTATAGATATTACTTAATTGTTGAAATCAATTTATAGATTGAACAAGTTTCAATTGTCAAAATTTTGATTTATGGTTGGTTTATAACTGATACGTTGAATCCTGCTTAGGAATCTGTTGAAGTCGATTGTTAACTGAATAAGTTTTGATTGCCGAGTCGTTTTCATATAGGTGGTATGAATGTTATTGGTTGCCATCTTGGTTGAATGTTTTCGGTTGAGGTGCTTCTTATGTTGAGTTTCAGAGTTTCCCAAAACTCGTAGTGTTGGTGTCGACCTTTGGTTTTGGCGAATTTGTTTAGTTCGTGTTGTCGGTTGAGTTTACGTCCAAAAGTTTTGACTGGATCGCGTTCCTTCGCGTCCACACTGGATTATCTTTGGAACATATTTTAAAGGAAACAGATAGATACAGTGGGTTGTGTTGGAAACTCTTGAGATTTAATTTGTAACTCTTTTTGGCAAGAGTTGGAGTCATTTTGAACAACGTGTGTGATGTTTGCGAGTGCTTCAAACAGTTGGATTTTATGAATGTTTTACAAGGTGATTTTGTTAGTGAGGTGTTCCCCTTTTGGAAATGAGTTTCCCTCTTCTTGAGAAAATTTGTGTTGGTTGTGGGAGCAGATGCTCGACTTGAAATTTTGATGTTCTCTTCCAAACTGTTGGATTTGAATGAAATGCAATGATTTGCAAGTTCAGTTTTCAATTGATGTGGGTTCTTTTACGACGTGGTGTTTTACTGTCGATTATGCTGCCGTCATAGCCTTTATAAATTTCCGCAACATTCAATGTTAATTGTGTTTCCATTATTTGATACCGAGGAAGAAGTCATTTGGCGAATGACTATTCGGTACTGTTGTTACATGATGTATGGAGGGTGAAAAAGGAAAATGAGACATGGATTATGCATAAATAATCGTAAAGGAGTCGACGAGCCAGGTCGGTGAGAAAGTCATATAAGGATATATGACTAATCCGGAGTGCTCTTGAAAAGTTTGCATTCATGTTATGAATCAATTTGTCCATTTCATTCTAGTATGAAAAGAAAGAATAAAGAATTTCTGGTATGTTGGTTGTGATGAAGGAGATTGGTGTTTCCTTTGCATCTTGGTTTAGAAATTTAAACTGAATACTCTTTGGTTGTTGTCGAATCCTTTCCAAAGTGATTGTAGTGCATTGGATTCAAAGTTAAGCATGGGGATCGATTGGGTTCTTGGTTTGTGGTTGAGTTTTTCCGATCGTTGTGTCCTTGTTTTAGTCCTTGGGTGGAAAGCTTGAGGGCGAGACCCGCTTAGATGAGAAATCCAGTATGGGTTGTTATCGACCTAAGCATTAGGTGTTGTTAGTAGTGGTTCGTAATTGGTTTAAAGGTGAGGAGTAAAGGAAGGTTGAGTTTGACTCAATTCAAACCTTCTTGGAGAGCTGTGCCGTTAATGTGTTCCTCGATAGGGTTGATTAAGGGCTAGTGGACCACTTGGTGGTTGCTAGTAATTGCTTTTCCTTTTCGAAGTGTATTGGATCTTTTGTCGCAGATCTATGAGCGAGTTGAGTCAACCGTAGCATTTTGTTCGGTTGTTACTGTTCTTGCGTGATTTAAAAATTTTTGGTTTTAAACCCCGATTGTTCAAACAGTGGGTTGTCTTGGAGTGTAATGTCTTTCTTGGTTCGCGTCGTCTGGATTACGGCGAACCATAGTAGAGAGATTGAGGTGTGAAAACACTTTTGTGTGTGGGAGCTGAAGAGGGTTTTAGCGGTTGAAGCCGTGTTCTTCTGGAAAGTAGCCTTGCTTAAGGGATCAGGCACTTTAGTGCCAAGGAATGTCTCGATTGAGGAGTGTGGGACCGTTTTCTTTCGTGGCCTTTTTGGCAATTGGGGTGAAGGAGGAACCGTGCGAGGTTGCACTGTGTTGAGCTAAATCAACATTTCCTCGCCAAGGGTTGGTTTTGAGAACTCGCTTGTCGTTTGTTCTGGTTTGAGTCTTTGTGTGAATGTTTTATGTTGTAAGGTAGTCTTTTGTCCCGTGGGACTTTGTTGTTGATTTTGGCGTCATCGGATTCGAGGTCCTAACTCGCTTTAAGGGGGGTAGAATGTGACACCTCGGAGTGTCGTAGACTTATATAATGTGAATGATGAGGACAAGAACTTATGGAATGTGGAAGTTAGGTTAAAACCTCTCGGCTTGAGATCTACTCGCGTTTTAGGGCCGTTTGAAGTGTTATGTCGCCACGGAGTGTCGTATCCTTATTTATTGAGCATGAAAAGGTTAAATACATTATGAGATGTGGAAATAAGGTTAAAACCATAGGAATTGGAGGTTAATAACGTTTTCGGGCCGTTTCCGGGCCGTTTTCGGGGTTTTGGGCCTTCCCGGGGGAGTTTGGGCCCAAGAGGGGAAGAACCGTGGGCTTTTGTGGAGAGAGATTGGCCCATGGAGGGGGGAGAACGTGGGTAAAGGGGCTAGGGGCACCTCCTCCCTGCCCTAGCCGCCTCCCCACACGCCTCCACCTCCCCCTTGCGCCTCCACCAATTCCCTCCTCCCTCTAGTCCTCTTCCTCCACCTCCACCTCAAGCCGCGCCACCCCCCCTCCTCCTTGCGCCCCCAAGGACGCCCCCTCGCTGCCACAACACGTCTACGTGCTGCCCTCGCTGTTTGGAAGAACCGCGACGAGGGATCCCGAAGGATTTGGCGCGTGGGAGCGAGATCGGGTGATCGAGAGACATTCTTCGTGTTCGTCGTTCGTCGGACTAAGGTATGTCCATGGGGAAACCTTGGGGAAGGTCTAGGTGCTGTTCTCATGGTAGATTTGGAGTTTTTAGATCAAGAGGACGTGCTGCCATGGAGTAGATCTGAAAAGAACTAGAGTTCGTATTGTACTCAGTTTCGGGCAGATTTGGAGTCCGTGTTAGGGCGTGCGATTTCGCAATTTTAGATTCGGATTTTGGCCGACCTCCTGTTGAAGAAGTTGTAGGTATCATCAATACCTATTTTGTGTATTTTTTTGAGAATTTTTGGAGTTACGGTCTGAAAGTTATGGCCGTTTTGGTGGGCGCTGTCCAATCTGTGTCGAGGTTGGGACAGTCTGTGTTCAACATTAGATTAAACTAATTTAGATTTCGAATATGACCGTACGGACTTCTAGGAAGTTGTAGATAATTTCAATACCTTTCAGTGCATATAAAGAAATTGAAATTCCGCCCAGCCGTTTGGAAGTTATGGCTGTTTTACCGAGCGTGTTAAAATCTGTGACGTAATTGGAACAGATCTCGGTAATCTGTAGATTAAACAACTTTAGAGGCCGAATTAGTCTTTCCTTATAACTAGAAAAAGTTGGGAAATTTCCTAAGCTTCGCGACGGTGTACTCGTTTATTCGATTTGGAGTCCCAGAACTCAAGTTATGCCTTTTGCAATGCTGCTGTCCCGCCGGGACAGAACCTCTGTTTTTAGGTTTGCGGGTAGTTGGCAATGTCGGGTTAGATGGGGGTTTGTGTACTGTTTTGTGGGCTTGATTGTGAGTGTGTGATACCTATGTGCAGGTGGTGCGACCCCGGGAGTGCCTTCTACTTCCCGCCAATCCGTTGCACGTGGTTGAGGCAAGTGTGTTGTGATGGATAGCGAGTTGTAGGTTGTATGTTGAGATTAGATGGAATTGTTTACATGATATATGTCCACTTTCCATGTGTTAATGATTGATATGATATGATGAGCATGTTTAACATATTATGATGCCATGTGTTAATATGTGAATTAAATATGATAATTGGCATGGTTGCATACATGTCATGAGATAGGGCGAGGGCGGTGAGAAAGTCGTAACTAGTCCGGCAAGGTCGGTGAGAAAGTTATGACTAGTCCGGAACGCCATTGAGTAAGTCCTATATCGTGATTCCATCCACGTGGTGTTTGGAAGTTTAGTAGGCACCCTCCATCTTCGGGATGGAAGGGAGGAAAGGGTGCACACCGACGGGTGTGTGCTCCACCATACCGGTATGAGGTTCCAGAGGGTCAGAGCATTGCATTACTGCATACAAATTGATGATGATATTGATAAGTAATCATGAATGAGTTGATATACATGATGGAAGATGTTATTGCCATGTTGTTATGCTTGTTGTCCATTGCGGTATGCTTGCTGAAGTTTTCGAACTCACCCTTGTGTTTTCTTGTTGTTTTAGGTACCATGAGAACGGCATGCGAAAGGGGAATAGTCACACGCTCACACGTTGCTTCACCTTAATGTTTCCCCAAGTCTATTCATTTAGTTTGATAATAAATTGCGTGTGATGGTCTTTAAAATTAAGTCTTAGCTTGGTTAATGAGAGTTCTATTGTTTGTTTGACACTTGGAACCTTAAGAGCTTAATGTTAGTCTCTTATTGTCGTTAAGACTTTATTTATTGCTGTTTTAGATGTTTCTCTTATTGCCATATAATGCTATATTGTTGCTGTTCCTTAAATTCATGATAAAACAAAGGAGGTGCTGCCGAAATTTCGGTTTTTAGCCTATGCACCTTTGCTGGAATTTTATGTTAAATGTGGTATTTAGATGTTGTTTAGCTTATGTTTGGTAGCATTCAGGCATATTAATTGCCAGGGTGTTACAGCTGTGTGGGGCGCAAGGGAGGGGCAGGGAACCCTATTTTACCAGCCTCCACACCCAAATCTAGTCCGTTATGGAGACCTAATCCATCCCACCAATGCCCACCAAGGCCCAAACTCCCCCGGGAAGGCCCAAAACCCCGGAAACGGCCCGGAAATGCTATTAACCTCCAAATCCTATAGTTTTAACCTTAATTCCACATCTCATAATGTTTTATAGCCTCAACATGCTCAAAAATTAAGGATACGACACTCCGTGGTGTCACATCACTACAAAAGGCCCAAAAACGCGAGTAAACCTCAAGCCGAAAGATTTTCTTCTCTAATTTTACAATTTGTAATATCACACCAAAACGTAGTGTCACACATGAACCGATTTTGGAACCTCAGAGTCCACCTGTAGACTGGTCCTCGGCCACAGAAGATTTGGACCCACAACAGGGCAATGATGATGTTGCGCCTAGTGACAACAACCAGCTACCTAACCAAGGTATGTTTGTTGTGCCATGTTCCTTCAATTGTTTTAATTTCTTTTGCACAAACTGCTATCAAATCATCGATGTACAAACAGCAGGACAAATTCCAAAAAAGAGGAGGGGAGCCACAATAGGTAAACAGCTGCATAAGATGAATAAAATGATGGATAATAGGAGGATGCCCATCCAAATTGCTGAAGGTATGAGAAGGCCAACCAAAGCAGTGCAGTCTGCCAAGCTTGCATCGGAAGCCGGCATTCAAATTGGGAACCACATGCCTATCCTCCCACACTGGAAACGGTACAAGAATGACAACAAAGTTTTTGAGGACTTCATCGCAAAATTAAATGTAAGTAAAATCGTTCATCATAGTATATGTGAATCAAGTTTTTAAATACCATGTTGTATGTTCAGATTTAGAATTACTAAGCCTGGTTAATACTACTCATGTATTCACTACACATTGATGGAACTTCGAACAATAGAAGTCTGCGCATAGTACATGTATCTGATTGAACTGCACATAGTACATTTTTCTGATTGCACATAGTACCTTTTTTAATCCTTTGTTTCCAATCCTTTAATCTTGGTAGGTAAATCTAGTCGTTGATAGCAATGATAAGGCCACCCAGGATGCATGTACTGATCTATTGAGGCGTGGCACAAGGCAGAATAGATATTATTTGAAGAAGAAATATTTCGATGGTGTTCCAGCAAATGAAATTCGTACAACATCTCCAAATTCCTAATATGATCGATGAGCGTGGCAAGCTCAAGTTCTAATTTGGCTAGACCGAAAAACAAGGTACTATGAGTGAATAATTAGTTTCCTCATATCATATTTTCAAAACATCTAACTGAATCATGTACTATAGGAAATCTCTCGAGAAGAACAAGCGTAACTGCATAAAGTGAAATTCCATGAAACGACAGGATCTCTTAGCTACATAGCACATTGCCATTCTTTAGTAAGTACAATTTTGTTGTAGTTATTTATTTTCCATATAGTTATTTATTTCCAATGTACAAGTATTCATCTTCCACAAATACTTACCAACAAAATACTTGCAAATACCCAATTACAGAAGGAGAATGTTGAAAACCGAGACATAGATGCATTGGATATGTTCAAGGCATGCCACTACAGCAAGAAAAAAGAGGCATATTCTGAAACTGTGCAGGAAGCATTGGTATGTTTCTATTCTTCATTCCGGTCTTCAAACTAAATTAAAAAATATACCATGTACTGCATCTTTTTTCTTGGAGTGTTGGCAAACTTCAACTGTAGGCTTGTTGGTATGTACTACATATAGTACACAATTCAGTACATATAAAAAAAATTAATTGTCCAGTGCCCTCTGACTATTCCAATGCAAAACTGAAATGTAGCTTTCCATGCTCTCATGTCATTAATGAATTAATTAGAACTATAATCAAATATGATCAATTGAATTGACTGCTTCATTCTTGAACCAGTAAACATTTATTTTACTATGGTTAGTGCAGCTTTGTGAGTGAGTGCACATTAAGTCATCTTTTCATTACTTCCATTTTGAAGTTTCATTTTCTATGTTCAAACAAGATCGAACATTATTTGTGTTCTATCAAGCTTGCCTCATGTAAATAATACTTTTTAACATATGTTCTAAAACCTTTATAAATTCAAGCATATGAAGTTATCTACATAATTTCAGCAAGTGATTTGTTAAAATGTTGTTTATTATCTTAGGTTGAGATGGAAGGTTTGGTGCAACATGATGGTGAGGATCAACCCTCATGTACTCCAACAGAGGCTGTCTCCAAGGTACTAACCACTAAAAGTGCAACAAACACATTCCTATAGAATGTTGGCATAAAATCAGCCAATACGAAGACTACAAAGACAGCAAAAGAGCAACAGCTTTAGGAGCAACTTGAAGCAGAGAAAAGAGGAGCAGCTGCGATGCAAGGTACCATTGAGCAGCAGCAGCACGAGATTGAGGGCCTGAAGCAAAAATCTCAGGCATCAGATGAAGCCTTGATCAAAACCCAGGAAGAAATGGAGGCTCTCAAAAAGCAGCAAGAAGAAACCAATGTTTTACTGAGGAAGCTCCTGTGCCTTCAGAAACCTAACTAGTAATCAACAAGTTATGATTTTGGTTACCTGTGGGAAGTAGTACAACAAGATACTTATCAGTTATGTGTCTGGATGCATCTGGACTTATTTTGGTTAATTGTTGGAAGTGGTTCAAACACTTTATAAGGATTTATATATGTGTCTGGATGCATGTGAACTTATTCTTACTATGTGTTGAAGTCACCTTGAGACAATTATGATTTGTGATATTGTATAAAGTACTAGTTTCGGTCAATGTGCCATGTGAACGTATTCTTGCTATGTATTGAAGTCACCTTGAGAATTATGATTTGTGATATTGTATAATGTAATAGTTTCTGTCAATGTGCCTGTTCTACAATTTTATGACGATGAACGTGTCAAAAAAATAATCAATAAAAAATTGTCGCATCAGCTGACGTGTACGATGCTGACATGTCATTGACGTGTTAGTGACGAAAAATTTTCCTACGTGGCAACCATCAATGATGAACAAAATTGTCACAAAATAGTTGGTCAACGACCCGGTATAGCCGTCGTGATACTCTTTTTATGACGAAATGGATCTTATCAATGACATTTTTATAACCTTGTATGACATACCATATCGTCATAGAATTAGATATTCAATGACGCAAATTGAGACGTCATGGATTATTCTGACCTTCTATGGCGAACATTACATGTTTTGTCAGAAAAAACTTTCTATGACGCGGATACTATGACGCTTGCTATTTCGTCATGAGTACGTCATAAAAACCTAACTGTGACGATTTTTTGACATATTATGACGCATTTTCTTCATCATAGAAAGTGAAGTTTCTACTAGTGACTTGAGTATAATAACAAAAAGTCTATATAAATATATAATAGGTATATATTTATTTACAATATAGTATTGTTAGTTTTTTGATATTATAACAATATTCCAAAAATGTAATCAACTTGAGAATAATAACAAAAAGTCCACATAAATATATAATAGGCATATATTTATTTACAATATAGGATTGTTAGTTTTTTGATATTATAACAATATTCCAAAAATGTAATCAACTTGAGAATAATAACAAAAAGTCCACATAAATATATAATAGGTATATATTTATTTACAACATAGGATTGTTAGTTTTTTGATATTATAACAATATTCCAAAAATGTAATCAACTTGAGTATAATAACAAAAAGTCTACATAAATATATAATAGGTATATATTTATTTACAATATAGTATTGTTAGTTTTTTGATATTATAACAATATTCCAAAAATGTAATCAACTTGAGAATAATAACAAAAAGTCCACATAAATATATAATAGGTATATATTTATTTACAATATAGGATTGTTAGTTTTTTGATATTATAAACATTTTCCAAAATTGTAATCAACATGAGTATAATAACAAAAAGTCGACATAAATATATAATAGGTCTCATATTTATTTACAATATAGTATTCGTAGTTTTTGATATTATAACAATATTCCAAAAATGTAATCAACATGAGAATAATAACAAAAAGTCCACATAAATGCATATTTTTGACGTCATATTTACATTATATTTTTTTACATCACATTGACATTACTGCTAGCTATTTTTCTTTAACAATTTGCCCCTCTTCATGATCATCGCGATGATATGTAGCTTCTTCCTCAGTGGTTTCTTCATCTAGCCTGATGCTTCCATCTATGAAAGGTGGCACCTCGTCAAACTGGTTGTACTCATCCTCATCCACGACATTCTCAACTCCGACGATTCTTCTTTTTTCGTGAAGAATAACATGACGCTTCTTATCTACCGGGTCGATTATGTAAAAGACTTGTGCTACTTGCTTCGCAAGTACGAATGGTTCATTTGTATATCTGACATGTTCAATGTTCACAATAGTGAAGCCATACTTGTCCACCTTCACACCCTTTGGGAGTTGGATCCAACGACACCGAAACAACGGGATCTTGAAAATACAATAGTCGAGCTCCCAAATCTCCTCTATGAACCCATAGAAGCTGCTCTTCGTACTGCATGTGCTGTCATAAGCATCTATGCGAACACCACTGTTTTGGTAAGTGCTTTTGCTATCTTGACCTCTAGTGTAAAATGTATACCCATTTATATCGTATCCTTGCCATGTCACGATTGTACCTGATGGCCCCTTTGCCAACCACCTCAATGTAACACTCGTTTCTCTCCCAGTCATGTGTTCCTTAAACCAGTGATTGAACAAACGGTTGTGCTCTTTTGTTATCCAAACCTCTGATCGTCCTTGGTTTTCCCTCCGTAGCTCATCCTTGTGCAAGTCCATAAACGAGGACACCTCAACTGATTGTTGCAAGACTGTGAAATGTGCTTGCTCAAACAAAACATGATCGTAAGTATTTATTGATTTCTTTCCGATGACCCCTTTTCCGGCTAGCCTACCCTTATGTTGAGATACAGGCACACCAACTGGATCGACATTGTCCATGTAATCGACGCAGAACTCGATAACCTCTTCAGTTGCATAACCTTCTACAATGCAGCCCTCTGGCCGAGATCGATTACGTACATATTTCTTTAGAACAGCCATGTACCTCTCGGACGGGTACATCTGATGCAAGAATACAGGGCCGCATATCTTTATCTCATTCACAATATGAACAATTAGATGGACCATGATATCAAAAAATGATGGAGGAAAGTACATCTCTAGTTGGCATAGAGTCTTCACCACATCATCCTGCAGTTCACATAGTCCAACGGGATCGATGACCTTCTGTGAAATTGCGTTAAAGAAGAAACATAACCTCATTATTGTCTCTCGGACTTTGTCAGGCAAAATACCTCTGATTGCAATAGGAAACATTTGTGTCATCATCACATGGCAATCGTGAGACTTCATGCCAATTAACTTCAAATCTTTCATCGAAACCAGTTTTTTTATGTTTGCGGAATAACCGGACGGAACTTTCACACTATGTAAGCACTTGCAAAGTTCTGTTCTCTCTTTCTTGGATAGAGTGTAGCAAGCCGGGGGAAGATAAAGTCGGCCTGACCCGGTGTCTTGAGGATGTAGCTCGGATCTGATTTTCATATCTTCTAGGTCCTTTCGTGACTTGAGTCCATCCTTAGTTTTGCTAGGAATATTCAATAAAAGACCAATAAAACTGTCACATATATTCTTCTCTACGTGCATGATATCGATGCAGTGTCGAACTTCTAAGTCTTTCCAATAGGGCAAGTCCCAAAATACCGATCTCTTCTTCCACGTGGTCTTCTCAGTTCGGGATCTTGAAGTATTATTACTACCTTTTCCAAGTACAACATTAATATCCTTAACCATATCATATACTTCTTCCCCACGACGAGGCCTTGGAGCTAAACCGTTCTCCTTTGTTCCGTCAAATTGTTTCCTCATATTGCGGTAGGGGTGCTTCCTTCGAAGGAACCTACGGTGACGCATATACACAGTTTTTCTTGAGTTGTTGAGCCACACACTTTCTGTTTCATCCAAGCACTATGGACATGCTTTGGCCCCTTTTATAGTATGACCAGATAGGTTACCTAGGGCAGGAAAATCATTGATGGTGCAAAACAATAATGCATGTAGAGTGAAGTACTCCCGTTTGTACTCATCCCATACCTGCACACCTTCATTCCACAAGATCGAAGATCTTCCACCAATGGTTGCAGGTATACATCAATATCGTTGCAAAGTTGTCTCGGACCTTGAATAAGCAAATGACATCATAATGTACTTTCGTTTCATACACAACCAAGGAGGAAGGTTGTAGATACAGAGTCACGGGCCAAGTGCTATGAATGCTACTCATATTACCGAAAGGATTCATTCCATCATGTACTCAATCCAAACCTTATATTCCTAGGTTCATTTCAAGTTGTTCCTGAAGAGCCTATCGATGGTTCTCCAGGCGTAATCGCCAGGTGTCTCAGCTTTCCATCCCTCTTACGCTCTTCCGAGTGCCATCGCAACAATTTGGCGTGCTTTTTGTTTCCAAATAAACGCTTCAACCGAGGGATTACTGGCAAATACCATACCACTTTAGCAGGATGTCCTTTCTTCACCTCGCTGACATTGCTGTCATCACTCTTTCGCTTGTATCTGGATGCTTTGCACACCGGACATACATGCATGTCTGAATACTCTTTGCGATAGAGTATACAGTCGTTTGGACATGCATGTATTCTTTCTACTTCCAATCCCAAGGGACATACAACCTTCTTTGCAAGATATGTGGTTTCAGGCAATACGTTTCCCTCTGGAAGCATGTCCACTAAAAGATGTAATAACGCCGTGAAACTCTTATCGGACCAACCATTGCTTGCCTTCAATTTTAGTAGTGAAAGCACGGTGTGCAATTTTGTGTATTCCTCCTTGCAACCCGGGAACAAAGGTTTGTATGAGTCCTCCATCAAACGCTGGAATTGATTAAACTCTTTCTGACTAGTGTAGTTCCCTTCTGCATCACGCAACATCTGAGCCAGATTATTGTCATCATCGACGAGCAGCCTATCCTCATCGGATCCGTAACCGATGTCATCTACCATGTTGCTAGCTCCGTCGTTGATGACGTTAACTCCTTCATGTATGATCTCTTCTTCACCGTGCCTTGTCCAATATGCATAGCCAGGTAAAAAAACCCTTCGAATCAAGTGCAAGTGGATATGCTCTTTATCTGAAAACATCTTCTCATTCTTGCAATCAATACATGGACAATGTATGTATTCCTTTTTCTTTTGCAACTTATCCTCCTCGGCGAATCTTAGAAAAGCAGAGACGCCGTCGATGTATTCTCGACTGTAACGGTCTGCACTATACATCCATCTCCGGTCCATCTATAATTAATTAACATAAACGATTATCAAGTTAACCTTAATTGAAATAGGTCTAAACATTAAATTACAACTAGAGTCCACAAATTTAATTTAATATCTTAAATTTAATATATGTTTGATAATAATTAATTAACTAACAATAGTGGATGGACATAATTTTAATCTATATTATATAAAGCTAAGCAAAATTTTATGTAATGGAGCTAGGTAATAAATTCATCTTCTACAAAATGCTAGATCAATAAAAAGAAACTAAATCTAAACCATCATATGCTTATTAAAATTTAATATCTTAAATTTAATATATGTTTGATAATAATTAAATAGCTAATAATAGTAAATACACATAATTTTATTCTATATTATATAAAGCTAGACAAAAGTTCCAATTCTTTTTTGTCCTATCAGGGATAAAGTTTCAATCATCTATCAGGATTGCCATAAAGTACCAATTCTTTTTAATATATGTTTGATAATAATTAATATATGTAGTGGATGAACATAATAATTAATTAGCTAACAATAGTAAATAGACATAATTTTATTCTACATTATATAAAGCTAGACAAAAGTACATCTAAAGGAGCTAGGTACGTAATAAATTCATAATCTACAAAATGCTAGATCAATAAAAACATATAAATTAAACTTAATTGAACTAGATATAAACATTAAATTTTAACTAGATGGCGTTCAAATCATTACTTACTGAAATTTGATATATGTTTGATAATAGTAAATTAGTTAACAATAGTAGATGGACATGATTTTAATCTATATTATATAAAAACTAACGAAGAGATTTTAATCTATATTAGCATCTAAAGGAGCTAGGTAAGAAATTCATCTAAAGGAGCTAGGTAATTTGAGTGTTTATACTGCGCAAAAGTTCATCCAAAGGACCTAGGTAATAAATTCAACAACTATAAAATGGTATATAAATAAAAACAAAATCAATCTCAACCATAATTTGAGTGTAACACCCGTGTTTGTAATTAAGCTTAATTAGGCTAACTAAGTGTGGATTTGTGCTCTGTAAAGTTTTCCAATTTGAATTTGGAGTTAATTGCACTTAAAGTTGGTTTTGTCGTTTCGTTTGATTATTTTCCCCGATTGGAGTCTCAGAATCCGAAATCGGGTGAAATTTAAAATCGTGAGAGCTAGATCCCAAACCTAAGTTTTAATATCTTTATCAGGACCCCTCGAACCTATTCCAATAGTCCTTAAGTTAGTTGATTGGAGAATCATCGCGAAAACTTTATTTCCCGAGTTTTCTGCTGCCGGGCGGCAGTACCGCACTTCTGCCTGCGGTACTACCGGCCGCTCCGGGCGGTACTGCCGGCCGTAGCGAGGGCAGCGGGGCCAGAGCCCTGTTTTGCTCCTGTGCTCGTGGTTATCCCCTTACCTCGTTTCCCGTGCCCTCCCTACACCCTTAAGACACCAGGGCAAGCTCCTCCTCCTCTCCTCCTCCCTCATTTCTTCTTCTTCCTCTCTTCTTCCTTCTCTCTCTCCTTTGGAGCTCTCTCTCCCTCCTTGTCATTTCCAGCTGGTTGGAGCTCCAGGAGGCCGAGTGGAAGCGGGAGCTAGGGTGGAGAAGCGTCTCCAAGCTGTCAAGGAGCTTCACACGAGGTAGGTTTTAGAGTTAAACCTAAACCCTAGGCGTGAATGTCAACCCTAGCTTTTCTTTAGCATGTAATCGTTCTTTACGTCCTGGTTGAACTCTAGAAACCCTAGTTTTGCGATGTGCTGTCGTTCTTCTGAGCGGGTAAACCTAGGTCGTGGGTAGAAGAATCTTTCCGCGTGATCGAGTGGTTTCTGTAACCCTGATCTACGCTTTGTTAAGACCCATTCGCTGCGAGAAGCCATTTCTCGAATTCTCGGAGCCCTTTCTTTTCGAAACCCTAACTCCGGGAAGTCGGGGAAATGACCTGCGGACGTTTTCCGAGAACCTCGAAAGTCGATTCTTGTGGAAGAATCGAGTTTGAACTCGATTCGGGACGAGAGTCGGATTCGGAGAGTATACTCGAGTTTTCGGGTATAAGAAGTCGAATAGTGTATTTCGGAAGTTCTAGTAAATATTTAGGTCACATAGGACCCTAGTGTTCTTTTGAGCCTGGTGTGCGTGTTGCGAAATCCGTTTCCCGAAGGATTTGCAAAAGTTGCACTTTAGGCATTCGGGGCGATTTCAAGTTCCGAAGTCCCAAAGTTCACAAGTCTAGCGCACATAAGTCCCTAGAGTCGTAGAGAATCTGTTGCCGCGAAGAAACTCGAGTTTCTACACCTTTTGGGTCGAAATCCGTTTTCGCGTCATTATCGGGAGGGAAAGGATCCGAAAAGTGAAATTTTGTGCAAACGAGCTCGGAACTTGACGAAACCTGCGTGAATAAGTCCCATGGGTCCCCAGGAACCTATCCATGCACTTACATCGAAGTTCCGAGGTTTAATGCGTAAAATCTCAATTTTTGGAAAATTGGCCTCGTGGTGGCCGGCACTACCGCTGGGTGAGGGCGGTACTGCCGGAGGGTCCGGCACTACCGGGTTTAGAACACCGGTAGTTATTTTCCAGAGAGCAACCCATTTCGATCCCTGGCCAGCGGCACTACCGCGCTACAGTGGTCGGTACTGCCGGCCAAGGAGCGGCACTACCGCCCGTTGCACGTCGGTACTGCCGGCCTCTGAGTAAATTTCTGGGATTTTCCTTTTTACTTTAATTCTCATTTCTCGTTTTCGATTCTTATTGGCTTTTAATCGCTTCTTTGCCTATGTTGATCGATGATTTTGGGTCTCGTTAATTTTCGTGTAGACGTAGACGCGTCGAACGTCGCCGACGATCCCGACTACGTTCCGGAGACCGATTTCACCGAAGAGCAAACAGGCAAGCACCTCCTTGACCATTTCGAATCCCATATTTGCAAATTCTTATTTTGAATGCCAAAACTATTATGCATGCTCATAAGTTGTTAAAAGTGATAATTTGTGGGAAGCAGTAGTTAAACCGGAAATGGTTGGATCACCTCAATTAAATCTGAATATGAAATCCTTGATAGACTTAGGCATAATTTAGACACGTTAGTAAGTGTCAGAGGGTATTCAAGAATAATAACTGCATATGCTTAGTCCAGCTATAGAATTGGTTGCAGGAGATCGTGATGCTCTCATTCATAAACTCCTGGAACTATAGGATGGGTGCAGGGTGTCAGGTTGGAATTGGAGGTTTTGGGGTTATGTTGGAAAAAGGGAATGGTTGCGTGAGTAAAATGGAAAAACTTGGAGAGTTTAGACCAGGCGAGATGTTGGTGGCTTGGAGTTGGTGGTATTGGCCGGGTAATGGTTCCGGTTGGTAGGCTGGTTTCAGGTTCGGATTGGTTGTCAAGCCGTTGGCTGATTTGGAGTGGTTTGGTTTCTTTTGGTCCCTTGCTATGGGGAGGTTGAGGGCTAGTGTGTGCTCGGTGGGGCCGCTAGTGCCGATCCTCTGTGGCCATAGTAAGTGGGTTTGGAAGATCTCGCCTGAGTCACCCTAAGGACCGAACTTGGTGCTATTTACTGGGTATAATTCGTGCAACCACATGTGCCAGTATGGGATGGCCTCACCTAGTGCGGGAAAAGGGATCGACCTGCATTATTGGAGGGCAAAGAGGATTGGATGCACTTGTGGTGTCGGTGCATTCTAGGGACTTTCTTGTCGAGGCATCTAAGGAAAGTTTACCCAATACAACGGTAATGCCTACTACAGGGAGGTCGTGGGCTAGTGGGTGCCTATTGGAACCACTGGCGGCTTCTGTGGCTGTAGTTAGGGATGCACGTTACCGGGCCGGTGCAGGATCAGAACTCCAATCTTTCGAAAGGTTCCGTCACTGTCTAGCAAATCGGGTACTTCGGTATCACGAGGCATGGATGACATGATTGCTAGAACGTGTCATGTGGGTACAGTGTACAGTCTCTGCAGAGATAAATAAACTAATCGATTAGCCGTGCTCACGGTCAAGAGCAGCTTGGAAAGTATTATCAAGTATAGATTTTGGAACTGGGTTGATTTCTGAGAAATGGGTTTCGAGGTTGGATCGTGTTGGTTGGGTGTGTGTGTTTGGATCTTGGGTTCGGAAAAGGTGTGGGTGGATGGCTGGTTTGGTGGAAGGAATGGTCGGGTGTTATTTTGGTTAATGGTTTATCTATTATTAATTGTTTGGAAAGTTTCTTCACTCAATTTCTTTCGTAAAATGCGAATGTGAATCTATTATCATATTGTAACCAAAATCTGCTTTGTGCTCAAAAGACTAGTGTAGCAACCTGCTATTCATTGTTTTAACCTTCATGTTATATGTATACATTCCATACACTAAAGTCTTGCGAGTACATACGTGTACTCACCGTTTGCTCTAACGGATTTTGGTCAGAAGGAGAAGAAACAGGTAATGACGCAGATGTACCAGACGAGTCGCAGTTCGTTGACGTCGCTGACGATTCCACTGGGGTTTAGCTGGGTTATCATCCAGCCAGTTGCCTGGGGGTGGAGGCACACTGCGTGTTCTTCTTTTGAAGCTTCCGCTGGCATTTTGTGTTTCTTTTGGTCTAGTTCCGGCCTTAAGCCGTGACTTGTAAGGTTTAAACAAGTATAATAACATTACCTTTCACGTGTAATATATTTACTCTTGCATAGTCGAGACCTGTCTTGTATGACAACGCGTGGGTATTGGGCTACTGATCCAGGGAACCAGTACTATGCACGCGGTTGCGGGAAGCTTGAGTTGGGATCAATCAGTTGGCACGTACACTCGACACGAGTTTTGCCGATTAATTGGCCCCAATCCGAGTACGGATCTAGCTTAGCAGTCAGCAGACGTTACGGATTGCATTAATCTTCAGGCCGATGCAATAGTAATGACCTGATTCGCTAATCTAATTCCGAAGCCCCCACAAGAGGTGGTATCAGAGCTATGCTAAAACTGAAAGGATAAATTAGATAGTTAGATAATAGAATTAAGGAATGAGTTTTCTCTGCAAAATTATTTTAACTTAGTGTTCTGAATTGTGAAAGGGTAGAATGCTAGCCTTTTCCTTTCTATAGCTTCTTTCCTTATTTTGAACTTTCAAAGTGAATTTCTGCTCAGCTGATTTTCAAACCTTGTTATTTGGGTCAGGAGTGAAGTAGGAAAATGGGATTTGGTATATTTCCTTTTCTCACTCAAAACCTAAAGATAGAGTTTGGGGAAGTCTCACCTATTCAACAGCTAGATGTGTATTGTATAAGGATAGGGCTAAGGCTTCGGGTTGTGGCTTTTGCAGTTGTTTTGTGTGGTAGTTGCTTGGTTTCCTCTCTTTTGGTTTGTCTCCGTTAAGGTTTTGCTAACTAGTTCTTTTCTTGCTTTTAGATGTCGGGGCGCTGGGAACCTCGTTTTTACACGCGTGCTATCCTGGAGGGTTCTGTTCAGGCCACCCTTTGGGAGATGATGCGCCGTGTCGGGTTCACTGAGCCACCTGAGTACATGATCTCAAGCGCTGGACTCAGCCCAACATCCTCTCTCTTTGTGGCTGAGGTCACTATTCGAGGTCGTCGTGCAGGGGAGCAGACACGTCTCTACTATGGCACAGCTCTGAGTCCTCTCGCAGCGTTGCTAGATGGGGCGTATATGGCAATCCTTCGACTCCGCTTCGACCTTCCCGAGCTGTCACAGATGTTTCCGAGTTGTCCCTCTCGTGAGCCGGACGGCCAGGCAAACCTCTATGCACAGGTGAATCCACTGATGGATTTAGTGGAGACTTGGCAGGTTGGGTACGTGCGAGCTGTCGACAGGTACTTGCTTCGCCTTCGGGATGAGCTTCTGGTCGCTCGCCGTCGTATTTCTGAGCTAGAGAGCCATATGGCACCGTTTGTCAACCATGGCTTCTTCACCACTGAGATGATCTACGGGGAGCACGATGAGCTTGAGCCGGCAGAGGAGCTTCCTCGCCCTTACGGATCCTACCGTCGGGTTTCCCGTAATGCCAGGATGTCTGTGCGAGGCAGCAGCCGCCGTCGTGTCTCAGCTGTGCGCCCTGGAGCCTCGTCGAGTGCAGCACCGGGTCGTAACCTCGTCTTTGGCGGTCGTGAATACGAGCTGATGTACCCGGTGGAGTCTTCTACCTCTTCTGCAGTCCCAGGACCTTCCGATGCTCCTACCGAGAACGGTGGGGATGTGTAGACTTAGATCTTATGAGTCCTCTGTGTAATAGGTAGTACTGAAGCTTGCTTTTGTCGTAGATACGAGCTGGCTGGTGATGTACTTTTGCTGTACTCACCGTTTGCTCTAACGGATTTTGGTCAGAAGGAGAAGAAACAGGTAATGACGCAGATGTACCAGACGAGTCGCAGTTCGTTGACGTCGCTGACGATTCCACTGGGGTTTAGCTGGGTTATCATCCAGCCAGTTGCCTGGGGGTGGAGGCACACTGCGTGTTCTTCTTTTGAAGCTTCCGCTGGCGTTTGGTGTTTCTTTTGGTCTAGTTCCGGCCTTAAGCTGTGACTTGTAAGGTTTAAACAAGTGTAATAACATTACCTTTCACGTGTAATATATTTACTCTTGCATAGTCGAGACCTGTCTTGTATGACAACGCGTGGGTACTGGGCTACTGATCCAGGGAACCAGTACTATGCACGCGGTTGCGGGAAGCTTGAGTTGGGATCAATCAGTTGGCACGTACACTCGACACGAGTTTTGCCGATTAATTGGCCCCAATCCGAGTACGGATCTAGCTTAGCAGTCAGGAGACGTTACGGATTGCATTAATCTTCAGGCCGATGCAATAGTAATGACCTGATTCGCTAATCTAATTCCGGAGCCCCCACATTGAGCTCATATAAATTAATCATCATTGTACTAAATCTAAACATTAAATTCCATCTACATAACCACAAATTAAGAGAGGACAACAATTTACTCACCTTGAAACACACTTAGAGGGAGTACAAGCTCAAAAATGGATGTACTGCAGTCGGCAATGGAGCAAGAGCTGCAGTCGGCAATGGAGCAGGAGCTGCGATCGATCAGGAATGCAGCAGGAGCTGCGAGCTGTAGTGGTTGTTATAGGAGGGTTTATTAGTGTCGGTTCGTAAATGGAGCCGGCACAAATAATATGTATTAGTGTCGGTTCTATTTACAAACAGACACTAATAATCCGAAAAAGTATTTGTATCGGTTTTTAAATAGAACCGGCACAAATAAAAATTTATTAGTGTCGGTTGTAATTACAAACCGACACAAATAATATTTGTTTCGGTTTTAATAACAAACCGACACTAATAATAAACTATTAGTGTCGGTTTCAATTATAACCTGACACACTCCCCGATTTGGTTTTTAGAACCGACACAAAAAACTTTACTGTGTCGGTTCCAACAAAACCGACACTGATAGACCGACTCCTATCTATTGTTCTGTAGTAGTGTTTATCTGTGTTAGGCAGACTATTATCTTAATGCGCTGCCTTTTTCTACATGGTATTACTCCCTCATATGGTAAAATAGTGACTTTTTGACTTTCAAAGTCAACAAGATGCTCTTTGACCGCTAAATTCTCTTATCATACGACAAAAAAAGTAACAAAAGTGCAATGTTATCCAAATAGTTTTCACGACAAATTCACTCGTAATATTTTCATATATCCAAATTGTTGGGACGCAGAATACGCATTTCGACGCCTATGTGTATACTATGTTAGTACCATGATCAATAGCTAGAACACACATTCAACATTGTTATCACATCCATACTAGATAAATAAAAATTCAGAGTGGCACATATGAGTAGGCATTTGGATATTTGCCACTCTAGGAATTGGAAATTCGATGGCATGTTGAAAATCATGCCATTGAGTGGCATTTTTTACACATGCCATCGAATTTTCAGATTGAGGAGTGGTATATATCAGATTATTCCTTAAACATAAGTCTACGTGACCAAGTTTTTACAATAAAAACGGGGAGGGCCAACCAGTCCAATAGTTTCACAAGTAAATGTCCATGACTGAAGCAAGAGTGAGAAGGCAACAAGATCTAGTTAGTATGCCTCTCCCATCCATGGTCAACTGGGGTAGGATCCTTAGAATCGAAACCAGCGGCGTAAAAGTATCCATACGGTAGGTTCTCTTCTTCATGTACTGAATATGTTCAATAAGCAGCGGTGTGTACAAAAATTGTACTCTACAAGACTTTTAAATAAACATTATAAAACATGCAAGGCTATATCAATGGAATGGTTATCTTACTAGATTTTACAATTTGTTTTAGAAAAAGCTTTTATTTGCAATATTGAACAGTAGATTGCAATTGGAAAATTGTAAAAGCATTTGACATTTGATAACAAGTAGTAACAAAGCATATGTAACATGAATAGACATGTGGTTTGCTGCCATAAACACTTAAAATCTTGGCAAAATCCTTTTAGCCGATCAAACCACACATGAACTCCCTATCCACACACTTCCAACCAACTTTTAAAAAATAAAACTACTTATTGTGGGATATAACCAAGTGATGTCTATGATCGGGGATACATCTATTCGAATATATTTACACTCTGTAGAGGTTGTACAACTTTACCCACATAACATATACATCCCATGTTGTCAACCATGTCACAAGATACCGAAGGTTTGAGAGTTTTATGACAAATCATTTACATTGCTGGTGTGGAAACAAAAGAGATGATCGAACACATAGGGAACACTGTATTTCATTAATTATGTATTTAATATACAAAATTACATGGGCCCGTAGGAGTTCATCTTTTGTCTTCTGTGTCTTTGCTTTAGGAGAATATCTGACTGGAGATTTCGTAGTCCACTGATTCTCAATGCCTTTGCATGGCGTCCAGTTAATTACATATGTAGACTTGGCCTACAGAATACCTCCGATTAAACTGTGCTTGTGGTAGTCATCTTTATATTTATATTGCTCGTCCATATGCATGTATGGTGCTGATGTAGATGCATGTGGTGAAGATACAGATGTGATATAGGTAGCTTTGTTTCGCCAATGTCCGATCACGGTACACCATCATTGTCTCGATTTACGGAAAGGATGTCGATGAAGAGGATGACTTTCGCCTTGCTAGTGCCCAATCATGTGCACACCTGCCTTCATCGGACACGGACGTGTATGTTGTCTTTGCCTCGTCGGTGCCCATCAACGAAGTGTCCGATCCCATCCGTTTGGGAAGTAGTGACCTTGCCTTGTCGGCACTTGGCCATAATTTTATCTAGCGTCGACGGTCGCAAATAGATGGTAATGTATATGATAAAGTGGTCTTTTTTCTCTCGTCGACACCTAGCCAAGGTGTCGATGTATGAATATTATGTGGATTGCGCGCATGGGCCTTGCAGTAGGAGATGTGCATATGATGTATTGGATGATGCTTGCTTTGAAGCATTAAATAATTCTGCTCTGGTGCGAGGGGCAAGAATCAACATAGTATGATACTCTCCTTTATTGATCTGTATGAAGCTACAGTTGATTTTCTACCAATCAAAAACTCGAACTATGTTTTTTCATAGCTAGTTCTGTCATATTGGAAAAATTCATACTACGATTGTGTGAGCTTCCATGGCCAATTTCAACTCATTGGGAGCACATGAGCTACGATTGTTTTGATCTATAGCCAGCCTTAATTAAACGGGGAATATGTGCGCATGTTTTGGAGAATTTTATTCTTATCGGATAAGATCAAATTGCTTACCATCAAATCCGGATGTCGCGAGTTGTAGCATGTCGACGCCGATGTACGAGTCGACGGTTGACGGCGCGAGAGAAAAGAAATTAACCGTGTTTTGTCGTTGTTTCTTTTGATCTGCTTGTTGACGTGGCTCTGTGCCCTGTCGCCGCCTCGCCGGGCCTCTCCTAGTCTGCTTCGTGCCTTTTGGTGGTCGAGGTCGTGCGAGGAAGTGCGTGTCGGTTCCCATGGTTATGTGTGTCGGGCAGGGATGCTGTGCATCTACTTTCCCTGCCATGGGAGTTGTGTGTCTTCATTTTATAGGCAGAGGATAGAGAGCCTTCGGTTGGATAAAAGCAAGCCACATGATTCTTTCCCCAAGTAGTATACTGAAAAACCGAAATAGCGATTAGAGGAGGCGAATGATCATAAATTTTTTTCCCTCTCTAAATGAATTCAATCAAAACCCCACTTGAAACACTCAAACTCAAAGGAACAAAATCTGCGAAATCTGCTCTGACCAGTACTACCATCTTTGTATAACGGTAGCACCGGAGGAACGCTATAACTGTTGTGTATGAGTGGTAGTGCCGGCTCTAAGAATAGAGCAATAACACTTCTTATAGAGGTCATGAACCTATTCCAACCTTTAATCACTGGGATTGACGTTAAAGTTTTGATCTTTATCCAATCGATGTGAGAGTGCATCAAAACCGGGCAAAAGATCAAAATTTTAGTCTTGGACTTGCTCGTGGGGTTGTGATGAAATGAATGATCTTAGATATCCTTCCACTTGTCAAATAATGCAATTAAGAACACAAGAAAAGACGGTAAAAAAATACAATCTACAAAAGTCTTTCTTCTAAAACACAAAATGATCGGTTTCTTGCAAAAATTAAGACATAGTTTGCTTAGATGATTGGGATATGATCTAAAGAAGATTTATCCATCAATAATACATCCTCAACAAGAGATCCAAAAGAGATGAGACGGAGGGGAGGCAAATCCAACTTGCGAAAATGTAAATTGCAAATATTTAAGTGCAGAAATTAAATAAATGCGATAATTTAAATTGCAGAATGTAAAAAAAATTAAATTCGCATTGCTTCGAAAAGAGAAATTTTAAAGCCACACAACCAGGTGGGCAAAGATTTATTAAGCAACCGAAGAATTCCCTCTTACAAGCTTGGGAGGAGGCATATCCCTTCCCTATGTTTAAGCCTCTTAAGTCATCCTCCATCCTTGGATGAATTCCTTCAATCCTAACGAATCTCATTAAGGGTTAGGATTGACTCACTCAACTATTGGGCTAACCTGAAACCCACACACAAAGCGGTTTTGCACATTTCTCAAAGCATGCTAACTTGACCGCTACTCTATTCTCTAAACCGCAATCCAACGGCTCTCCTTGATCTGGGTAGCTCCAAGTTAGCATCAACATCCGTCCACTTGTCTTCTAGGCTCGCAGCGACTCCATCTCCTGTCATTCTCTAGCGATCATTGCTCCCCAATAGAAGCTAATAATCGTCTAGAAAATCATAGACGTATCAATAGCATGGGGATGATAGGAGATTTCTAAATGGAATGCCCACAGCTTCCAATGAAGTATAAATCCACCAGAGAGAAAAAAAAACAAATAAAAATAAAGAGAGAGAAAAAACATGCAATTCTCAACAAGGAGAAAAGACAAGTAAAAAACATTTTTTTATATGTGTTTTTTTGTTGGCTTTTCTATCAGTCACCAAGTTATGAGGTAGCCAAGGACAGGGCTGCTAGAGGATATAATTTGCCTCACCGATTTATACGACGACAAATTTTTTATATATGTGTGTGTATATATATGTATATATGTATGTATGGAAGTCTTTTTCGTACTTTTGGGAGTACGTACTGTTACAAATGTAGGTATTATTTTGATTTCATATTTGAATATGAAACATAATTCCAAAATAATCAAACACAACAAGCTAGATAGAAGATACCATATATTTCTGAAAAATAGATCTAGAAAACACCACATATTGTCTGAAAAGTGATGAACAGAGGGAAGAATTCTTACGATGGGCTTGATGACAAAATAGAAGCAGTGCAGTAGCGACTGGCCGTAGAGGAAGTAGTCGACGCAGAGAAAGCTTGAGCGGTCGCGCAGTTGCGCTGCCCAGAAACCTTATTGCCGCCCCCGTGCAGGTTCTCGCGACGGCAACGGTTCGGAGATCCCGCTCTCCCTGCCTCGCGGTGCACGCCGAGAGGAAGGTCGGTGAAGATCGAGCACAGCACGAAGACGCAACACAGGTCACAATGGATGAACGCGAGTACCAGAGCAAAAACTACAATTCGATGCGGGCGCTCTGCATTTTATAGCCTCGCATCAGTAACGGCCATTTAAACGCTAGTAAACAGGATTTAATCCAAATGACTGTTTCTATTAGAAACTGATGTCATTACCATGGCTGTTTCTATTAGAAACTAACGCCATTACCATGGCAGTTTCTATTAGAAACTGAAATTTAAAAAGGATTTAAACGTGCCAGGATTTAATCCACCGTACGACGACCCGCGACGTCGCAAGTCACAAGTCACGCGGGAAAAATACGCGGAAATACGCGGTAATTCGCGAAATACGCGCGCGTGCGTGCGTGTGACTTTAGCCATGCTCCTCGCCCTCCATCTGCCTTATTACAAGGCATGGTGGGAGCTCTCCCTTTTAAATTGGTATTCTCCTCTCTCAACTAGCAATGTGGTACTATTCTTTGTAGCTTTGGCATTAGAGATAAATGGGCCACTTGGGCCTTATTTCTAACAATCCCCCACCAATGCCGAAGCAGACAAAGAATCAAAAGTTTGATCACTGTGCTGAATCTTCGTTTAATATATCAGTGTTTCGGTGCAAGTCTCATACGGGTTGAACTTTCACCTAGAATAACGAGATCTATCCTCCCACAGCTAATGAATGGACTCAGCCTTGAATTCACAGCTTTGTGTGGTTAGATTTCACCCGAAATCTTAACTGATACTAGGCTACCAAAGAACTTCACCTCAATGGAGCGTTAAATGGTCATGCTCCATAATCTTCTCATGAGCTTTCTAGAGAATGCCCCTTTCTCGTGAACTGCGACCTCACAGTTAGGCTCAAGTAGGTGTATTCATTTTAGGTATCCTGTAGGCCGATACCTTTTCCTCTCATTAGGACACTAGAATACATTAAGATTTTAAATCAGCTTTCCATACAGATTAGAGTACTTAGAACATGGGTAGATTTAGTGTACTCTCTTGTTACAACCACAACTTATTTTTCCCATTACCTAATTCACGGGATCTCCGATCAAAAGGATGGGTTACAATTGTGAAGTAACTCATATGGGCCTCATTCCCATGTCCTTCGACGCAATAGAAATCGCATTTCTTGTTAACCCTTTTGTAAAAGGGTCTGCCAGATTTTTCTCAGTGCGTATATAATTGACAGCTATAACTCCGGAGCATTTTAATTTTCTGACAGATTTAAGCCTGCATTTGACATGTCTGGAGGACTTCATATTATCCTTAGCACTCATAACCTTGATCAACACTGTTTGGTTATCGCAGTACATTAGGATCGCCGGGATTGGTTTCTCAACCAATGGCAAGTCCAACAGAAGCTCTCTTAGCCATTCAGCCTCAAAAGCGGCTGTGTCTAATGCTACAAGCTCAGCTTCCATGGTTGATGTAGGCCCCCGGATCGGCTATCCGGAGTCATCTGTGTATTTCTGTACTAGTCCCAGATCAGTAGCTAGTACACACAGTCAAAAGTGATGAATCAACAACCATATCACGAATACATATAAGTAAATCAGAATAATACCAAATGAAAGCAAAGACCTTATGGTCAAGGTTTACCATTACGGCCTGAACAGGCTGAACAACGTGAACAACTGCAGCGGAAGACGAAAACGCCAATGCGACCCATCCAAATGCCCACAGGCAATCGAGTGGAGAACGCACCCTAGTCGTTGGAAATCTTGAACAGCTTCTTTCACTTTTGAGAGAGGATTAGAATGTAGCACGTGAGTACATAAAGTACTCAGCAAGTCTGAGAGATTATGCATAATGTAGGCAATCCAAGGATGGCTTAATATGGTTCTTTTGCATAAAGCCAAGTTTCCACAAAACATACTTGATAATAATTTTCACAAAGCACATTTGAGCAATTCTTTTTAATAATTGAATTATGTAATATTGTAGTGAAGGTTCTAACCACCACTCACTAATATACAGGCTCTATCCGCCACATCTCAACAAAATCAGGGTTCAATCCAATCACATGGCTATGTCCGCCATGGTTCACAAAATCAGGTTCTTTCCACCTACCTGGCTTTAGCCGCCAGAAGCACACCCGAGAGTTCTAACCGTTCTCGGATCCCGAAACAAATCATTGTTTAGTTTGAAATCAAAACCCAAAGTCTACCAGTATGAAAGCATTCAGCAAGCGTTGCCTTTGACCGTAGGCACAGCTATTCGAATAGTTTTAACTCCGCAGAGGTGTACAACTTTACCCACAAGACATGATATTCCCTTGATGCCACGCGATTAACACACTTCCTTAGGTGTGCCGGCAGGGATATCATGACAAGGCCTTTACAATGTATACGCCTAACTCCGACTCACCCGTGAGGTTTCACATTGTTAGGGTTATGTCCACCAGATCTGAAGCCCCCTCTTGCGCCGTGTGAGACAAACAACAACAACCACAATAATAATGCCTCCGTCCGGCTCTCACACAACCACCGAGTGGTGAGTCTAAATTAGGTTTCTACAAATTATTCAGCCAGGTCGTGCCCACTTTGACATGTGGTTGTACTGTTATGCATAGAATGGAGACAGTCATAAGCGTCGGTCCTTAATTAACTTGGGGCGGTACATGCACAAAAGGATCAAGGCTTGATCCGCTTCCACCCGACATTCCATGCCGCCCAAGTCGAAATCATTTTTCATTTGATTTTTAATTTTGTAAACCAACGGCAATACTCCTTGCCTATAACTTTCAACACCAGGTTTTCAAGATATAGTTGAAATCCCACCCATAGGTGAATATTGACCGTTTGCGAGTCTAAGCATTTCTACCATACTATTCTATTCCACCAATAGTTTATTTTACAAAAGGTAAGTTGTAGGGTTTGGTTACAATTCTTAAAATTAATTTTGTAACCTCCAATAACCTTTAAATTATCATACTCTTACAATCATACGAAGAATCCAATCCAATATAGTATCCACAAGTAGGAAGTATATCCTGGTATTATCACAACTCCGAAATCATATTGACCCACAATCATATTTGTATAGAAAATCTTTCCCTGGAACTCTAACTTGTAATATTGATTTATCCATCAATCATACGGCGATCAATCCTATCATCCACTAAAAATATTTCACAAGGTCATCTACTAAACCACCGAAAATACTTCACGATATCACCCCTCTAAACATCTAGAATACAATCCACCGATATTACCTCATACTATCATACGTCAAAGCCTTCACATTATCACCTCTAAATCATCTACTTTAGCCCACCAAGAGTACATCTTATTATCATTTACTAAACCACCAAATATTATTCTATTTAATCCCTCGAGTAGGTTAGATAATATCATTTACTAATTCCCCAAGCATCATTCTCAACATCATCTAACTACCCTTCACATTGACGTCTCTAGATCACATAGTATATTGATTAAAGTCTCCCGAATATGCTTCTCCAATTACTTGGTTCGATCCCTAAGTATAATCCTCAATATTATTGATTTAATTTATCGACTATTATTCTTAATATCATATATCTTCTCATTTCCCCCAATCCATACTAATTACGTTGAGAACTACTATCACAATCCAACTCCTTCACATTGTAATTATCACTACGCCAACTCCTTAACATTTAAATGATCACCACTATAGATCAATTTCATAATATCAACCCCCACATTATCACTAATAGTCATTCGTCTCCAAATCATAATTCCCCCGGTTTGTTCTATACAAACTATCTTCCCAATAGTCATTTTCCAAATCAAAAAGGAGTTTATCAAAATACATTTATTATGGTGGATCACTGTTCTAGGGCGACAAAGGGTTACGGATAGCAATTTCAAGGAGGTATAAACAATAGGTATAACTAACAACCTAACGTTTGACATCATCATTTTATATACATAGCAATGCAATTTGTAAAACAATTTTAAATCAGTTCGCAAACATAGGAGCAAAGTGCATCAAGGAGACTTGCCTTCGATCACAGCGAGGGTCTCGAGGTCTTGAAGTCCGGCGACGGGGTCGGTGGTCGCGTCGGGGTCCCCGGCTACGCGCAAAACGAGGCAACAAATAAATAAAAGAAAATAAATAAAATCCAAAAATTATCAAATTAGTACTGGCAGGAAGGTATTGATTTATGATGAATTTAGAAATTTGAATGAGGTCAAACGGAGTTCGGATGGGAAAGTTATGAGCTTCCGAAGTTTGAATTTCAAATAAATCGAAAACCCGAGAATATTCTCGGAATATTCCTCTCTGGTTTGACTGGGTCAAAGTTTGACCGAAGACTTGACTTTGACTGGGTTTTGTGTCTCTTACAATGGGGTCCCACTTGTCATTGTCCATGGGGCTTCTTCCCCATTGCAACCCATGGCAAGAAACAGAGGAGGCCAAGCCCCATCATACGGCGGCGGGGGCTCGGCCGGCAATGAGCGGCCGGCAAGACGGCGGCGCTGGCGCACCGGAGGCGGCGGCGGCCCCGGCGGCGGCGGAGCCGGCGCGCAGACGCTGTGAAGCGGCGGCGTGGCTATGCGTGGCGGCGGCGGCGCCACTGGCGAGGCAAGGCGGCGGCCGAAGCGGCAAGAAGAAGGGGAAGGCGGCCGTAGCTTGGCCGGCGCTGGAGGCCCCGAGGCGCTGGCGGGCGGGAGCCGCCAGAGGCGGCGACGGCGCTGAAGGCGACGGGCGCAGCGGCGACCGCGGGCTGGGCCGGACGGCAGGCGGCGGCGGCGAGGCTCCGGCGAGCCATGCGCACGCACAGGACAAAACAGAGGCCCCAAAGAAGCCCCAAAACCCGAATTTTTCCCAAAAAAATTTGAATGTGGCACTACCAATTGAATGAGGAACCAACTAGATAACAGGTAGAGGGACTCAAGATTGCAAAGAATTGAATCCAAACTCACCGGAGAGGAAGAATTTGGTGAAGAACTCGAGTTCGGCCGACCCGACGAGAACTCGAAATTGATCGCCCACACTTGACGAAACCTACAACCGATCGTGGGGTTAGAATCTAGACACCCACACGCTCACCACGAAACAAACGAAGTGGAGAATAACCCACCGGAAAGGAAGATACAAGTATGTACACGAAGAACCCGAA
The DNA here is from genome assembly GCA_036346355.1 of Rhipidocladum racemiflorum. NCBI lineage: Eukaryota > Viridiplantae > Streptophyta > Magnoliopsida > Poales > Poaceae > Rhipidocladum > Rhipidocladum racemiflorum. The sequence continues at coordinate 70,809,925 of CM070571.1, forward strand.
GAACGACTCATTTTCGCCGATTTTCTCGATCTCACGGAAGAATGAGGAGGAGAGGCTAAAGGAGAATGATAGTGCTAGAGAGAGGACTCCAACACGAAGCTAAAGGAGGTGGAGGTGCGTGATTTGAGGAAGAAACGGAGAAGTTATGGCCATGAATGCGATTTTCGGTTTTTGCTCCACCGTTCAAATTCCGGCGAGGGGGAAGAGGAAAGGATACCGGGGATGGCAAGAGCTCGTCGCTACGGTTCCAACGGATCCGGCCTTGCACGATTTGGACCATTATAGAAGGAGTTAATGGCACTTAAATGGAGAGAAACCAAATGAAACTGCTTCTGTTCTTTCTTGGGAATGGAAACCATCGTGAGGAAGAAGCTGGAATAGTGTCATGCCACGTGGCGGCTTTCTATTGGCCGGGTTTAAGTGGAAGGATTCACGCGGAGGAAAATTTAGGAAAAGTGGTCTAAAAATTCCGGAAAAATTCTTAGAACCATTTGAGAATATTCGGAACCCAATGGAATTGGTTTGGTTGAATTTGGATGATTTTTGTTGAATTGAATATTCGGGCGCGGATTGCGGGCATTAAACAAAAGCAGCGCGAGATAAAATAGGAACGGAAGTCCAAAAATCCGGGGAAAGGTTCCTAAAATCATCTTGGAATATTTGGAACATTTTAGAAGTGGTTTGTGGATTTTTGGAACATTTTTGGACTCGGGTGAAATTTCGGGTACCGGCGGGAACTGGAAAAAATCGATTTTTCGACCGGAGGGGAATTAAATCCCGATTTTGGATGGAAAAGGATGCCAGGTTAATATAAACACCAAAGAAAGTCCAAGTTTTGAATTTAACTTATTTAAATTAGGTTTTTCTCCAGAAAGCGAAAACTAGGGCGTTACAAACCTACCCCCTTAGAAAGAATCTCGTCCCCGAGATTCGGACGGAGAAAGAAAAAGATCGGGAAACTCTGCTCTAAGATCTTCTTCTCGCTCTCAGGTAACTCTCTTCTCTGCCTGATTGCTCCACTGAACCTAGCGGAACTTAACCACCCGACTTCTGGTTCGACGCTCGGCTTCATCCAAAATCCTGGCGGGATACTCCAGACATGACAGGTCTCTTTCTGGTTCCATATCTTTAAACAGCCTCTGATACTCAGGCACTGCGCTGCACTTGATTCCTGACGGCAGTTATCAGCATAGCTCGTTTATCTTGACGGGGCAGTCTTCAGATTTACACGGATCTGTCTGGCCTGCTCTTCGGCTTCTTTTAGAATATTAGGTATACTGATTTGTCCATCATCGGTCTCTTTCCCATACAAGGGTATTCCGCCTTTTCTTGCATACAGAGCTTCAAAAGGCGCCGTCTTCAGCTTCGTCGGAGACTGTTGTTATTCTGATCCCACGAACCTTGACATGTCAGCGCACACGCTCCCAACGCATCTTCTAGGATTTGACTGATTCTTTCCGTCTGGCCATCGGTTGGGGAATGGTAAGCAACACTGGAATTCCCATTCGTACCCCAAAACTTTATACCACTTCGGTCAAAACCTCGAGGGGAACTGAGAACCTCGATCTGACACGTTCTCCTTGGGCGCACACTGAAAACGCACTGTTTTAGCCACGCAAATTTCCCCGAATTTATCACCCAGAAAGGGTTATCTTCCACGGAACAAAGTGTGCCACTTTTGTCAATCTGTCCACACTACCCCCCTTAGAAAGAATCATACCCGGACTCAGTTCCAAAGGGTACAAGGGGGAAATTCCTTTTTCTCTCTTCCCATTTCCAAACAAAACCGGCAAGAGTTATAGCATTCCAATTGGTCTACGATGTTCGGCTAATCCTTTCAAACTGGCTAGCATGGCCTTTTGCCTGACGCTCCATAAATCTTGAATGTCCGGTCTGGCTAAACTGGTATTTAGTATTTGCCTGAGGTTCAACTTACATTTGGGGCTTCTAGTACCTTGAGACTTTAATTCCCGTGGCAAGCCTACCACACTCATCTGAAGGTTGTTGTTTCTTAACTGGATTAGCTGATGCCTTTCAATCCGGGTAACTTCGAATTCAACAAACCTTTGCAGGGTTTAGATAAGAACTATGGCTTTACTTGCCATCCTTTAAACATCCCAGTATTGGTGCCCAAATACAATTTTGTTTCACGCCTTCACAACAGAAATCCACATCCACAACTATACTCTTTTCAAACTTTTATTGATAACAATATTGTTGCTTGCCTCTTACAGATTGATCATTACACAAACTCTTTTATTTTATTCTTTAAAAGAGGCATGGTACTTCTGAAGGTACCATCTACTAACATTTATTGCTAACATCAAGTTTCAGTTGCTTCTTCCTCAACTTCAGGGATCATCGGCAGCCCTGACATCCGATACCGCAGAACCTGTGACAGTAGTTCCCGATTGCGCCTACCACCTACGGCTGGGGTTATAGTCTGAAGGAGAACAGCGTCTGGAATGTTGGGATTGGAAGTAGATGCCTGATGTCCTTGCGTCACTGGTTGCACTTCTGATCCTGGGGTCTTGATTAAAGTTGCTTCTGGTGTTTGGTTGCGTTGAAATTGGTTCACACGAAGCCGAGAATTACTGGCAACATACTGCTCTTGACTTACCATCTTCCTTTTGCGGGAACCCGGTTGGTGACAGTGGTCTTCCAGGAAAAGTGCTTTGCCTTTGTCAGCTTGAGGGATCTGCGGTACTTGGGGCAGTTTAGAAGGTACTTCCGCACTGACCTCTGACGCTGGAACTGGTTGTGGTGATAAGAATTTGTGTTCGCCCACGGGACATTGTTTCACATAATGCCCCTCCTTGCCACAAAGGTTGCAAACCTTGTACTGGATCTCCTTCCTTCGAGGGCACTTGCGGAATTGGTGTCCAATCCTGTTGCAGTGACTACAATGGTTATCTTCTTTTGCCTGACCCTTTTGGGGACAACTATAAGCAACATGTCCTCTTTCGCCACATTGATAGCAAATGACATATCTCCATGGGTGGAGGCTTACAGAAGGGGTATTGTCAACATCAACATCTCCACATACTGCTGGAGGGTTGGTCTCCAGTAATTCACCAGAAGGATACGGCTGAGGAGATATATGTGGAGTGACCATAGAGGCTTGGGTGTTCATGCGTTGTATCATCATTTGCATGAGCTGAGTCTGAGTCATCAGAAATTGATTCATATTCTGAAGAAAAGCTGTTATCACCTCGGAAGGTTGCTGGTTGAGCTCGGTAGTAGCACTGACGTTGACAGCTGGAACTTCACTGGGATTGCCATTGACCATAGCATTGGAATTTGATGCATCAGCTTTTTCGTTGAGGTTAGCACTGCAATTCTTCCCCATCTGACGGCAGAACAAGGCTTCCAGGTGAGAGGGAACCGCACAGACGAGCGAGAAAGGGGAGGTTCTAACAACACCAGAAACAAACTACCCCCGGCAAAGGACAACACCACACACGAAAATCAAAACATTTTTAACACCAAGCAAATCAACTCGTCTACTCGATCAAACTAGCACTCTAACGGAACAAGGCGGCTCCAACCCAGAACGAATCTTGGCCAATCTTAACCTATAGGGTTAGTCTAAGATCAACCTTGCTTCTTCTGTCTTCGACGATCAACGGTTGGATCCTCACCAGGAAGATGCACACTTCAGTAACAACTTTTCCGACTAGCTCTTCTTTAGTCTTCAAGTCTTGAAATCAAAAGCGGGAACTCGATAACCTTAATACATAAGGTTTAAGGGAGGGATAGTCCAATTTTCATTCCCAAAAAGGTGAAGAAGCCATTGATTCGAGGAAAATAGGAATAGAACGAGAGAGAAAAGACGAGACTAGCACTTTATTTGATTTTTCTTTTTAAAAAATAAGTTTTGAAGCTTCCTAAAACGACCATTCTAACTAAGGGCACGTCCTACAGTCGATATGGCTCTGATACCACCTTTGTAGGCCCCCGGATCGGCTATCCGGAGTCATCTGTGTATTTCTGTACTAGTCCCAGATCAGTAGCTAGTACACACAGTCAAAAGTGATGAATCAACAACCATATCACGAATACATATAAGTAAATCAGAATAATACCAAATGAAAACAAAGACCTTATGGTCAAGGTTTACCATTACGGCCTGAACAGGCTGAACAACGTGAACAACTGCAGCGGAAGACGAAAACGCCAATGCGACCCATCCAAATGCCCACAGGCAATCGAGTGGAGAACGCACCCTAGTCGTTGGAAATCTTGAACAGCTTCTTTCACTTCTGAGAGAGGATTAGAATGTAGCACATGAGTACATAAAGTACTCAGCAAGTCTGGGAGATTATGCATAATGTAGGCAATCCAAGGATGGCTTAATATGGTTCTTTTGCATAAAGCCAAGTTTCCACAAAACATACTTGATAATAATTTTCACAAAGCACATTTGAGCAATTCTTTTTAATAATTGAATTATGTAATATTGTAGTGAAGGTTCTAACCACCACTCACTAATATACAGGCTCTATCCGCCACATCTCAACAAAATCAGGGTTCAATCCAATCACATGGCTATGTCCGCCATGGTTCACAAAATCAGGTTCTTTCCACCTACCTGGCTTTAGCCGCCAGAAGCACACCCGAGAGTTCTAACCGTTCTCGGATCCCGAAACAAATCATTGTTTAGTTTGAAATCAAAACCCAAAGTCTACCAGAATGAAAGCATTCAGCAAGCGTTGCCTTTGACCGTAGGCACGGCTATTCGAATAGTTTTAACTCTGCAGAGGTGTACAACTTTACCCACAAGACATGATATTCCCTTGATGCCACGCGATTAACACACTTCCTTAGGTGTGCCGGCAGGGATATCATGACAAGGCCTTTACAATGTATACGCCTAACCTGACTCACCCGCTGAGGTTTCACCGCTGTTAGGGTTATGTCCACCCAGTACAGAAGCCCCCTCTTGCGCCATGTGAGACAAACAACAACAACCACAATAATAATGCCTCCGTCCGGCTCTCACACAACCACCGAGTGGTGAGTCTAAATTAGGTTTCTACAAATTATTCAGCCAGGTCGTGCCCACTTTGACATGTGGTTGTACGGTTATGCTTAGAATGGAGACAGTCATAAGCGTCGGTCCTTAATTGACTTGGGGCGGTACTTGCACAAAAGGATCAAGGCTTGATCCGCTTCCACCCGACATTCCATGCCGCCCAAGTCGAAATCATTTTTCATTTGATTTTTAATTTTGTAAACCAACGGCAATACTCCTTGCCTATAACTTTCAACACCAGGTTTTCAAGATATAGTTGAAATCCCACCCATAGGTGAATATTGACCGCTTATAGTCTAAGCATTTCTACCATACTATTCTATTCCACCAATAGTTTATTTTACAAAAGGTAAGTTGTAGGGTTTGGTTACAATTCTTAAAATTAATTTTGTAACCTCCAATAACCTTTAAATTATCATACTCTTACAATCATACGAAGAATCCAATCCAATATAGTATCCACAAGTAGGAAGTATATCCTGGTATTATCACAACTCCGAAATCATATTGACCCACAATCATATTTGTATAGAAAATCTTTCCCTGGAACTCTAACTTGTAATATTGATTTATCCATCAATCATACGGCGATCAATCCTATCATGCACTAAAAATATTTCACAAGGTCATCTACTAAACCACCGAAAATACTTCACGATATCACCCCTCTAAACATCTAGAATACAATCCACCGATATTACCTCATACTATCATACGTCAAAGCCTTCACATTATCACCTCTAAATCATCTACTTTAGCCCACCAAGAGTACATCTTATTATCATTTACTAAACCACCAAATATTATTCTATTTAATCCCTCGAGTAGGTTAGATAATATCATTTACTAATTCCCCAAGCATCATTCTCAACATCATCTAACTACCCTTCACATTGACGTCTCTAGATCACATAGTATATTGATTAAAGTCTCCCGAATATGCTTCTCCAATTACTTGGTTCGATCCCTAAGTATAATCCTCAATATTATTGATTTAATTTATCGACTATTATTCTTAATATCATATATCTTCTCATTTCCCCCAATCCATACTAATTACGTTGAGAACTACTATCACAATCCAACTCCTTCACATTGTAATTATCACTACGCCAACTCCTTAACATTTAAATGATCACCACTATAGATCAATTTCATAATATCAACCCCCACATTATCACTAATAGTCATTCGTCTCCAAATCATAATTCCCCCGGTTTGTTCTATACAAACTATCTTCCCAATAGTCATTTTCCAAATCAAAAAGGAGTTTATCAAAATACATTTATTATGGTGGATCACTGTTCTAGGGCGACAAAGGGTTACGGATAGCAATTTCAAGGAGGTATAAACAATAGGTATAACTAACAACCTAACGTTTGACATCATCATTTTATATACATAGCAATGCAATTTGTAAAACAATTTTAAATCAGTTCGCAAACATAGGAGCAAAGTGCATCAAGGAGACTTGCCTTCGATCACAGCGAGGATCTTGAGGTCTTGAAGTCCGACGGCGGGGTCGGCGGTCGCGGCGGGGTCGGCGGCTACGCGTAAAACGGAGCAACAAAATAAATAAAAGAAAATAAATAAAATCCAAAAATTACAAAATTAGTACTGGCAGGTAGATATTGAATTTAGATGAATTTAGAAATTTGAATGGAGTCAATCGGAGTTCGGATGAGAAAGTTATGAGCTTCCGAAGTTTGAATTTCGAATAAATCGGAAAACCGAGAATATTCCCAGAATATTCCCTTCGGGTTTGACTGGTCAAAGTTTGACCGAAGACTTGACTTTGACTGGGTTTTGTGTCTCTTACAATGGGGTCCCACTTGTCATTGTCCATGGGGCTTCTTCCCCATTGCAACCCATGGCAAGAAACAGAGGAGGCCAAGCCTCATCATACACGGCGAGGTGGGGCCTGCCGGCCGGCAAATGAGCACGGCCGGTAAGACGACGGCGGGCGGCTAAGACCGGGGAGGCGACGGCGCCCGGCGGCGGGAGCGGCGGCGCAGACGCGGTGGCGGGCGGCGCGGCGCCACTGGCGAGGCAAGGCGCCCGGAAGCGCGTCGGCAGCTTTGGCCGGAGCGGAGGCCGAGGCGGGCGGCATGGCGGCGACGGCGCGAGGAAGGCGCTGGGCGCAGCGGCGATCGGCATCGGCGGCAGGGCCGGACGGCACTGGCGGGCGGTGGCGGCGAGGCTCCGGCGAGCCATGCGCACGCACAGGCCAAAACAGAGGCCCCAAAGAAGCCCCAAAACCCAAATTTTTCCCAAAAAAATTTGAATGTGGCACTACCAATTGAATGAGGAACCAACTAGATAACAGGTAGAGGGACTCAAGATTGCAAAGAATTGAATCCAAACTCACCGGAGAGGAAGAATTTGGTGAAGAACTCGAGTTCGGCCGACCCGACGAGAACTCGAAATTGATCGCCCACACTTGACGAAACCTACAACCGATCGTGGGGTTAGAATCTAGACACCCACACGCTCACCACGAAACAAACGAAGTGGAGAATAACCCACCGGAAAGGAAGATACAAGTATGAACACGAAGAACCCGAAGAACGACTCGTTTTCGCCGATTTTCTCGATCTCACGGAAGAATGAGGAGGAGAGGCTAAAGGAGAATGATAGTGCTAGAGAGAGGACTCCAACACGAAGCTAAAGGAGGTGGAGGTGCGTGATTTGAGGAAGAAACGGAGAAGTTATGGCCATGAATGCGATTTTCGGTTTTTGCTCCACCGTTCAAATTCCGGCGAGGGGGAAGAGGAAAGGATACCGGGGATGGCAAGAGCTCGTCGCTACGGTTCCAACGGATCCGGCCTTGCATGATTTGGACCATTATAGAAGGAGTTAATGGCACTTAAATGGAGAGAAACCAAATGAAACTGCTTCTGTTCTTTCCTGGGAATGGAAACCATCGTGAGGAAGAAGCTGGAATAGTGTCATGCCACGTGGCGGCTTTCTATTGGCCGGGTTTAAGTGGAAGGATTCACGCGGAGGAAAATTTAGGAAAAGTGGTCTAAAAATTCCGGAAAAATTCCTAGAACCATTTGAGAATATTCGGAACCCAATGGAATTGGTTTGGTTGAATTTGGATGATTTTTGTTGAATTGAATATTCGAGCGCGGATTGCGGGCATTAAACAAAATCCGCGGGAGATAAAATAGGAACGGAAGTCCAAAAATCCGGGGAAAGGTTCCTAAAATCATTTTGGAATATTTGGAACATTTTAGAAGTGGTTTGGGGATTTTTGGAACATTTTTGGACTCGGGTGAAATTTCGGGTACCGACGGGAACTGGAAAAAATCGATTTTTCGACCGGAGGGGAATTAAATCCCGATTTTGGATGGAAAAGGATGCCAGGTTAATATAAACACCAAAGAAAGTCCAAGTTTTGAATTTAACTTATTTAAATTAGGTTTTTCTCCAGAAAGCGAAAACTAGGGCGTTACAGTTGACCGCGTCAATATAGTCTGTTTACATGACCTCCATGAAACTGCAGCACCCGCTAGTGTAAACACATAACCACTTGTAGCTTTGATCTCATCTGCATCAGAGATCCAATTTGAATCACTATACCCTTCTAATACCGGAGGGTATCCAGTATAGTGAATTCCATAAGAGGTAGTACCTCTCAGATAGCGCAACACTCTCTCAAGAGCCTCCCAATGATCATCTTCCGGATTCGATGTAAACCGGCTTAATTTGCTCACAGCAAATGAGATGTCAGGTCTCGTTGCACCAGATAAATACATAAGGGACCCTATAATTTGTGAATATTTTAATTGATCTTTCCCTAATCCGTTATTTTTGCGAAGTTTTACACTTGCATCATAGGGAGTTGGGGCTACTTTGCAGTTCTCAAAGCCGAAGCGGCTCAATAATTTTTCTGCATAATGGGACTGACTCAAAGTAATCCCATTCTCGGTTCTGATCAATTTAATATTTAGAATTACATTTGCCTCACCCATGTCTTTCATATCAAAACAACTAGATAAGAAAGACTTGACCTAAATCAATGATAGCGATGTTGGTCCCAAATATAAGTATGTCATCGACATACAAACACAAGATTACTCCTTGACCCCACCATAGCGATAGTAAACACATTTATCCGCCTCATTCACAAAGAAACCAAAGAGATGTCAATGTTTTATCAAACTTTTCATGCCATTGTTTAGGTGCTTGCTTTAAGCCATACAAGGATTTTAATAATTTGCACACTTTATTTTCCTGTCCAGTAATCGCATAACCATCTGGTTTCTCCATATAGATTTCTTCCTCCAACTCTCCATTAAGAAAAGCTGTCATTACATCCATTTGATGGACGTGTAGACCATAGGAAGCTGCTAATGCAATTAGCACTCTAATGGTAGTTAATCTGGCAACAGGAGAATAAGTATCAAAATAATCCTCTCCTTCTTTCTGGGTATAACCCTTGGCTACAAGCCTTGCCTTATACTTATCAACAGTACCATCAGGCCTCATTTTCTTTTTAAAGATCCACTTACATCCAACTGGTTTACACCAGTAGGAAGTTGATGATCTCCCATGTTCCATTAGCCATGATGGAATCCATCTCGCTGATGGACAAATTTCTCTTCCAATACTCTGCATCAGGTGATGCATAAGCCTCTGAAAGAGTTTTTGGCACATCATCCACAAGATATACAATAAAGTCATCACCAAAGGTTTTCTCAACCCTTTGTCTTTTGCTCCTGCGAGGAGCCTCATTTGTGACAATATTGTTATCCTCCTCAGGGACATCACAAGCTGGTTCAACAATATTTGGTAACTCAGAAGTAGATGGAAGATAAGAAGTTTTAGAATTTTCATTAAAGACTGATGCTCTCATTGGATAAATATTCTCAAAGAAAGAAGCATCTCTTGATTCCATTATTGTGTTAGCAATAATCTCAGGGGAATCTGATTTTACTACTAAAAATCTATAGGTCAGATCGTTATGTGCATATCCTTAAAAATGCAATCGATCGCTTTAGGTCCAAGCTTTCTTTTCTGCAATGGTATATTGACCTTAGCCAAACAGCCCCACGTTAATGCTCATAAAATTGATATTTGGTTTTCTCCTTCCATCCCTCATACGGAGTAATCTCACTTCTTTTAGTAATTACTCTGTTGAGGACAAAAGTTGCTGTTAAGATAGCTTCCCCCCACCATGACTTAGGCATACCAGCACTCTCTAACATGGCATTCACCAAGTCTGTTAGTGTCCGATTTTTCCTCTCAGCCACCCCATTAGATTGAGGCGAGTATGGTGGTGTCACTTCATGGATTATACCATGCTCAGCACAATATTGAGAGAATTCCTGAGAGATATACTCTCTTCCACGGTCAGACCTTAACCTTTTAATTTTCTTTTCTAGTTGGTTCTCAACCTCGACCTTATAGATTTTGAAGTAGTTTAAAACTTAATCCTTTGTTTTCAGCAAATACACATAACAATAACGTGTTGCATCGTCTATAAAAGTTAGAAAATATCTTTTGCCTCCTTTTGTCAACAATCCATTCATCTCACACAAATCAGAATGGATGAGATCTAATGGTGCCAAATTCTTTTCTTCCTCTAACCCCTTAAATGGTTTCCGAGGTTGTTTTGCTTGCACGCAAGATTGGCACTTTGATTCTTTGACAATATCACATTTTGGAATTATTTCAAATCTGGACATTCGAGCAATGGTATCATAACCAATATGACATAAACGAGAATGCCAAACATTGGATTCATAATTATTAACTTGAGTAGCAACATTTAAATTTAAACAAGACTCCAGTACACTTAAGCGGAACAGGCCTCCGCTTTCATAACCTTTTCCAATAAAGTTTCCAAACTTGGACATTACAACTTTATTAGACTCAAATACTAGCTTATAGCCATCTCGACATAATAGGGAACCGCTAACAAAATTCTTATTTATTGTTGGCACATGCTGCACGTTTCTCAAGCGGACAGTCTTCCCTGAAGTGAGTGTGACGCCACGGAGTGTCGTAATCTTTTACAATGTGAATGTTGAGGACAAAAACTTTATGGAATGTGGAATTTAGGTTAAAAACCTTTCGGCTTGAGATTTACTCGCGTTTTTGGGCCGTTTGAAGTGTTATGTCGCCACGGAGTGTCGTATCCTTAATTATAGAGCATGATGAGGCTATAAACATTATGAGATGTGGAAATAAGGTTAAAACCATAGGAATTGGAGGTTACTAACATTTCCGGGCCGTTTTCGGGGTTTTGGGCCTTCCCGGGGGAGTTTGGGTCTTAAGTGGGCTTTGGTGGGATGGTGTGGGAATCCATTTAGGACTAGGATTGGGTGTGGGGGCTGGTAAAAGGGCTCCCCACCAGCCCTTGGACGTCCACCCCTGCCCCTTGTGCGCCCTTCCCCGCACTTGCCCTTGCCCTAGCCGCCTTCCTCCTCCCTTGGCCGTGCGCCTCCCCCTCCCTTGCCCCATTGCTCCCCACCTCTCCACCACCTCTCCTCCACCCCCTTGCTGCCCTAGGGTGGCCTCCCCACCCCTGCATCCTCATGGATCCATCCGAGGAGCGAGGAGCGAGGAGCGAGGTGCGAGGAGCGAGGAGCGAAGAGCGAGGAGATCTATTGGAGTTTTCGTATGTCGGACAAAGGTATGACCATGGGAACCCTGGGGATTGATCTAGGTACTGTTATTAAGGTGTTTATCAAGTTTTTAGATCAATTGGAGGTGCTGGATTTGAGTAATTTGGGTTAGATCTAGATGTTGCCACGTTTCTGTTTTAGGACAGATTGAGGAGTCGATCTAGGGTTCGCGTTTTCGCCAATTTCGAGTCCGAATCTATCCGTACGTATGTTGAAGAAGTTGTAGATAATTTCAATACCTTTCAGTGGGTATAAAGCACGTTAAATTCTGATCAGCCATTTGAAAGTTATGGCTGTTTTACCGAGCGTGTTAAAATCTGTGACGCGATTGGAACAGATCACGGTAATCTGTAGATTAAACAACTTTAGAGTCCGAATCAGTCTTTCCATATACCTAGAGAAAGTTGGGAAATTTCCTAAGCTATGCGAGGATGTACTCGTTTAATTCATTCGGAGTCCCAGAACTCAAGTTATGCTTTTTGCAATGCTGCTATCCCGACGGGACAGAACCTCTATTTTTAGGTTTTGCGAGTAGTGGGCAATGTCGGGTTAGATGGGGTTTTGCGTACTGTTTTGTGGGCATGATTGTGAGTGTGTGATGCCTATATGCAGGTGGTGTGACACCGGGAGTGCCCTCGACTTCCCGCCAATCCGTCGTGCGCGGTTGAGGCAAGTGTGTTATAATGAATAGCAGATTGTAGGTTGCTTGTGGAGATTAGATGAAAGATTGAATACTTGCTATGATCACTTGCTATGCTTTCTGTTTTCCAATGATATAATGAGTGTGAATATCATGATATGATGCTATGTGTCTTTATTTATCATGATTCGATGCCATGTGTTTATGTGTACTATAACATGATGCCATATGTTTATGTACAAATGAGATATGATATTTGGCATAGTTGCATGCATGTCATGAGATGGGGCGAGGGCGGTGAGAAAGTCATAACTAGTCCGGGGAAGGTCGGTGAGAAAGTTATGACTAGTCCGGAACGCCATTGAGTAAGACCTACATCGTGATTCCATCCACGTGGTGAATGGAAGCGAGGAGTAGGCACCCTCCATCTTTGGGATGGAAGGGGGAAAAGGGTGCACACCGACGGGTGTGTACTCAACCATACCGGTATGAGTTTCCAAGGAGATATGAGCATATGAGCATTGCATTGCATTACATGCATATTGATGATGATATTATTAAGTGTTCATGATTGAGATGATATACATGATGGGAGATGTTTTTGCCATGTTATTGTTCTTGTTGTCCATTACAATATGCTTGCTGAGTTTTGAACTCACGCTTGTGTTTTATGTTGTTTTTAGGTACTTTGAGATCGGCATGCGGGACAAAGGGGTTTAGCTACACTTCTACACGTAGCTCCACCATCATAGTCTATAACTAATCACTTGGAGACATGATATTAAGAGTTGTGCCATAAACTTAATGTATGGTTTAATTTAGCATGCTTGTGATCCCTTATTTGCTTCGTTATAGTTTATGAAGTGGTTGAGCGTGGTATTATTGGCGTAATTTGATGATATGTCCATTTATGTTGATGTTTTAGATGTCGTGTGCTATGATATATCTTGCCATGATTTTGATATTGTGTTAATTCATGGAAAAACAAAGGAGATGCTGCCGAAATATTGGTTTTTAGCATATGTACCTTTGCTGGAATTTATGTTTAAATGTGGTCTTTAGATGTTGTTTAGCTTATGTTTGGTAGCATTCAGGCATATTAAATGCCGGGGTGTTACAGTGAGCTTCAGTTCTACCGTGCCAACATTACGCACAAAAGCATGTGACCCGTTCCCCATTAGGACGGAGGAAGCCCCTGCTGCCTGGTAAGAAGAAAATAGAGATATATCAGAACATACGTGAACATTTGCACCAGTATCAACCCACCAATCAGTGGATTGACATGCTGAAAAAACAACAGGAGAATTACCATACCCTCCTGAAGTAGTTCCCTCACTTATGGTGACGTTGGCAATTTTCTTGCCTTGCTCATTTGCTTTGTTCTTGCGGAAGCAGCGAGTCTTTAGCCATGTGACCATCTTTTCCGCACATATAACAGGTAATGTTCTTCATATTTTTCTTCTCAAACTTCTTCTTGAAGCTAGTATTCTTGTTTGGTTTCAAGCCTTTGTTGTTGTTGCCACCGTTCTTCTCAATCACATTTGCGTTGTTTTGTTCCTGAGAAGAAGTTTTTGGTGCATCTTTGGCTCTGGCTTTCTCTTCCACGTCGAGGGCAGCAATGAGATCTTCAACAGAAATATCTTCCCTCTTGTGTTTTAGACCAGTGGCAAAATTCCTCCAAGATGGGGGAAGTTTAGCCACAATGCCCGCAGCCACAAATTTCGCAAGTAAAGCACATCCCAAATGTGCAATCTCGCCCACTAGTAGCTGAAAGTCATGCGCTTGAGCAACAATCGATTTAGACTCATCCATGGTAAAATCGAATAGTTGCTCGCACGTATACAACCAGCGACCAGCCTCAGCTTCTGCATATTTTTGTTCAAGAGCCAACCACAACTCAGTGGCAGATGTGTAATTCATATACACATCATATAACTGATCTGCCAAGATGGTCAGAATGCAGCCCAATGCGGTGTTATTCGCATTCTCAAACTGCGCATTCTCCTCATCTGTAAGCGGGTATTCAGGAAAAATCACCCACCACATACTCAGAGACATGAGCCAAAACTTGGCTCTAGTCTGCCACCTACGGAAGTTCTGACCATTGAACCTCTCAGGTTTCATGGCATCACTTGCACCAGCCATTGCTGAATCACAATCACACAAATAATACCAATAAGGTTTCTGGAATGTTACAAATGTAGGTATTATTTTGATTTCATATTTGAATATGAAACATAATTCCAAAATAATCAAACACAACAAGCTAGACAGAAGATACCACATATTTCTGAAAAATAGATCTAGAAAACACCACATATTGTCTGAAAAGTGATGAACAGAGGGAAGAATTCTTACGATGGGCTTGATGACGAAATGGAAGCAGTGCAGTAGCGCCTGGCCGTAGAGGAAGTAGTCGACGCAGAGAAAGATCGAGCGGTCGCGCAGTTGCGCTGCCCAGAAACCTTATTGCCGCCCCCGTGCAGGTTTTCGCGACGGCAACGGTTCGGAGATCCCGCTCTCCCTGCCTCGCGGTGCACGCCGAGAGGAAGGTCGGTGAAGATCGAGCGCAGCACGAAGACGCAACACAGGTCACAATGGATGAACGCGAGTACCAGAGCAAAAATTACAATTCAGTCTGGACGTCTCCAGATTTTATAGCCTCGCATCAGTAACGGCCATTTAAACGCTAGTAAACAGGATTTAATTCAAATGACTGTTTCTATTAGAAACTGATGTCATTACCATGGCTGTTTCTATTAGAAACTGACGCCATTACCATGGCAGTTTCTATTAGAAACTGAAATTTAAAAAGGGTTTAAACGTGCCAGGATTTAATCCACCGTACGGCGACCCGCGACGTCGCAAGTCACAAGTCACGCGGGAAAAATACGCGGAAATACGCGGTAATTCGCGAAATACGCGCGCGCGCGTGCGTGTGACTTTAGCCATGCTCCTCACCCTCCATCTGCCTTATTACAAGGCATGGTGGGAGCTCTCCCTTTTAAATTGGTATTCTCCTCTCTCAACTAGCAATGTGGTACTATTCTTTGTAGCTTTGGCATTAGAGATAAATGGGCCACTTGGGCCTTATTTCTAACACGTACTCCCACCTTCAGTATACCACTTAAACGAACATGTTATACTCCTTTATCACTTTCAGTATACTCTAAATACTCCAATAATAATTCTAAGATACTCCAATACGGTATGAATGAAAAAAAATCATGGGAGCCTTTTATTTTTTGTTATGTACCCTTTTCTATGTGTAAAAAGAGTATATAAATAAATTATGCTATAAATGGTGGATTTTGATGAAATTTTTAATGGAATTCACTTTGGAGCATCGTATAATTAGTATTAGAGTATACTCAAACTGATAAAAAAGTATAACAATATCATTTATGCAGTATATTGAGAGTGGGAGTACGTACTCCTGGGAGTATGGAACAATTTTCATATATATATATATATATATATATATATATATATATAGCCTCTTTTTTACTCCTGGGAGTAATTACTCCCTATGTCGTTCTCACACCGTAGGGAGTATTTCGCGCAACGGACGGTATGTACGTGTAATATACAAGTATATAAGACTATCTAGGTGGTATTTACATTTTTTCAGAGGCTGTATATACACTTTTTAGACATACTCCTTTTATGTGCGTATATGAAGATATTTGCAAAATACGCTAAAAACTATGTATTCCCTTGTAATTTTTTCATGTGAATCTCATTGGAATATCTTATAATTAGTATATGAGTGTATCCAAATGATAAAAGAGTATTTTAAGTTTGTTTGGGTGGTATTTCAGATATTGGAGTAATTACTCCTGGGAGTAAAAAGTATTTTTCCTATATATATGTATATGAAAATACTTCTACTATCAGGAGTATGTACTCCCTACTCCCTATGTATTAACTTGTGTTACGCAAGTGGAAGCATATTCTATAAATGGAAGTTTCTATTAACCAAATAGAGTATGGAGTACATACACCTGGGAGTAAAATGTATATAGATAGATAGATAGATAGAGAGAGAGAGAGAGAGAGAGAGAGAGAGAGAGAGAGAGAGAGAGAGAGAGAGAGAGAGAGGAGACCTTAAGTGATTCCAAACTGGGATGCCTTGCACACCATACGTACCCAGAATTTGTGTCAGGCTAGGTAGCCCTTTCAAGCTTTTTTTCCCTATAGTTTTCCCAGTAGCATGCTTCCTTAACTTGGGCAAAAGTGAGAGACATGGTAAACCCACCACATTAGAGTAAACTTGGATCAAAATTCAACTACCCCCTTTATACATTGTTGGTGCAAGCTAAGTGCTCAATGTTGAGGTCACTTCATCATAAGCAAAACATATCGGAATGCTCCCTGTCCAGGGACATCCTCTAGTGATAGCCTACCAAAGGCAAGGAATTTGGCAATATAGGAAAAACCAATTTTTGGTGGGACGTTATCGTCCATGTGTTTTTAAAAACATTTATTTGTTAAAAGAATTTTTTTTTTTTTTGAGAAAGAGAGCAAAGTTTGTGGGTACCTTTGATCACGCAAAGTATTTCTTTAGGAATCTCCTGTTGATAGGTGGCATGGGGCGAACCCCTTGTGAGTCAGTCAGGTGATAAGCACCACCATAATATATTTTGTCAATAACAAAAGGCCCTTCCTATTGCTCACCACCGTATCGCCGTTGGACTCTGCCACCGCGGATTCCGGGCAGGACACGGACACCCTCGCGCTATAAAGGGCCTCGGCGTGTGCGCCGCGCCGCCCCCTTCATGTTTCCCTAGGTTGTGGAGCCCAAGCTGTAGCCAGCCGTCGCCGATTGCTCGCCGTAGCTGTAGGGTTTGCCACCGTGCTTTTGGCTAGATTTCGCCACTGTCACATCGTTCCGGTCGTTGTCATGCCCAGAACCGAGACCCCTGAGTCGAGGCGCTTCGAACGTGACCACCCACTTCGCCGGAACCCGCCTCAAACACCGCTGTCGTGGTCGTCATCCCCAGCTTCCGTGTCCCCAAGTCACCGAGCCATCGCCGGATCTCGAGAAGTTCATCGACCGTCCGATCTTGATCCAACGGCCGCGGTGAGTCCACGTCACCATCCAATCATTCAAGCTAGATTAGATTTAGACCGTTAGATTTGGATTGAATGGATTAGATCATGCCACATAGCTGCTAAGCAGTGCGGTAGATGAAGTTAACGTGGACTATTAGATCTAGATCCAATGCACCAAATTAAACCACGTAGTCCTTTAATGCACCGTGCTAGATTGGATTGTGACCGTTAGATCTAGATCGAACAGTTAGATTCGAGTCGCGTTGAAACGCTAGATGTAATCACAACTGTCCGATCCATGGTGAACGGCCTAGATAGTGCCACGTGCTAGCCGCCGGGTCATGCCACGTTGCCCCCATGATGCGATAAAACCCGATCGGATCTCAACCGTCCGATCCAAATCGAACGGTCCAGATCAATCGCGGTAACCCACAACGTGCGAGATTGGATCTAATCTCGACCGTCGGATTTCAAATGAACGGCCCAGATCGTGCCATGTAGCCGGGAGCCGAAGCGGCGCGGTCAGTGCCCAGTCGCTGCTAACATCACCATGACGTCAACGTCGGGCCCGCGTGTCAGCGGCTCGGCCACCCGCACGATGACATCATCCGTGATGTCATGCCGATGTCACGGTGGGGCTTGCGTGTCAGCCGTCCCCAACCGAGCCATGCTGATGTCGACGATGACGTCACCCGAGCGGGACCCACATGTCAGCGACACGTGTTCCTATGGACCGGGTCCACGGTGGACCAAACTCGAACTGTGGACCAGGTCCATGGACTGGACGACACAAGCGTGATGTCATAATTCGATTTTCCTTTAGAAAAATAATTCGACCGAAATTGAAATTCGGTGCTGACGTCATATTTCGGATTTTTCAATAGAAAAATAAATGAATTAATTTGGTTTATTCTTTTAATTGATTTTTCAAACTTCAAACGGCTATAACTTTTGCGTTTTAACTCTGATTGAGGTGATTCCAGTTTCTAAATTTTTATAAAATTGAGCTCTATTTAATGGTGAATTTTATTTAATTTTTGAACATAAGGTTTTCCTCTATTTTATTTATTTGTTGTTTATTTATCCGTTACGCGTAGATGTTGAACTGCTCGAGGGCTTCGAAGGAAAAGTTTTGACCCAGGAGCAAGTTCAAGACCAGGAACCAGTACTCTTTGAAGGCAAGTTATGCTTTGACCATGTTGATTCCACTTTTGAAACTATGTTTGTTTAAATTATTGCATGCTAGTTTAATTAAAATGCTTTTGAATAATTCCGGGAATAGTTATGTGAACTACTTGATTATGCCACCTTGTCGATAATAATTGTATGCCATGGATCATTTGTCATCCTAGAACATGGAATATTAGTTGGACATTATTAATTCGCCAACATGGGTTACATAGAGCGTATATAGTATGCTTAGCCCTATAATGTGTCAATGACTTCATTTTGGAATGTTAAATGTTAATCTTAACTTAATGAGATATGGAATGTGTTTATGAGAAATGTGACATGTGTTATTAATGATGTTGATGGCACGTGGTGCATGGTAAACAACTGGGGTGATAAAATGATTTAGACTAGGGCAAGTGGCAAGGTTGTTCTGGTGGGCCAGGTGTGGCACTTGGGATGTCGCATATGGTTTTATTGCTTTGGTTACCTGTGAATTATTGGGTAGTCTTGCCTTGGTCATCCAAAGGACTTAACCTTGCAAGAATTTGAACTGAGTCCTTCATACAGCCACAAGTCTGGAATGGGACAGAACTAGCTGAGTAAACAGTGATGTCTAGTCTTTGGTACTGTCGTGGTGGTGTGATGCCCAGGTTTGCGGGTAGGCTCACATGGTGCAAGAGGGGGGCCCTGAGTGTGGTAACCAGTCCCTTCAGTGTTGAAACCTTAGCGGGCAGTACCAGATCTAGAAGTAGCTTTGGAAAGGCTTTGTTACGGTCACTCGCCTTGGTGGTGTTTGATTGTATCTTGTGGGTAAAGTGTTTAACCTCTGCAGAATGTAAAACCTATTCGAATAGCCGAGTCCACAGTATTAGACATTGCTCGGTGATTACAATCAAGGGTTAGACTTTCGTAAAAATAACTTTTGGTTACTTGGTATGGAAATGATGAACCTGCTTTAGGTGGATAAATGCTTTACTTGTGAAACTACTTATGAAAGTTATTATTGTTATTACTATTTTACTACTTTCAATCTATTATTGCTATTTGTGAATGATGCTTTACTGCAAAAGAACCACTTAGCCTGTCCTTTGTAACAAGCCATGCATATAGAATATTAGACTGCATCTCTGTGCACGACTTGCTGAGTGCTTTTAAGTACTCACCCTTGCCACCACACAACCATCAGTTGAAGAAGAATCGACGCCAGCACTGGAGGAGGAGTTCAAGGAGGAGCCGACGAACTAGGGGGTGAGCCCAGTCAGTTGCCTGTGGCATATTGGTTGGCGCCACACGTTTCTTTATTTTCCGCTGCATGTTTATTTGCGTAAGACTTAAGCCCTGCGAGGCATACTTTTGTAACTTGACCATAAGGTCAAGCAACCGGTTATATTTCTCTTTCAAATAAGTACTTTACTATTTCGTTGAGTATGATTGTGATATTTATCGATGTTGAGGCTGTGTGCACTAGCGTGATCCTAGACTAGTGCTGAATACACAGAGGGTCCGAATTTGCATATTCGGGTCCCGACAGAGGTGGTATCAGAGCCATACTGACTGTAGGACCTACCCTTAGTTAGAATGGTCGTAGTGAGGATAAAACTATTTTCTAAAGATAAAAGTTTGCCAAGATAATGAATGAATTATCGACTTATCCCCTTCTCTCTTGCTCATACCCCTTGCTGAATTCTTTTTGTTTCCACTTCATTTTAAAGTGTTGCGTTCTTACGCGGGTGTCTTTTAGCAGATGAAGATGATCAACAACTATGCTGAACGTGAGGGAGGTTACACCGCTGAGTTGTGGCGTATGATGCAGCTACTTGGTGGTTTTGACAGACCAATCTACCAGGGAACCACCATAGTGAAGGCAGGACTGGTCCGAGCATGGGACGTCAAGATCACTGTGTATGCCAGAGAGAAGACCAAGGCGAGTCGTCCTATCAACATCACAGCGAGGAGGTCTTCGTTTGAGGCTGGGATTCAAGAGATGTCACGTCGGGCGATGCGGCAGATCGCTCGCACCTACTCTTCAGAGTTGGAGGGCACCGTATTTCATCACCATCCGTGTAGAGATAGCCGTCTTGATCGAGAGCTGATAGCGGAGGAGGACGCCACGTCACTCACCTGGCAAGGTTTGTTGTCGCCCAGGAGGATACTATCGACGAGACAGTTCAGGAGTTGCAGAAGGCCCGCGATGAAGTCGAGGATGTGAGGTGGCAGCTGCGAAAGGCTCGGGAGTATATTGCCCACTCTTCACGGAGGATCGACGAGTTGGAGATGGCACTGTACAGGCCAGCACCGGAGCTAGTGTTGGAGCTGCACGACTCAGACCCTAAGGAACCAAAGCAGCAGCCAGTGCTAGAATTGGAAGAGGATATTGCTTCGTCAACCACAGCTGTTGTTGGTCATGGAGATCGCTTTGCGCCGATGCCACCGCACCCGCCCAAGTGTACCCCGGGTTTTTCCCATGGGTGATGGATCGATGAGTGAGCATTTAGGTTTAGCAGTTGAGACTTCAGTGTTGAGTTGCGTCTTAGAGTAATAAGAGTCGCCCATTAAGCATTAGATTTCAGTGTGTTAGTTTAATTTGGATCTTCTTGATTGCTGAGTGTGCAGTATGTGTTGCAAATCCCTTAGGCATTGTGAGCAACCATACCAAGTATTATTAAAGAATTAATAAAGTTGGATTTTGAGCTACACCTTCCACCCTGCATAAGTTCTCTATTACTTGTCTATTCTCGTTTCCCTCTTATCTCTAAACCTTGGAGCAATCAACAGATAGTGAACACTCGTGGCAACAACGGAAGAAGTGGAGGTGGTTCTCGCCCTGCAGGAAGCCCCAATGATGGAATACCTGCTCCCCAGCCAGCACCGCCAGTGGACATGTAGAACTTTAGAGTGTTCCTTGCAGCTCAGACCTAGTTGATGCATGCTATGATGCAACAGATGAAGCAAGTCACTGTGACACTACGGTATGGTGTGACATTATAGAATGTGAAATTAGAGAATAAAACCTTTCGGCTTGAGGTTTACGCGCGTTTTTGGGCCTTATGAAGTGATGTGTCACCACGGAGTGTCGTAACCTTATAAAAAGTGAATGTTGAGCTCAAAAACATTATGAAGTGTGGTATTAAGGTTAAAACCATAGGGTATGGAGGTTAATAGCGTTTCCGGGCCGTTTCCGGGGTTTTGGGCCTTCCCGGGGGAGTTTGGGCCTTAAAGAGGGGGTTGTGGGCTTTGGTGGGATGGAGTGGGAATCCATTTAGGATTAGGAAAGAGGATTAGGGCTGGTAAAAGGGGGGTTTCCCTGCCCCTTGGGACGTCCACCCCTTGCTGCCCCTTGTGCGCCCCTCCCTTCCTCCTCCCTTGGCCGTGCGCCTCCCCCTCCCTTGCCCCTTTGCTCTCCACCTCCCCACCACCTCTCCTCCACCCCTTGCTGCCCTAGGGTGGCCTCCCCACCCCTGCACCTCGTGGATCCATCCATTGGAGCGAGGAGCGTGGAGCGTGGAGCGAGGAGCGATCCGCGAGGAGATCTATTGGAGTTTTCGTGCGTCGGGCAAAGGTATGATCATGGGGTTCCTTAGGGTTGATCTAGGTACTGTTATTAGGGTGTTTATCAAGTTTTTAGATCAATTGGAGGTGCGGATTTGAGAAATTTGGGTTAGATCTAGATGTTGCCACGTTTCTGTTTTCGGGCAGATTGTGCAGTCGGGCTAGGATTCGAGTTTTCGTCGATTTAGAATCCGATTCTGTCCGTACGGATGTTGAATAAGTTGTAGATAATTTAATTATCTTTCCGTGGACATAAAGCACGTTAAAATCCGATCAGCCGTTTGAAAGTTATGTCTGTTTTACCGAGCGTGTTAAAATCTGTGACGTAATTGGAACATATCACGGTAATCTGTAGATTAGACGACTTTAAATTCCGAATCAGTCTTTCCATATACCTAGAGAAAGTTGGGAAATTTCCTAAGCTACGCGAGGATGTACTCGTTTAATTGATTCGGAGTCCCAGAACCCAAGTTATGCTTTTTGCAAGGCTGCTTTCCCGTCGGGACAGAACCTCTGTTTTAGGTTTTGCGAGTAGTGGGCAATGTCGGGTTAGATGGGGTTTTGCGTACTGTTTTGTGGGCATTATTGTGAGTGTGTGATGCCTATGTGCAGGTGGTGTGGCTCCGGGAGTGCCCTCTACTTCCCGCCAATCCGTCGCCCGCGGTTGAGGCAAGTGTGTTGTAATGAATAGCGGATTGTAGGTTGCTTGTTGAGATTGGATGAATGATTGAATACTTGCTACGATCACTTGCCATGCTTTCTGTTTTCCAATGATATATATTGAGTATGATTATCATGATATGATGGTATGTGTCTATATTTATCATGATTCGATGTCATGTGTCTATATTTGTCATGATATGATGCCATGTGTTTATGTGTACCATGACATGATGTCATATGTTTATGTACAAATGAGATATGATAATTGGCATAGTTGCATGCATGACATGAGATGGGGCGAGGGCGGTGAGAAAGTCATAACTAATCTGGGGAAGGTCGGTGAGAAAGTTATGACTAGTCCGTAACGCCATTGAGTAAGACCTACATCGTGATTCCATCCACGTGGTGAATGGAAGCGAGGAGTAGGCGCCCTCCATCTTCGGGATGGAAGGGGGAAAAGGGTGCACACCGACGGGTGTGTACTCAACCATACCGGTATGAGTTTCCAAGGAGATATGAGCATAGCATTGCATTGCATTGCAATACATATTTGATGATGATGATGATGTTATCTGTTCAAGTATGAGATGTTATATGTGACGTGAGGTATTATTGTCTTGTAAATGATCTTGTTGTCCATTGCAATATGTTTGCTGAGTTTCGAATTCACGCTTGTGTTTTATGTTGTTTTTAGGTACTTTGAGATCGGCATGCGGGACAAAGGGGTTTTAGCTACACTTCTACACATAGCTCCACCATCATAGTCTATAATTAATCACTTGGAGACATGATATTAAGAGTTGTGCCATAAACTTAATGTATGGTTTAATTTAGCATGCTTGTGATTCCTTATTTGCTTCATTATAGTTTATGAAGTGGTTGAGCGTGGTATTATTGGTGTAATTTGTTGATATGTCCATTTATGTTGATGTTTTAGATGTCGTGTGCTATGATATATCTTGCCATGATTTTGATATTGTGTTAATTCATGGAAAAACAAAGGAGATGCTGCCGAAATATCGGTTTTTAGCATATGTACCTTTGCTGGAATTTATGTTTAAATATGGTCATTAGATGTTGTTTAGCTTATGTTTGGTAGCATTCGGGCATATTAAAAGCCGGGGTGTTACAGTTGGTATCAGAGCGGGCTGTAGGTCCTTGGAAGGTGAATTTTAGTGTCATGCCATAGGGTACAACTAAAATATGATGTGGAATAACTTAGAAACATGGCTTAGGTTTCAACTAAAACTTTGTTATAGGATAGCAACATTAAAACTTGCAAAAGTGGTATAACTAATCTAAAATTTAACACACAATGGATGCACAGTAGGGAAGGGTATGGGTATCGTTTTCTTTACGCTTAAATATTGTATTTAAGCTATGATGTTGAAAGCTTCCTCTGACAATGCATGTTGCTATGTCAATGATTTATGTTGTGGTGATAAGAGTGGGGTTGTGGTACCGAAGGGTTTCGGTCACCTCTTTCTGTTTATGGTAAGGGTGAGGTTTGACGGTGTGGCCGGTTAGCGCCATCACCGAAGAACTGTTAACCCCTGTAGGAGAAGAGCGCTTACCCTTTCTGTCGTAGATCGGGTAGTTGATTGGAGACAAAAAAAAGGAAGAGTTAATGGTGGTTTCTTTCGTATGTTCTTTGCCGTTCTGACGGTCGGTGTTCATTGTTTTTCTTGGCTTTAGTTGAGTTGAACCAAAAGAAAAGTGTTTTGTATTGGATTTCCGCGGATCGTTCCGTATGCGGTGTGTGGGTTTGTCTTCCTTGGTTGAAGACGAAGAAGAGGAGTCTAGGGTTGCGCTTCTTTCGGGCGCCTTTCCAGTTCTAATGCTTAGTTCGTTGATTTCTTTATGGGGAAGAAGCATTTGATTTATTCCTGTGGTTGTCTTTCTCCAAGGCTAAAGGAGTTTTGTTCGGAGTTGTGCTGCATCATCGTCGTGGCTGAGGTTACGTGGGCTTTGTAGTAGTAAGTGGTGTTTGATTTCGTCATTTTACTGGTTTAAGAAATCATCTTTGAAGAACCCTTATTGTTTCGTGATAGTTTGGAGTTAAGGTTTTATTTTCAAAGGTTTGATTGAGCGCTTGGTTCCCTTTCGAGAAAACTGTCTTTCAACCTTTTTCCTTATGGGAGTCCTTGAGATTTAAAAGTGTTTTGGAGAATTCCTTTGCATGACCAAGTTTGGGTTTGTCTCATTGCAATTTTGAGAGTCAAGTTTCCTTACGAATTTGGGATGAGTTTTAAAACTAAATGCTGCAAACAAAGTAAGTAGTCTTTTGACTGAAATCGTTTGTCCCCAGTAAGAATTGATGTTTAAGCATGTTATGTAGTATGTAACAATGTGGTTTATGGATTGATATGTTGCTAAGTTAAAGTTTGAGTTGAATCAATTCAATGTGATTAATATCTCTAGCTTGTGAATAAATAGACTACTAGTGTTGTAGTTTACTCTTAGCGAGATTGATTGAATGCGTTAATGTACATGCTTGGAAATCTGCTGCTTTGTCATAAAAGTGCTTATGACCCCCGATCATGTTTAAAAGTTTTAAACCCGGATGCATAGTTAACACATTAAGATGATGTAGACTGTTGTTACCGTTAAAGAAACTTTGCTGGTTGTTTAAAGATGTTCTAATTTAATGGAGTAGTAGAGGAATTTAATTGTGTTGCCTAGTGACTTTAACTTGGAAGTTGATTAGATTTGCTATTTACGTTGTTGCAAACTACTAGTATATTTGGGAAGTATGCAGTTGTGTCCCTTCCATGCTAGTTTGATATCAATTGAGAAGACATTAGACTATTTGTTAATGATGTTGTTAAGAACATTGTGCTAATCTAATTTATTAAATCCAATTTAATAGTTGGAGTATATTGTGTGGTGGAAGTTTTGTTATAACCAATGTATAGGGTAGCTACAAGCAATGTTGTTGATTAATGATTATGCAAATAATTGATATTGATGCTTTGGTAGTGTGGTTAACTGTTGGAAACTATTGATCCAATAGAAGAAGAAAAAAAGGTGTAAAAAAAAATTGGGGTATTATGTCAAGTACATGTTGTGATGGGATGAACAATGGATAATAATCATGATGCAAGATTTTAATCTTAATGATTGCATATCTTAGAATCCTATTTGCGAATTTTATCTTGTAGAGACATTACTTAATTGTTGAAATCATTTTATAGATTGAACAAGTTTCAATTGTCAAGATTTTGATATAAGGTCGGTATATAACTGATACGTTGATCCTGCTTAAGAATCTGTTGAAGTCGCTTGTTAACTGAATAAGTTCCGATTGTCGAGACGTTTACATATAGGTGTTATGAAAGTTATTAGTTGGTCATGCTGAAAGTTTTGTTGGAGCACTTGTTTCAAATCTAGAATATGATGTTATGTGTTATGTTGGACAGTGGGGATCTTGTTGACTTAGCCTTCGTGGGATGTCTTTTCGTAAGCATCATAAACTTTTTTTTATTGGGGAAGATAATGGGAGAAAGAATTTGTTTTAAAGCTCTTGTTGCAACCTGAGGGGTTTCCCGATGAGTAGAAAGGTGTAATTTGAATGTTTAAAAAGGATAAGAATAGGGTTTCATGTTGAGCTTGTGTTTAAAACCTTCTGAATTGGGTTGGTTGGTTGCCATCTTGGTTGAATGCTTTCGGTTGAGGTGCTTCTTATGTTGAGTTTCAGAGTTTCCCCAAAACTCGTAGTGTTTGGTGTCGACCTTTGGTTTGGGCGAATTTGTTTAGTTCGTGTTGTCAGTTGAGTTTACATCCAAAAGTTTTTGAGTGGATCGCGCTCCTTCGCGTCCACATTGGAATATCTTTGGAATAAGTTTTAAAGGAAACAGATAGATACAGTGGGTTGTGTTGGAAACTCTTGAGATTTAATTTTTAACTCTTTTTGGCTAGAGTTGGAGTTATTTTGAAAAACGTGTGTGATGTTTGCGAGTGCTTCAGACAGGTGGATTTTATGAATGTTGTACAGAGTGATTTTGTAAGTGAGGTGTTCCCCTTTTGGAAATGAGTTTCCCTCTTCTTGAGAAAATTTGTGATGGTTATGGGAGCAGATGCTCGACTTGAAATTTTGTTGTTCTCTTCCAAACTGTTGGATTTGAATGAAATGCAATGATTTGCAAGTTCAGTTTTCAATTGATGTGGGTTCTTTTACGACATGGTGTTTTACTGTTAACTATGCTGCCGTCATAGTTTATGAATTAGCGCAACTCTCGATGTTATTCGAGATTTATTCATGTGATACCGAGGAAGAAGTCGTCATGTGAATGACTTTTCGGTAGTGTGGTTATATGATGAATGAATGGTTAAAAGTAAACAAGACATCGTTTTTAGATGTTAAATGATAAAAGAGTCGTTGAGCCAGGTCGGTGAGAAAGTCATATATGGAGATATGACTAATCCGGAGTGCTCCTGAAGAGTATGCATTTATGTCATGAAACGAGATTTCCCTTGCTTTCTAGTATGAAAAGAAGCAATGAAGAATTCCTGGTATGTTAGTTGTGTTGTAGGGGATTTATGCTTCCTTTGTGATTTGGCTTGGATGTTGCCGAATTCTTTCCAAAATGGTTGTTAACGCTTTGGGTTTGAGTTGTCGTGTGTACACTTGGGCTTGATAGCTAAGTGTTTTTGTGTGAGGGCGAGACCCTCTTAAGAAAGGAACCAACTGTGGTTTGGTAAAGTTTTACGATCCTAGCTTGGGGCTAGGTGTCGAACCTTAGAGGTATAAGGGTGGTTTGTGATGGAGGTTGATGATGTTTGGGTTTAACCATTATTAAGAATAGCGATGGGTGGAAGTGAAGTTGACGGTAGTTCAGTGATATTTGTCCTGCCGTGAGCAATTGTCGTCACTAGTTGTTCTTGGAATTGAGTCTTGTCTTGGAAAGGATGGAATAAAACGTTAGTATGATCGTGTATCAGAAGGGCAAGTGTGCCTTAATGAGTTTTTCCCTCGATGGAAATTTTTGGGATTATAGAAAGGTCGTTAAATGAATTGTGACTTCCTTTGATTATGTCATGTTGAGTTTAATGGAGGGTGGTAGTCAGGTTGGTTGTGATAGAAGTGTGAAGTGTTTGTCGTGAGGATTCGAACGTTTTGGGTGGTTGGAGCCCTTTGTGGTTGAAACGCAGATTCTGTTTGGGGATTGAAGTGAAGGTCGAACTGTGAGCGGTTGCCCTTAGTTGAGCTAGATCAACACTTTTTCGCTAAGTGTTGATTTTCGGAACTCGTTTGTCGTTTGTTCCGGTTTTAGTCGTTGTGCGAATGTTTTGTGCTGCAGAGAAGCCTTTTGTCCTTTGGGGACTTTGTTGTTGATTTTGGCATCCTTCGGATTCGAGGTCGAATCCTGTTGAAGGGGGGAAGAATGTGACACTACGGTATGGTGTGACATTATAGAATGTGAAATTAGAGAATAAAACCTTTCGACTTGATGTTTACGCGCGTTTTTGGGCCTTATGAAGTGATATGTCACCACGGAGTGTCGTAACCTTATAAAAAGTGAATGTTGAGCTCAAAAACATTATGAAGTGTGGTATTAAGGTTAAAACCATAGGGTATGGAGGTTAATAGCGTTTCCGGGCCGTTTCCGGGGTTTTGGGCCTTCCCGGGGGAGTTTGGGCCTTAAAGAGGGGGTTGTGGGCTTTGGTGGGATGGAGTGGGAATCCATTTAGGATTAGGAAAGAGGATTAGAGCTGGTAAAAGGGGGGTTTCCCTGCCCCTTGGGACGTCCACCCCTTGCTGCCCCTTGTGCGCCCCCTCCCCACTAGCCGCCACCCCTCCCTTCCTCCTCCCTTGGCCGTGCGCCTCCCCCTCCCTTGCCCCTTTGCTCTCCACCTCCCCACCACCTCTCCTCCACCCCTTGCTGCCCTAGGGTGGCCTCCCCACCCCTGCACCTCGTGGATCCATCCATTGGAGCGATGAGCGAGGAGCGAGGAGCGAGGAGCGTGGAGCGAGGAGCGATCCGCGAGGAGATCTATTGGAGTTTTCGTGCGTCGGGCAAAGGTATGATCATGGGGTTCTTTGGGGTTGATCTAGGTACTGTTATTAGGGTGTTTATCAAGTTTTTAGATCAATTGGAGGTGCTGTATTTGAGAAATTTGGGTTAGATCTAGATGTTGCCACGTTTCTGTTTTCGGGCAGATTGTGCAGTCGGGCTAGGGTTCGAGTTTTCGTCGATTTAGAATCCGAGTCTGTCCATACGGATGTTGAAGAAGTTGTAGATAATTTAATTATATTTCCGTGGACATAAAGCACGTTAAAATCCGATCAGCCGTTTGAAAGTTATGGCTGTTTTACCGAGCGTGTTAAAATCTGTGACGTAATTGGAACAGATCACGGTAATCTTTAGATTAGACGACTTTAGAATCCGAATCAGTCTTTCCATATGCCTAGAGAAAGTTGGGAAATTTCCTAAGCTACGCGAGGATGTACTCGTTTAATTGATTCGGAGTCCCAGAACCCAAGTTATGCTTTTTGCAAGGCTGCTGTCCCGTCGGGACAGAACCTCTGTTTTTGGTTTTGCGAGTAGTGGGCAATGTCGGGTTAGATGGGGTTTTGCGTACTGTTTTGTGGGCATTATTGTGAGTGTGTGATGCCTATGTGCAGGTGGTGTGGCTCCGGGAGTGCCCTCTACTTCCCGCCAATCCGTCGCCCGCGGTTGAGGCAAGTGTGTTGTAATGAATAGCGGATTGTAGGTTGCTTGTTGAGATTGGATGAATGATTGAATACTTGCTACGATCACTTGCCATGCTTGCTGTTTTCCAATGATATATATTGAGTATGATTATCATGATATGATGGTATGTGTCTATATTTATCATGATTCGATGTCATGTGTCTATATTTGTCATGATATGATGCCATGTGTTTATGTGTACCATGACATGATGCCATATGTTTATGTACAAATGAGATATGATAATTGGCATAGTTGCATGCATGACATGAGATGGGGCGAGGGTGGTGAGAAAGTCATAACTAATCCGGGGAAGGTCGGTGAGAAAGTTATGACTAGTCCGGAACGCCATTGAGTAAGACCTACATCGTGATTCCATCCACGTGGTGAATGGAAGCGAGGAGTAGGCGCCCTCCATCTTCGGGATGGAAGGGGGAAAAGGGTGCACACCGACGGGTGTGTACTCAACCATACCGGTATGAATTTCCAAGGAGATATGAGCATAGCATTGCATTGCATTGCAATACATATTTGATGATGATGATGATGTTATCTGTTCAAGTATGAGATGTTATATGTGACGTGAGGTATTATTGTCTTGTAAATGATCTTGTTGTCCATTGCAATATGCTTGCTGAGTTTCGAACTCACGCTTGTGTTTTATGTTGTTTTTAGGTACTTTGAGATCGGCATGCGGGACAAAGGGGTTTTAGCTACACTTCTACACGTAGCTCCACCATCATAGTCTATAATTAATCACTTGGAGACATGATATTAAGAGTTGTGCCATAAACTTAATGTATGGTTTAATTTAGCATGCTTGTGATTCCTTATTTGCTTCATTATAGTTTATGAAGTGGTTGAGCCTGGTATTATTGGCGTAATTTGTTGATATGTCCATTTATTTTGATGTTTTAGATGTCGTGTGCTATGATATATCTTGCCATGATTTTGATATTGTCTTAATTCATGGAAAAACAAAGGAGATGCTGCCGAAATATCGGTTTTTAGCATATGTACCTTTGCTGGAATTTATGTTTAAATATGGTCATTAGATGTTGTTTAGCTTATGTTTGGTAGCATTCGGGCATATTAAATGCCGGGGTGTTACAGTCACTGCCCAAGCCACTGCTAATCAGGCCAACCAAGATAATCAGGGACAGCGTCAGAACTGCATGCTTTCAGAGTTTATGAGGGTCCATCCGCCCACATTTTCTGGGAATGCAAACCCACTGGAGGCAGATGATTAGCTGAGGTCCATAGAAAGGAAGCTGCACATTAATCAATGCATTGGGAATGAGAGAGTACTCTATGCCTCTCATCAGCTAGAAGGGACTGCAGCTGAATGGTGGGAGAATTTATGCGCTTCGCATGAAAAACCACAGGAGATCATTTGGGAAGAGTTTACTATTGCTTTTTGTTAGTATCATGTGCCTGAGGGGATCATGGATTTAAAGAAAGAGGAGTTCCGAGCTCTGAAGCAAGGCAACCAGTCAGTGGCTGATTACTTGAACAAGTTCACTCAACTTGCTCGCTATGCACCTGAAGATGTAGCGACAGACAACGCCAGACAGTCTCGCTTCATGAAGGGACTGAACTCAGGACTACAGGTGGGATTGATCACCCACACGTCCCCTGATTTTCAGGAATTGGTGAACAAGGCTCTCATTCTGGAGGACAAGCGCAAGGAGCTGGACGACAACAGGAAGCGCCGGATGGCACATCAGGGATCTCACCCAGGAGCACAAAGGCTGAGAGTTGCACCCAATCAGTTCTTCAGATTCCAGCCTCATAATGTCACCAAGACACCGTCACCAGCACCGAGACTTGCCGGACAGAACTTCCAGACGCCAGCACAAGCTAGAATTGCACCAGTAGGAAGCCAGTCAGCGATAGTGAGACGTTGCTACAGTTGCAATGAGCCAGGGAACTTCGCCAATAATTGCCCTAAGAGAGGAGGAGGTGTGACACCTGTCCACCTCAACCTTGGGACAACGCCTGCAAGGACGCCTGCACCAGGAGGAAACCGTGGAGCTGCTCAAGTCGGAGCTACACCCCAAGCTACGGTGAGAGGTCGAATCAACCACGTCACCGCCGATACACTCGAGAATACGCCGACGTCAGATCGGGTAAGTTCTTGGGTTAACTTTCGACTGCAATGCCTTTGTTTGATTCTCGCCTTGCATTCTTTATATCTCGGATTTTTACTGTTGAAAATGGGTTAAGAATGGTGAACCTTAGACATGTGTTGCTAGTTCAACCCCGTGGATCAGAACTCCGATCTAATGTATGATGTTCTGGGGTAGAGTTCCTAGTGAATCTTATTATATTGGACACACAGACCCTAGATGTTATACTTGGAATGGATTGGTTGTCCAAGCACAAGGCTGTGTTAGACTGTGGATGAAGAGTCGTATCAGTCGGAAGCCCAGATGGTAGGAAGATTGAGTTTCAAGCAACCGCCGTTCGAGATGGACAACTGATGGTTAACAGTGTGAAGACAGTCAGTATTGAAGATGTACTAGTGGTTAGTGAGTACCCAGATGTCATGCCGCCAGATAGGGACATTGTGTTTGTGATCGAGCTAGTACCTGGCACGGCCCTAATAGCCAAGAGACCCTATCGGATGTCTACCGATGAGTTAGTAGAGATGAAGAAGCAGATCGAGGAGCTGTTGGAGAAAGGATTTATCAGACCTAGTTCGTCGCTGTGGGGAGCGCCAGTCCTATTTGTCAAGAAGAAGTATGGAAGCTTTTGGATGTGTATTGATTATCGTGCACTCAATGATGTGACAATAAAGAACAAGTATCCGTTACCCAGGATCGATGACTTGTTTGACCAGTTAAGTGGAGCTGGAGTTTTCTCCAAGATCGATCTTTGATCGGGGTATCACCAGCTGGAGATCCGGTCGGAGGATGTACCGAAGACTACATTTTCGTCAAGATATGGACATTATGAGTTCACAGTTATGTCTTTTGGTCTGACGAATGCACCCGCATATTTCATGAACTTGATGAATAAAGTTTTCATGGAATATCAGGATAAATTTATCGTCGTGTTCATTGATGACATCCTTGTCTACTCCAAGACGAGGGAAGAACACGCTGAACATCTGAGGCTAGTGCTCAAGAAGTTGCGAGAGTAACAGTTATTTGCTAAGTTTAGCAAATGTGACTTCTGCAAGAGTAAAGTGGAATTCCTTAGACATTTGATAACTGCCGATGGAGTCGCAGTTGACCCGACTAAAGTAGAAGCGGTATTGCATTGGGAGCAACCAAAGTCGGTAATCCAGATCCGCAGTTTTCTTGGAATGGTAGGATATTACCATCGATTCATTGAAGGATTCTCAACGATTGCTAGACCCCTTACGCAATTGTTGAAGAAAGAGAAGAAGTACGCATGAATGCCCGAGTGCAAGAAGAGCTTTCAAGAGTTGAAGAAGCGACTGACATCAGCACTGGTATTGGTATTGCCGGATGTGAACCAGAGTTTTCATATTTATTGTGATGCATCGTGTGAAGGACTTGGATGTGTGTTGATGCAGAACCGGAAGGTAGTCGCTTATACATCAAGGCAATTAAGGCCGCATGAGGAAAATTACCCGACGCATGACTTAGAGTTGGCAGCCGTAGTGCTTGCTCTGAAGTTGTGGCATCATTACCTCATTGGAAATAGATGTGCCACTCATCACAGACATTTTGTGGATAAAACTGTCTATGATATGCCCGGGACTCATCACAATCGGTTTTTGTTTAAAACCGTCGGTGATAAGGTGTTTAATATAATCTCTTTTGTAGTAGTATATATATAGACGTATAAGGAGAATATCTGAAAAACCTATCGCAGGAGGATATTCCGGTTAACAATGTAATACAATCAATTGAGCAAAAGCCAATGGCGTACATACGTTCATACAGCATAAAAGGTACAATAACATGCATGTTTTAGCTCCACTTATTTGACATAAAACAGAAATTGCTAACTAGCGTAAGTATTTGAAATACATCACGATGTTATGAAATAAAAGGTATGACGCATTGGGGAGGACAAGTCAACTCCCGTGAAATACTTTACGACATTATGTATGTCTTGCAACTCGCAAGCTACACCTTGAGTATTCGAAACAAAAAGTCACCTTTTGCAGGAACCAGGAACGGTAATTCTTCGAGCATAAATATGGACTAAAATTGGAGTAACAAGGAGAATCTTCTATGGGGGAACTACACGGTGATGGCGAGACAGGTGATGTTTGTTGGGTTGATCATCTCGCGTCCTGATCGGGAGCGCAACCAACCAATATGGTTGTTGACCCCTGTTGCCCACGCGCTATATAAGAGAGGGGATGAGACCGGCTAGATACCAACGTTCTCTGGCGCACTCTCTCCCCAACAAACCCTAACCACCCGATCTACTCGCACACGGAGCAACGGGAAGGTTGCTGCCGTGCCGTCCCCTTTGTACACTGCCACTGCATCATCTCCATCTTCGGCAATGGCATCATCAAGTACGAATCCCGAAGGTAACCCTAAACCGGCTTCTAGGTGTTCTAGCTAGGCACTAAGATCCTAGAACCTCATCAATGTTCACTTGTTATCCCTCTCCACTCGGGTCTTCCAAGTTGTGCAGCTCTGCTCCAGCTTGAAGATTATTCGGAACATCCTTTGAAAACAAAGAACATTGGTCAGTAAAGCACACTATAAATTATAAACTACAAGCTGCAACGAAAATAAGAATTCATCGTGCATCATGCACATAAAGGATAGTTTCAAATTATTTCATACATTACAGCAGCACTTGGGCATCTATATTATTGACAAGTTCTTTTTTGTTATTTGAACTACTTGGATTTACTGTAAACAGCAGACTTTAGAAAGAAAAAAGAAAAAAGATTAAGATGTCAAGGTAACTAAACAAGGGAACTATAACTAACGGAATGAGGTTATCAACAGGTCGTCGAACGTGCTTTTATGACAGCGCTTTAAAGCACGAAGAAGTTCAATTTTACTGTACGTATGTATACATAACTACATCAGTGTTCTCTAGTATTCAGAAGTTTTCGAGAAAATCAGAGTAAAAACTAGAAGGGAAACTAGTGTTAACACACATACCATAGGGAAGAGGTAATGCAATTGCTTGGTTGCTTGGTTTGGTTCCTTCAACTTTGGACAGCCTGGTTTGGTTGCTCCAACTTTGGACAGCCGGATATGCACTTCCTCTCTATATTTGCAACTGCCTCTGCTCCACCAATTGACACAAGGTCTGGACAATCCCTAATACTCAATTCCTGCAGTGATGCAAGATTACTGCTCCACAGGTGGCCTGGAATGGACTCTATGCACGCACAAAAACGCAACTCCAGTGACACGAGGGAGGTGAGGTTCTCCAGGCAGGATGGAAACCAAGCAGAGATGTCCCCACAATTAATTAAGCACAGCCTTTCGAGAGATGGTGGTAATACAAATCCCCTTTGCCATTTGAGACGTGGACAGAACTCAATCACCAAATGCTTCAGGAAAGGAAAACTCCCGAACCTTTCACTGGGCAGGGACTGTAACTTTCCACAAAACGCAACAAGGATTTTCTCAACGGCAGGTAGATATTCTAGTGCTAGGAGGTCATCAAGAGTAGACAATTTCTTGCACCAAGAAATTTCTAGGTCGGTAAGGGATGAGAGTGTTGTAATGCTGCTCGTACCCCCGGGATGAGGAAGGTTAGTGAAGAGATCCACATTTGTAGTTGGATGTACGTCAGATTCTCTAATAAATTCAAGAGTTCCACACCCGTCAATCGTCAACTCCTGCAGAGCTGGAAGTGTCCACATCTGTAGTTGGATGGACTTCAGATTAGAACCTGATACATACAATTGGGTGAGGGAGCAGCAGTCAATGTTGTCCAAGAGATTTGGACAATCCCTCAGACGGAGCCTCTTGAGGAACGTTGACGACAAACTCCGTGAACTGATATTTGGACAATCAATCACCTCCAGCTCTTCTAGGCAACGCAAATCTTCAAACCTTGCAGTTGGTAGTGATACTAACAATCTGCAATTTTCAATTCTTATTCTCTTGACGGCAGGCACATGTTGTAC
Organism: Rhipidocladum racemiflorum; assembly: GCA_036346355.1. Classification (NCBI taxonomy): domain Eukaryota; kingdom Viridiplantae; phylum Streptophyta; class Magnoliopsida; order Poales; family Poaceae; genus Rhipidocladum; species Rhipidocladum racemiflorum. Next base: position 70,845,458 of record CM070571.1, read on the forward strand.
AAATTGTTCGAGGCTTGATAAATTTTCGCACCCACAAATGGCTATGTCTGTCACGGACGAGAAAGTACCAATGCTGTTATTACTGCTGTCTACTAGCACCCCAGGCATCTCATTTAGGTTTATGTGCTGTGAGATACTGAAAAATGATATGCCCTCAAACCCATGACAAGATCTAAACTCAAGTGATCTTAAGTTTGGCAAGTTTCGTGGCTCAAACCAGCTTGGAAGAGATTCACCTGGATAATCGTCGAGGCGCAGAGATTCGAGACTGGTCGGAGGTTCTAGAGCTTGAAGCACTTGTTTCGCATTGCGCTCTGGGGACCTGTCGGAAGACCAATTCAGTGACAGGCTGTTAAGATACTTCTTATTCTTTAGTTCGGCTTCTGCAGCATGATCCTTGCTTGTCGTATCAAGATTACAACATTTCAAATCTCCGCAAAATTGGTTCAAATTCTTCAAAAATATAATTCCTGGTCCTTGTTTATTGGCTTCATCAATCCGTAGTTCACCCTTTGAATGATATTTAAATTCTGACAATTCAAATACTTGTAAATTGAGTAACTTGCTAAAGTCATTGGGCAAGCTTTCTAATTTGCATCTGCTAGCACGTATAATCTGCAAATTATAGAGGCAACAGAAGGCTGAAGGAAGGCTCCTGAAAGGACAAACCCAGGATATTTCAAGGTACCGAAGATGCTTCAAGTTGCCAATACTATCTGGTAACTCCTCTGTATAGGCACAAGAAATCACACGCATACACCGAAGTTCTCTACACCAACGGTCCATTACAGAAGCTAAAGTTTTCTTCTTTAAAGACTTGTTGCAAAGTAGGGTACGCAGCTTTGTGTGCTTGCATAGGCTCAACAAATTGGAACAGTCAACTTTTCTGCTAGAGAGTATTGATATATGGCGAACATTCTGAGGAACTTTTTGAAAGTCACTTGTGTCTTTTAAGATGAAGCAGTCATCCCCTGAAACTAGTTGCGCCATGTCATGCAGCAAGTCGTGGATTACGTATGTACCAGAAACTTTTTGGAAGAAGGATCGATTCACAAGGTCTTCAAAGTACTGACGGCCAATATCTTGAATTGGAATGTCACCTTGAGGTTCCACAAAGCCTTCTGCTACCCAAATTTCAGCTAACTTGTGCTTGTCAAATCTGTGATCTTTGGGGTAGACAGCACAAAATGAGAAGCATCTCTTCAAATGAAATGGTAAATATATGTAGCTCAAACGAAGGGCTGGCAAAATGTCAGTTTCGTTTTGTTCAAGCTTCCACAATTCACTCTTCAGTATATTATTCCAATGTGTAGGGCGAAGATCCATTCGTAACAGCCGCCCAAGAGTTTTGGCGGCCAGGGGAGAACCTTTCAACTTTGGAAGTACGCTTCTACCAATGCTCTCCAACTCTGGATCGTTGTTTGAGCGAACAGATCCAAACACACATTGTTTGAAGAAATCCCAAAATACATCATCCTTCAAACCCTGTAATGGAATGGGATCCATTGTTCGCACTCTATCAGCAACCTCTGGAAGTCTGGTGGTCACCAACATCATACTTCCCTGAAGTCCAGATGTTAAAGGTGCACAAAACCTCTTCCAACGCTGCATATCTTCTTTCAAGGAATCCTCCCACATGTCGTCAAGGATAAGCAAAAACCTTTTATTCTCCACGTTTTCAGAGAGAGCTTGCTGAAGAGGATCCAACTGATCCGTTTCTGCCTGTTTACGAGATGAAGATTGTATGACATCTTTCGTTAACCTCTTCACGTCGAAATCATCTGAAACACAAATCCAAATTATCGGGTCAAAGTAAGACTTCACTTGCTGATGATTGCGGATATGTTGGGCCAAAGTGGTCTTTCCAACACCCCCAATTCCAACTATTGGCAAAACACCTATTCTTGCTTCTTTATTGTCTAGTGTACAACTAACTTGGTTGCTTGCTGATGCATTGACTGAACTACTTGCTCTCTTGCGTTTGGAATCAGCCCTACTACTACCTGTGGGCACACCAAGCAATCCCATCAGCTTCTTCAGTTCCATTTCACGACCAAATATGTCTGGCTCAGTTGGGAAAGAACTGGTCACTGGCCTGACTGATTCGTCAAACCGTGGTGTCACTTTTTGATGCAAGCCCATCTTCTCCAGCTGTTCAGAAAGATTTTCCAGCCTTGCCTGGATAGCTTTCACTTTGTTGAAGCTGCCTTGCATGACAGTGTTAAAGAAATCAATGAAAGGCGAGTGGTCATCTGAATTACCCTCTACTTCTATCTTCTGCTCGTGCCATCTGAATTCATCGAGAAGGTCATCAGCATCATAAACTGCATCCTTGAGTTTTGGAAGGAGCTTGGCCACACAGTTTTCATGGCTCCTCCACTCAGCTCGGTCAATCAGGTCGTACTTTGCTGGTAGAGTATCTCTGAGGCATTGGAGATCTGTCTCCAAGTGTGATACGTCTTCAAGTTTTGGAGCCTGTGATCCTTTCCATTGGGAGCACAAGGATCTACCGAATTGAAACAAATTAGTACACTCATTGATGCCATTAATTACCCCAATGGTCTTCGGTACGCCGCTGGTGACTAGAGTCCAAATATTGCTCATGGTGATTGGAGTCCGAATATTTCTTTTTGTCCTGTGGCAATATTGTACGGAATTAGCATTAAAGAATTATATTTTGTGTTCAGATAATACTAACAGAAAAATAGCAAGAAAGTTGCTGCTGCTGCTGCTGCTTCTGCTTCTGCTTTTAGTTTCTCTATGTACTGTTCATTAGAACAGCGTTTATCCTTGAAGCTTATTTCCCATGGGTATTTTGTCACGGATTTGGGAGAGCGGACACCATTACCAAGAAAGCCTAAATATGTGCTTTTAACTATTAAATAGTGATTTTAATTTAACATAAGTTCGTATTAGTAGACAACAGACATACATCCCAGGTAGTACTTTATGCATCACCTCTTTATACAAGTTGCATAAATCTTGAAGCAAGCAAAAGAGTAAGTAATTATCATCTACACTTTATTTATGTTTTAATATTTATACAACTTTTAAAAAAAATGAATAGAAACACCTCTCCACGTCCCAAGGAAATAGACGAATACTACGAAACAAGCAGTATTAAGGGTACTAGGCCATTTCCCACGCGTGATATGCTTATCATGTGGTTAGAAGTGAGAGAGTACGTCACATCCTCGATAACCTACATAAGAACTCCGAAAATGCTAAAACTCCTACGTGTGTTGTTCTGGTTCCATGTGCATGGGAAGTGTCGATTGTAGGGCCCACATGCTTTGTAGATTTGGGAGAGCGGACATCGTTACCTAGAAAGTCTGAATGTGTGCTTTTAACTGTTAAATAGTGATTTTAATTTAATAGGGGTTCGTATTAATAGGAGGAAAGAAAATTAATAATTCAACTAAAAAATTCCAAAAATTTCTTTAAATATCCAACTTTTTCTGATTGTTCTTGTTGGTTGACTAATGCTATATAGACCAGGTAGCAAATAAGGTTGAAACAGGTGTTTATCTAAATGTGGAAGATGTCCTAACAAAATAAAAAACATATTACTCTTACTATTTTGGGATCTTTTGTAAAAACCCACCTGTAATAATTTTGGTCTGTAATAAATTTTTACTATAGTCAAAAGTGAAATTAAAACATTAAATGAGGTGAAATAGTTTAATATTCAAGGATTTGACAGTAATATTAGATTTAAATAAAAAATTTCATAACTTATCTAAGAGTGAAAATTTTACCAACTACTCCTCTCTTGTGGTAAAAATATTAGAAAATAATATTAAGTTTTAATGCCCTTGAAAAGTAAAAGTATGAAAGTATGAAAATATAAGAAATTCACTAAAAGATTTATTGCAACTTAAATATTCATAAAAAATTTTGAAATTTTTATTGGAGATTATAAATACCATTACAAACAATGTATAAATTTATCAAAAATTAATAATGTATTTTAGCCCCTCAAATAAAGCCCAGTGAACCTGTTCCGTGGACTATGAGGGGAGATATGCTAGTGCTGGGTAGGGCACACGAGGCGAGCGTGGGATAATAAAGCATAACGTAAGTGTGAGAGAATAGAGGGACAAGAAAGAATGTTATCAGTGGCAATCAGCAAAGTTAAGGCCGTGTGGGAGGATTTCTGCAGTCTGGATGGACTCGGGTGCAATCCCCTCAACTGGAGATAGCCAAATTAACAGTTTATTGACTTATAGTAGCTTCAGCAATTGAATTGCCCATTTGGGTGTGGGGGTTTGCAACCATATAGAGCTTGTAGCTGGGTTTTTGACAAACTTTGAGATGTAGGTACACTTTTGACAAACTCTCTCACTTGTACGTAGGGATGAAAACGGTACGGAAACGGTCGGTAAATGACTGTTCCGTTTCCGTTTCCACATTTTTTACCGGTAACGGAAACGAAATCGGAAACCCCGGAAACGGATACGGACACGGATAGTGACGGAAACGAAATCGGAACGGAACGGATACGGAAACGAAAGCGAAAAATTCCACAAGAACATAGTAGAGAATTACAATATACATGACCACAAGAACAATATAGCCCATTCCACCTCTAAGGTGGACACAAGAATAGTGCTATGTTCACTGATATCACTAGAAAATTTTTCTCAAGTTTGTCAGCTAATGGCACATTATTTGTCTCCCATATCAGATCATCATGTCCTCATCCATATAATTATCATTGATATCCTATTGCTCCACCAACTACAAAGGTTTAGCACCCTAAAATTTGTATATTATTATTCGATGTTCATTTATGATTTTTTGAGATTTATCTTGGATTTTCTGGAGTTTATAAATACTATTTTGCATTTTTTAGATTTATAAAATTAATTTATTTATAAAAAATTTATGTTGAAAATAATTTTTCTAGGTTCAAAATATTCCAAAGTATTTTTGAGAATTTTTGAGAATTTTTGAACTCTATTTAGTATTTTATATAAAACCATTTGTATTTATGAAATTATTTTAATTCGAAAATAAATATAAACTCTCTTCTCATTTTTGGGCCAAGCCCATTTCCCTTTCCGGCCCGTTTCCGTTTTTAGTTTCCGGTTTCACTTATACGGAATTTCCGTTTCCGTTTCCGTTTCCGCCGGAATTGGCTCTCCCGTTTCCGACAAAAAATTTCCGTTTCCGTTTCCGTACCGATATTTTCCGTTTCCGTTTCCGAAAAAGAGCTTCCGTTTCCGTTTTTCTTCGGAACGGTCGGGAACTTTCCGTTCCGTTTTCACCCCTACTTGTACGTGGGTTTTTGCAAAAAAAATCCCTAGTTTATTTTATGCTACTTTCGTATAAGAGAGGTGCTTCTATGCTTTTCATTTTTAAAGTTGCATAAATATTAAAGCATGAATAAAGGGTAGATGGTGATTACTTACCTCTTCGGTTACTTCAATATTCGTGCAATTTGTATTAGGAGGAAAAACATAGAAGCACTGCTCTTCGTATAATCATTTAATCAAATCCCTAAAATATGTATGCTTTTGTTTGAAAAAATGAAGAAAAATAAAAATAAATGTGTATTTTTTGTAAAAAAATTTAGAATAAATGCACTAGTTACAAAATTTTAGAGAAAATTGTAAAAGATTTATCTAAGAACGTTTCAAAAGCTATTTTGTCAACCGATATTTCAATGTTCAAAGTATATGAACTTAATCTAATGTGTCTTTTGAGTTTGTAAATGATGGCATTCGGTAACATGACACTCAAGCTACGACGCACACCGTTTAGTGTTTTGATGTGCTCTACTTTATTTTAAATCAAAAAAATACATGGTAAGGAAATTCTAACAATTAGGAGGAAGAGCCAAGGCAAGGAATATTTTATTGGCGTACAATGGAGTACCCCTATGGTCGATAGATCGCTGGAAGTGAGCAATGTTAATAAACTTGTGTAACGTGTTGTACACATAATTACTAGAAATGTGGTTCGTCTAAATCACGGTATGGGATTCGGGTTTGTGGTTCGCTACTTTTTTTTTCTAATTTTCATTGCGAACACGAACTCCGTACCCTAAAGCGGTTCGAGTTCGATGAATCCGGTTCATGATTCACGAGGGTTTACAACGAATTCGGTAACTATGTTTGTACAAGCTCATTTTGTAGGTACTCCCTTCATTTCACAATATTTGTCCAAACCTACCATGCAAAGACCAAGGAAGCCCAAAATCTAAGAAAAAAATAATGAGAGATGATTTGCACATAAGCTTTTTAAATAAAATAGACAACCTCTTTAAAGAAAGTAATGGTAGAAATTGGAAATATTGCAATAGCTACACTCTTGCTTTCCTCAATAGACATCCCAGGGTAGTTCTTCTAGGCATCACCCCTTGATATAAGTTGCACAAACCTTGAAATAAACAAAAGGGTAAGTAATCACTATCTACCATTCATTCTTACTTTAATATTTATACAACTATCAAAAAGGGACGCATAAAAGCACCAAACTAACAAATTTAAGTACACCCTCCTAGGATGCCATGTGTCATTTTCTCCATCCATCTCCACCTTTCCCTCTTCCCTATTCACTTCCACTACCTCCTTTCCTTCCTCTCTAACATAAATAATTAAAATTGGAAAGTTTTAACTTCAGAAAAATTTAAATAGGAAGATTAAACTAAAAAAAATTCATCCCAAAAATTTCAACTCAAAAAAATTTAAATAAAAAATTTTCAACTCAGAAAAGTTATGGCAGTTTTTGTGAAGTATGCCCGAAGTGAGTCGAGTGGTCAATGCTCTCTGTTTATCTTCGATCTAGGAACGGCTGGTGCATTGGCTAAGCAAAAGGCTGTGTAATACGTGTAGCTTATACTTTCCCCTTTAATTGAAGCAAGAACACTTAAATCTATCAAGCCAATTGAAAGTTATGGCCTTTTTGGTGCGGGTTATCTAGGTTGTGCACGTGTGGGTGGATGCAATGTTCAACTGTGTTTTTCGGCTAGAGGCGAGCCAAATTAGAATTTCCATTTGCCTAGAGAAAGCTAGAAAATTTCTTGTAGATTGAGAAAATATATTTGTTTGCTTGATTTGCATTGTAGAATCAAAAGTTATGCTATGTTGAAGTGGCCTATCCCAATTGTGCAAATTCCTGAAAATTTCAGAAGTTGGGTTAGCTCGGGTGGTTTGTTCATTTGAAATATGGTATTGATTGAAGAAGAACTAGCATGAATGGGTATGATATATTGAAATATGATCTTCTTGTGGTCATCTAGAGCACAAGAACTCCAAATTTGGTTTAGCCAATTAGGAGATATGCTAATTTGAATGTGGAGTGTCCGGAATTGGAATCAATGTAAATGATTGATGTTCTTTTAAAATATGAGGTTGATTGATGAGTAACCACCTTGAATGGGTTTGTGATAATGGTAGATTATCCTCTTGTGGTCAATTAGAGACTGAGTTTACTCATTTTGGTTAAGCGAAACAAAAGTTATGATTGATTGAGTGACTGATGTCCGATGTGGCCGAAGTTTGGCTCAAGTGCAAGAGTAAATTTGAATTGAATTAGTGTTGATTGGATTATTTGGTCTCCGGAGGGAATGCAAATGCAAGTATTATTTTTATTAATCATTTGAGTCTTGTTTGCATTCTTTTGAGATGAACTGCATATTTGACTTTGCAGTGAATGCAATCTTGGGGGTGGCCACGGCGTCTTGCCACCCCGCTCTTCACGGTTAAAGGTAAGTGTGTCAACTAGCATGTTGCTAGGACGTTGTTTCTTGCTAATCATTATGAATATGTTGTGCTAATCATTATGGTACATTTGTGAGTATATCATGTTTAATGAGAAATGCTAAATGCTTATGAAAATGAGGGTTATGTTAATGTTTTGGTTGACTTGATGATTATATTCATGAATATGAGAGTTGATTGCTATGTATGCATGCAGTTACATCCCTGCGAAATGGTAGAAATAAATGTAGATGCAATTTAATTGTGTTAATTGCATTTGTGCATTCATAATGGAAGAGGCGACCCATTCTGATGCGGGCCTCTGTGTTCACACGTAGTGAATATGAAAGTCCTACCTCGTAGTCCCATTCATCGAGGTGAATGGGAGCAAGATAGTAAGAGTAGGCACCCTCCACGGGATGGAAGGGAATGAGGGTGCACGCCGACGGGTGTGCACTCGTCAATACTGGTATGTGCAAAGAAAAGTGCATTCATGAGCATGCATGTCGCATTGCATCCTAATGATGATTCTTGAGTTAAATGGAAATGTGTAGAGTTGAGATAGAGTCGTGGACTCATCCAAAGAGATTTGATGGAGTATGTGTGAGTTGTGGACTCATCCAAAGGAGGCTAAATGAGGTATGTGTAGGAAGTAAGTAATGAAGTGAAAGAGGTAAATGGTATTGGTATTATTGCTTTATGTATCTGTTGATTTGGATAAGAAATATGCTCATGCAGTTGATTTAAATGCTTTACCATTTGTGATTTGATGCATTTTGCTGAGTCTTGGACTCACACTTGTTTGTTTATTGCTTTTAGGTACTTTGAGAGCGACTTGCCGAGTTTGGGACTTAGCTGCACCTCCATTATTGCTCACGACATGATAAAGGAGCTTACTTGTTTAATTGGTTCACCTTTGTCATTTAGTTGAAATCATTATAATAATCTTTGGTCATGGTTATTAGGATCATGTCGGGGATTGACTATCTGACAGAAGACCGTTGTACCCCGGGAAGATCTTGAAGCTACCAACCATACAGCTCCAGCAGGAGATGCTCGGAAGACCATCTGGGCAACATAACTCCCGAGCATGCGTATCTACCCATCCGCCTACGACCATACCGGACGAACACGAGCAACCTTGCTCGTGAAGGCCACGACGTGACCTGGGTGAATGGTCGGGGGACCCGGTCGTGATACCAGAAAGGAAGTTGTCTATTAATCCGCCGGAAATCAAGGGCAGGTACACCGGAAATTTAGGGGGTGGTTACTTTACGTACAGCGTAAGGATCTGTATTTAATCCCCCCGAAAACATCTGTAAGGGGAGGCCCCATTTTTGACCAATCATAAACACAATATACTGGAGTAGGGCTGTTATCTCGATAGTGAGAGGCCCGAACCAGGATAAACACCACGTGTCTCCCGTCTGGGCATTGCTCGGACGTTTCGCCCCTGCTCGTACGAGGGGGCCCCTATTGATCCCTCATTCAACAAGTAAGCTCGGCGGAGCCCGTTCTCCAATCGTCGACAGCTGGCGCCGTCCGTGGGGACCGACAGTGTGATTCCCGTGCGAATTGGGATCCTCGAGGATGTCGAATTCGGGAGACACTAGGAGTCTTTGTGCCTTCAACGACGTTGATGATGATGACATGTACTACGCCGACGACGGTGTAGCCGGTGTGACCGACCCCGTAGGCCACACCGAGTCCGGGAGCTTTTCCGCGGAATTTGGAGCGTGAGGATGGGTCCCCTGTTCCCCGTGCATTGCCCTCGCTGCCCGTGCATTGATTCGTCTTTTGTTTCCTTCTTTGTAGCCTTTACGGAGTATGTGGTCGAATAAGATAATGATGAGCATGGCTGAAGAAACATAATGTTAATAGTAAGCTAAACGCACGGCACTACCAAGTCCGGAAAAAAAAACACAGCATGGCGGGAAAAAACAAAAAATAACCATGGGTATGTTACTGAGACAATGATTACTTGTATACTGAGCCCACGCTCGCAACTCCTCGGCATTTGTATGTTGCCGAGACATTAGACAATTGATTTATCTAAAGTTAGAAAAAAAGAGAATATATTATTTGGAAAATAATGACCGTTATAATCGCTAATGAGAAAGAAAAATAGTATAACTACGCGTGCAAATGCGCGGCTGCTTAGCTAGGTCCCACGAAGAAGGATTTGCAAAGATATCTATATCACTAGCGTCGATTAATTATAGAAGAAGCCGTATAACTATGATAGCCTATTTAGGATCAAGCTGTTTTTGCATGAAAGCATGTTTGAATATTATGTTCCTAGGTCCATACATGATTATTTCTCAAATTTATTTTTAATAAAATTTTTTAATTTCCTCTCATATGTTTTGGCTTCAAAAGGTTTATTATTGTTTCTAAGTATTCATCTAAAAAGATCTACATGTCCGGATTGTTTAAAAAAAGGTATCTAGATCAAGGTTACAAATCTCGTTTTTGGAAAAATCTCGGAGGTGGCCGAAATCCGAAATCTCGGCCAGATTCGAAAATTTCTTGCAAAATTCGGACGAAATGCAAAAACCAAATTTCAAATTCGTTTTTTTTTCAATCGGGAAATCCGAGATCTAGGCCGAAATTACCGAGATCTCGGGCAAAATCACCGAGATCTCGGTCCACATTGAACTGTCCGAAAAATGGTCCAAAACACGTCAAAAAAAAAATTTGATGGTCCTCAGACATCACTAATGTTCCCATAAAAATTTGAGATGATGATCAAGCATGTAGAATTTTTAAAAAATCTAACAGTTCTAAAGTCGTGATAAAAACCGTATATAAAATCAGTTTTGATTTTTCAAATGTAACAAATGAATTTCAAGTCATTTGAAAAGTTTTCAAATGTAACAAATGAACTTCAAGATCCTTTAAGTAGTTTCCAGTGGAAAGCCATGGCAAGAAAAACAAAGTGATAATGTGCAAGCTGCAACTCAATGCTGTTGGCATGCTCATATTGGAACGCCATTTGCTATCATTACTCATTAGGTGAAAAATAACATCACTGTCCAAGAGCAAACATTAATCAACGTTGTCGGTGTTTCGTACACCGGCTGTACGAATTTATGGTCGGAGGGGTTGCGCGCTCCCTCTCCCTGAATGGTCGGCTCAAGGGGCCCGGTGTTTATACTGGTTCGGGCAGAACGTCCCTACTCCAGTTCGTGTGAGGTGGGTTGTATTGATTTTGAATTGTTCGTCTGTCTGCCTTTTTTTTTTTACACGCTCGCCCCTCCCCTCTTTATATAGGCCAGGGGAAGGTTACACTGTTGGTTTAGAAAAAAGAGGAAAAGACTGTGCTTCTGGTCGCCCAAAAGTAGCGGGCTGACGGGACTGGTCGCCGTCTCCCCCTGCTCGCTGTGGGTCGCCGTAGTCGCCGCGCCGCTCGCCATAAATGTGGGGATCGGGAACTTGTGCCGTGACATCATCGTCATTATGGCCGGCACGCAATAAATGCCGTCGCTTCTCTTGGGATACGGAGGCCCGATCGCGACGTCGGACCGTGCCCGATGGTCGCGGCATTGGGACTCGACCGGCCTGGGTCGGCCCGTGCGCCTTTGTGGGCCGCTGGGGTACCCATGGTACTGGTACTCGTCAGTAGCCCCCGAGCCCCTGGGCGGGTCGGAGAGATGCCCGGGGGTTTACCTGATCGGAGGCGTTGCCGGTGGTCAGCGGCAGCTTGGTCGCGCGATCTGGTAGTTGCGCTTGCCAAAGGGCGGTCTTGTATGGCGCCCCCGGTGTAACCCGAGCCCCGGCGGTCGGAGAGCGGTCGGGGTTTAGCCGATCGAGAGACGCAGCGGACGAAGTCGGCCTTCGATCGGTGCGGCTGGCATTGCGCTGAATCGGAGCCGGTCTTGTGGCCCGGTGGAGTCTCAACCAGAGCCCCGGCGGTCGGAGCCGGTCGGGGTTAGCTTGATCGGAGACGCGGACCGGAAGTCGGCCTTCGGTCGGGCGGCTATTGGCAGCTGCGCTGAATCGAGCCGGTGCTGTGGGCCCGGCGTCGTGTAGCTCAGGCGGGTCGGAGAGCGGTCGGGGGTTTAGCCCTGGTCGGAGACGACAGCGGACCGGAAGTCGGCGCTCGGTGGCCGGCTGGCGGCTGCGCTGAATCGGGCCGAGTCTTGCAGCGCAGTGGAGTCTAACCCGAGCCCCGGCGGGTCGGAGAGCGGTCGGGGCTTAGCTGTCGGAGACGCCGCGGACCGGTCGGCGGCGCTTCGGTCGGCGGCTGGCATTGCGCTGAATCGGGCAGGTGCGCTGTGGCGCTTCCGATGGTAGTTCGAGCCCCGGCGGAGTCGGAGAGCCGGTCGGGGGCTTAGCCCGGTCGGACTCTGGCAGGCCACGGTGTTCGTGGGTCCTTTAGAGCCGGGTGAGCGAACGCGCGTTTACCTTCGTCGGTTTGAACGCCGTGCTCGTGCGAGCTACTAACGGGTAATCCGAGTGGAACCTTGGTGACCCCCTTCGAGGGGATCCGTTTTCAAGCGGACGTAGCTCCCGGCGTGGGCGTCCGACCCGCTGGGGGCGTTCCATAAAAACCTTTCCTTACTCGATCCCGTGTCGGGCTGCCGGGCCGTCCGCCGACCCGGAGCGCGGCTGGCCGCCACTCATCGATGAGTTCCGCGGGAGAGTGTGAGGTATGGTCTCGGATGCGAACCCACGATGATTGGGTCGTCCAGCGACCCAACTAGAGCTCCTCTGGGGCTCGCTGCGACTTCGCCTCGCTCTTTTACGTGTTGGGGTGGCTTTCATCGGCTGGATTCGACCTTCGTAACCTGACGGTGTCGCCTCGAGCGCGGGCCCGTAGGTCGCTTGCCTTCCCGAGGCCGGGCGGCCCAGTGGGCCGTTTTCATACCTTTCTTTGCGTGGGGCGTCCTGGCCCAGTCGTAGCCGGCGAAGCTCGCGATCTTTAGCGCGTCTTGGGCGCGAGGCGGTATCTGTTGGGCGATTAATGCTTAGTGGGATTTAAATGGGCGCGACGACGTTCACGGAGTGGTGGCGTGGTGGCGGTAGATGATCGGCGACCGCGTCGGCTTGCGTGAGGAGGCGTCGGTTGGGTGCGGAGGTGCGTCTGTTCCTGCCAGGCGCTTATAAAGGAAAGAGAGGGCGGCGTGGAGGGGGCAAAGCCTTCTGCTCGCGTCCCCTGCGAAAAGAAAAAAGAGACGCAAGGGAAGAAGAAGAAAGCTCCCTGTTTCGCCGCGCCTCGCCCCGCTCTCCTTCGCACTCTTGGAGATGTCGCTGACCCCGCACTTGGCCGCGGCGGGTCGCTACCTTGGCTTGGAGAGGAAGGAGCTTCTCCCAGCCAGCGGCCTCGATCCGGTGGCGGACGGGCCGGCAGGACCGAGGTCCGGCCCAGGAGAGGCAGGGAGGTAGTCTCGTGGCGGCCTTCTATGAGCGGGGTTCGGCCTCCTCCACCCGTTTCGTCCGGGGGTTGCTGCACTACTACGGAGGAGAAGTTCATCACCTGAACCCGAATGGGGTCCTCCACATCGCGGTCTTCATGACGCTGTGCGAGGCCTTTCTGGGGATCGAGCCCCACTGGGGGCTTTGGCGCCACTTTTTCTTCGCGAGGCCGCCGTCGGAAGGCACCGGCCTCCTCGGCGCCCTGGCGATTCAACTGCGCTCCCGCCGGAGGTCGTCCTACATCGACGTGAAGCTGCCGACGTCCAACCGGGGGTGGCACGGCGAATGGTTCTACGTCCGGAATATTGGCAACAGCGCCCCAGCCTTTAGCGGGAATTTGCCGACGCCGCACCCGCGCTGGACCTGGGGTCCCGACGCGAGGGACCGGAGGAAGGTGGACGCGATCCTTGAAAAGCTCGCGGACCTGAAGCGGCGGGGCTTGACGGGCGAAGTGGTCCTCAGGACATTCGTGGAGAGGCACATTCAACCCCTCAGGGATCGGCAGCGCCCCATGTTCCAGTACATTGGGCTGACCGATCCTGCAAGGTCGTCGGAGCGGGAGCTTCCCCCGTTGGAGGTCCATGCGCGCGTCGCCGCTGTTTCCACCGTGGGAGATACCGAGCCAGCGGGCGAGGTGCCTGCGCCATTCTCGGCGCAGAATCCGCAGAACTTGGTACGTCCGGTGGCTCCTGTTTGCTTTTTTGCCTTGCTCCGCTCTTTCGTCCCCTTATCCGAGCGCGCTTGTGCAGGGACTCGGTGGCATGACCTCCCGCCCCTGGCTTCCGGGGGAAAAGGAGGCGAGAGTGGCCGCGCGCCTTGTAAGGGAGCAGCGCGACGCCGCCCTCCTGGCGGAGAAAGAGGCCGCGAAGGCCCGGAAAAGGAAAGAGCGCGCGGCGAGGTCTCGGACGAGACACTGAGCGACAGCGACGAAGAGTCGTTGTCGAGCGAGGGGGGAGCGGTTGCCGAAGACGATTCCGGCGGCGGCGACGCGGGCTCCATCCGTGGGGCCGGCGACCACGGTTCCGCGGATGAATCCGCGAGTGCGAGGTATGTCCTGAGGCGGTGGAGGTCCCTTTCGCCTCCTCGCAGGGGCCCGGCGAAGAGGGCGCGCCAAGCGTTGGTCGCTCGCTCCTCTCGGTAAACGCCCTGCACGCCCCGTCCATTTCTTTTTGACGCTTTTTTCGTACGGTTCCCGACCAACCGTTGTGCGCAGGGGACACACCAGCGTCGGGAGGACGTTGAGTCCTACTTCGGGGGTGAGGAGCCGCACACTTCCACCCTTGTCATCGGAGCCTGCGACGGCAGTCGTCGGGAGCGGGGTTGCCGCAGATGCGCCCCCTGCGGCAAGGTCGGTTGGCGAAATCTTTGTCGGCGGAGGAGCTCTGGGCCATCATGACGGCGGCAGTCGCGAGGAGGAGCTCCGCCGGGCGTGCCCCCGTCGTCGCCGTTGGCCGAGGAAGGTGGAGTGGTCTCGCCGTCGCCGGACGGGGCGCTGGGACCCCTGCCGTCCGCAACATCGGCGTCAGAAGTGCTGGTGCCTTCGCCTCCTCGTGCATCGCCGACCGAGGGAGTCGGTGTGGTCCTGTCACCCGGGGGACTGCCAGGATTCGCGGCGTTCGCGACCGGCCGGAGGATCTTTGCCGCCGCCGCCGGGCCGGCCGCCGCTTCCGGCGATCCGGGTATTCTTGGAGGGCGCGCGGCCGCGCCGCATGACGTCCGGCGGGCGGGAAATCGAGACAGGGCGATCGCCGACCGCCGCCGACTTGCCCGGCCCGACGGCCGGAGGGCCCGCTCGTTTCCGACGACGGGCGGAGCGCGGCGGACTGGAACACCTTGGAGGAAGAGATGGGAGGATCCATGCCGACCTTACGTCTTTATTGACGCCGCGTCGAGCGAAAAGGTCCATCGCTCAGAGTCTCCGCTCGGCGGTCGGTGAGTCGGCGACGGATACATCTTCGTGGGTTTCGGCCGGGGACGGCGGCCGGGTAGGTATTTTATTTGCAGCGCTTGACAACCCGGGCGGTGGAGAAGTCAATGTTCCTCCGGCGTCTGCACAGCCGGGGGAGCGCCATCGGGGCGGAGCTGCTTGACGCTCGAAGGGCGCTTGTTGCCGAGCAAGAGAGGGCCGCCTGGCCGGTCGGCGGTTGGGAAGTCACCGAAGCCTTGCGAGAGGCTCGGCGACTTCTTGGAGTCGTTGACCGATTGAGGAGAGAGAGGGCAGTCGTCCCTGGCCGGATCTTTGGCGGCCAAGACTTCTGCGGTTCGCGCGGAAGAATCTGCCGGGTGGAGGCCGCCTCTTGGAGAGGAATGCGAGTCGGCCACAGGAGGCCGACGGCCAAGCGCGGCGAGCGGGATCTTGCTCGGGCGGAGCTCGCGTCCGAGCGGGAGGCACGCGGCAAGGTCGAGGAGGAGCTACGCGCCAAGGAGGCCTCCGTGATCGGTGAGTGGCTCTACCCCTTGACAGTTGTCTGCGGCGGATGTCTTCTGATGCCGCTTTTTGGGTGGAACTTCGGAGAGACCTTAGCGACATGCTGGAGTCGCGAAGGGCGGCGGTGGAGCTGCGAGATGCGGCGGTCGAGTCACGAGACTCGGCCCTCGTGGACAAGCGGGTGGCGGAGAGGGAGGTGGCCGACATGTCGGTCGATCTGACGGCCCTCCGCGTGGCCTGCCAAGCCGTCTGTGACCGACTGCTTGGGCTTACTCTGGGACCCAGCGCCATCCCCGCCATCCTCGGGAGGGTCCCGGGGCACGTCGAGGCGTCGATGCGGGAGGCGGCGGTGCTCGGCGCCTCCTCGGCCTTGGTCAACACCGTCTCTTACTACGACGGTGTTGATCTTGAGGCAGTCGGGAGCGGTGTTGCCGCCGATCGGGGCGACGAAGAGGTCGAAGCTTTCATGGCCCAAGTCGACCCTTGCGCCCAGGAGATCGCCAGTCGGATCTCGCCGCGGGACATCCTCCACCGGACGGAGGGAGATGATTAGTGTTTTTTTTTTTGCAAAATGTAATGACTGTTTCGAACGAGCCCGACCTGTGGGGTCATTTTTAAGTTTTTCTGCCTTTTCTACCTTGTGCTCTCTTCTTTCTGTGAATGGGCAAAGATACGACCGTAGCTATGGGACCTCTGGAGGTGCCCGGGGAGCGTAGGTGTTTGCCACTCACGTCTGAAGAGGACACGGGGTGAGACAGGCGATTTAGAGCGCGTGCTTCGCGGAGAAGGGGCTTTGGAAAGGCGTTTCGCTGCTTGGCCCTGACCGCCTTCTTCGCGAAGCTTTTACTCGGTCGGTTGGGATGCTGGCCTGGGTCGGAGTGTTTTGACCGACCAGATCGTTTCTTACTCGGAGGACTTGCTTTCCCGCGGAGTGTTGCTTCGGGACCGTAGCCGCGGAGGCGTAGGTCGCAGCACTTTGGGTTGAGGAAGTAGCCGCGAGGCAGATCGCTTGGTCGATTGAAACACAACTTAAGTCAGCGATCCCTTTTGACGATATCCCAGGTCGGATTGCCCCGACTGATCACGGTATCTCTTGCTCGGGCAATCCCCTCTTTCGCGAGATGCCGCTTAGGAGCCGTAGCCGCGGGGGCGTGGGCCGCGGTACTCGGTTTGAGGAGATCGCCACGAGGGAGATTGTTTGGTCGGTCGGGGTTTGGCCTGAGATAAGGTAGATCGCTCGCTCGGTCGGGCTGCTGACACAAATCGAAAAAGGTCCCGACCGACCTTGGCCTCTTGCTCGAGTAGCTCGCTTCTTTCGCAAAGCGCTACTTCGAAACCGTAGCCGCGGGGGCGTGGGCCGTAGCACTTTGGGTCGAGGTGGTTACTACGGGGAAGTAGCTCGGCCGGTCGGGCTATCAACCTAGGTCACCGACCCCGGGGTCGCAAGCAGCCCCCGAGTGGTGCGTGGGAATTCGAAGTCGCCAAGACCGCTGAGCTTCGCGGCGCGCGCGATAAGGCGAAAGGATTTTTTGGAGATAAGGCTGGATTGACTTGCCTGGAGGGCCGTGCCGTTTTCGGAACTGGTGTCGGACGCTTGGGCTTCTGCTCCCCGGCGTAATCTTGAGGCGCTTCGTTTTCCGCGCCTCCCGCGCTGTGGGCTATAAAAGGGGAGGCACTGGCGTCGAATGGACTCCCTTCAAGCGCTATGGCGGACCGCTACGCTCAGCTTCGCGAGGAAATGGGCGCCCACCAGGCCTGGCTGCGGGAGGTGGCGGAGGGCGAGGCCGTGCGTGAGGACGCACGGCGAGTCGGCGTCCTCGTCATGGGCGTTCCCCGGCTGCGGGAGGTGAGGGCGCCGCTGGTGCAGGCGATGGCCGAGGAACGCCGCGCACTGTCAGGCTGGCGGGGCGCTCATCAAGATCGTGATGGGCGGTTCGTCCTTGGTTGGGGTGATGCCCCTCCATGAATAAAGCAGCTTGCGTTTCTTTTTGGTCTCTGCCTTCTTCTTTGTCGAGATCTTATCTTTTTCTTACGTAATCGAAAAAAGTACCGCTTCGGAACCTCTACCCCCGGGGGGAGGTCGCAGTGCTCTGGATTGGTAGGGCGAGAGAGTCTTCGAGAGAAAAAATCACTCGGTCGGCTGCCGACCGCTGCTGCTTCTTTTTTTGTTTGCAAACTTTTTGCATGGTATAGAGAGGGGGGAGGCTCTTCTACGGATAGAACCTTCTCAACTTCTCTATGTTCCAAGCGTTTGCTAGGAGATTTCCCTCGGCGTCTTTGAGACGGAAGGTGCCGGGTCGGAGGACTTCCGCGATGGTGAAAGGGCCCTCCCAGGGCGGGGAGAGCTTGTGCCTGCCCTTCGCGAACTGGACTTGACGTAGCACCAGGTCGCCGACTTCGAACGATTCTGCGAACCCGACCGTGGGTACCAGCGCAGAGTTTGCTGATACTTGGCTGAGCGCAGAACTGCGACGTCTCGCGCTTCGTCGAGTTGGTCGATGTCGTCTTGCTGCGCCTCCAGCCCCCGTGCGTCGTTGTAGTTCTGCACTATTGGCGCGCCGTACTCGAGGTCGGTCGGTAGGATGGCCTCCGCTCCGAACACCAAGAAGAATGGCGTAAACCCGGTCGATCGGGTCGGCGTGGTTCGCAGGCTCCAAAGAACGGGAGGTAGCTCGGCGGCCCACCGTCCCGCGAACTTCTTCAGTCGACTGAAGATTCGCGGCTTGAGTCCTTGGAGGATCATGCCGTTGGCTCGCTCGGCCTGGCCATTGGCGCGAGGGTGGGCAACCGCCGCCCAATCGACTCGAATGTTGAAGTTGTCGCAAAACTCGAGGAACTCCTTCCCCGTGAATTGCGTTCCGTTGTCGGTGATGATGGAGTTGGGCACCCCGAAACGGTAGACAATATCGCGGAAGAAGCTTGCTGCTTGTGCCGATGTGATCGTTGCCAGCGGCTTGGCTTCTATCCATTTCGTGAACTTGTCCACAGCGACGAGTAAGTGAGTGAAGCCCCCGGGCGCTTTCTTGAAGGGTCCGACCAAGTCGAGCCCCCAAACCGCGAAGGGCCACGTGATGGGGAATGTCTGCAGGGCTTGAGCAGGAAGGTGCGTCTGCCTGGCGAAGAATTGGCACCCTTCGCAGGCGCGGACGATTTGAGTCGCGTCTGCTACGGCGGTCGGCCAGTAGAAACCTTGTCGGAAGGCTTTCCCTACCAGGGACCGCGGCGCGGCATGGTGCCCGCACACCCCGTCGTGGATGTCCAGCAGAAGGTGCTTTCCTTGGTCGGCCGGAACGCACTTCTGAAGGATTCCGGATGGGCTCCTTTTGTAGAGGACGCCTTCGATTAGGACGAAAGATTTAGCCCGCCGAGCGAGGCGCCGAGCCTCGGTGGTATCGGCGGGGAGCAACCCGTTTGTTAATCGATCGACAAACGGTTGCCTCCAGTCGGTTTCGATGCTGAGGACGCCCAAGTCCTTCCCGGGCGGTTGAGCATCCGGCCGAAAATCGGCGGGAGTGTCCGTCTTTGGGGGGTCAGTGGCGCTCTCAACACTCGGGTCCAACCGGATCGATGGGCTGCTGATGTCGGAAACGAAGATTCCAGGGGGGACAGTCCCTCTTGCGGAGGCGAGGTTGGCGAGGGAGTCGGCTTCGCCGTTATAGCGTCGATAACTGTGATGGAGCTCGAAACCCTTGAACTTCTCCTCGAGCTTGCGGACCTCCAGGCAGTAGGCGGCCATCCGAGGGTCGCGGGGCTCGGTGGCTTTCATCACCTGGTCGACGACCAGCTTGGAGTCGCCGTGAACGCAGAGCCGTCGAGCGCCCAGGTCGGCGGCGATCCGAAGGCCATTGACGAGGGCTTCGTACTCGGCGACATTGTTGGTGGCGTCGAATAGCAGACGGATGGCATACCGGAGCTTGTTGCCGAGTGGGGAGATGATGACGACTCCTGCGCCGGCCCCGCTCTTGGTGTAGGACCCGTCAAAGTACATCGTCCAGTACTCCGGGTCCTCGATCACCGCAGGGACCTACGCCTCGGTCCATTCGGCGACGAAGTCTGCCAAGACCTGGGACTTGATCGCCGTCCTGGGGACGTACGATATGTCGAGACCGTTGAGCTCGAGGGCCCACTTGGCGATTCTTCCGGTAGCATCGCGGTTGTGGATGATTTCTCCGAGCGGTGAGGAGGTCACCACGGAGACGGAATGTCGATCGAAGTAGTGGGCGAGCTTCCTCTTGGTAATGAGTACCGAAATCTGGCAACTTACGTATTTGGGGTATCGGACCTTTGTTTCGGAGAGTACCTCGCTGACGAAGTAGACCGGTCTCTGCACCTTGAAAACGCGGCCTTCCTCCGCTCGCTCCACGACGAGCGCCGCACTGACGACCTGAGTCGTGGCAGCGATGTAGAGGAGCAAAGACTCCTGCGGCTCCGGGGCGACCAGGACCGGAGGCGAGGTCAGGAAAGCTTTCAGTCGACTGAGAGCGTCCTGAGCTTCGTGGGTCCAGCGGAAATGGTCGGACTTCTTCATCAGCTTGTAAAGCGGCATCCCGCGCTCGCCGAGGCGGGATACGAAGCGGCTTAGTGCCGCGAGGCACCCCATCAGCCTTTGGACCCCCTTCAGGTCGTTGATTGGCCCCATCCTCGTGATAGCGGAGATCTTATCACGGTTGGCTTCGATGCCGCGCTCGGAGACGATGAATCCCAGCAGCTTGCCCTTGGGGACCCCGAAGACACATTTCTCGGGGTTGAGCTTTATGCGAAACCGTCGGAGGTTCGCAAAAGTCTCCTCCAGGTCGGTGATGAGGTCATCGGCCTTCCTGGTTTTGACTACGATGTCGTCGACGTAGGCTTCGATGTTACGGCCAATTTGATCTGAAAAGCACGCCTGCATACACCGCTGGTATGTGGCGCCTGCGTTTTTCAGACCAAAAGGCATCGTGACGTAACAATACGAGCCATACGGGGTGATGAAGGAGGTGGCGAGCTGGTCGGACTCCTTCATCGCGATCTGGTGGTAGCCTGAATAGGCATCCAGAAAAGAAAGGGACTCGCACCCGGCGGTGGAGTCTACTACCTGATCAATGCGAGGTAATGGGAACGGGTCTTTCGGACAGGCCTTATTGAGGCTTGTGTAGTCAACACACATTCTCCACTGCCCTGACTTCTTCTTTACAAGGGCGGGATTGGCGAGCCACTCGGGGTGGCGCACTTCCCTTACAAAGCCGGCGGCCAGAAGTTTGGCGATTTCTTCCCCAATTGCCCGGCGCTTTTGCTCGTCGAAATCCAGCAAGGCGCGTTAGGCGCGTCTGGATCCCGGTCGGATGTTGAGGGAGTGCTCGGCGACCTCCTTTGGGACTCCTGGCATGTCCGAGGCCCTCCAGGCGAAGACGTCTCGGTTTGCTTGGAGGAAGTCGACGAGCGCGCCTTCCTATTTGGCAGCGAGGGCGGCCCCGATCCGCACGATCTTGGTGGGGTCTTCGGGGTCCACAGCGACCTCCTTCGTGTCCTCCGCGGACTTAAAGGAGCTTGGCCCCGACTTGCCGGAGTCGGGGGCGGATTCGGGGGCCCTTTCCTGGAGCTGCGCGAGCTCGGCGGAAGCGACGACCGCCGAGGCGACCACAATCAAGCCGCAAGAAGATGTTTAGCTGAAAAGACGCTGCCACGGTGATGACACCTGCGGCCGGCATCTTCACTTGAGATAGGTGTAGTTGGGACCGCCATGAACCGCGTAGCATGGCCGCCCAGATAGCGTGGTAGGAGCCGGGAAGTCCACAACCTCGAAGGTGAGGCTCGGTGCGGAAGTTGTTCGGGCTCCCAAAGGTGACGGCAAAGGCGACTCTGCCTCGAGGGTGGGCTTGTTGGCCTGGGACGACCAGTGGAAGGGCGCCTTGCTCGGCGGAGGCGGGCGAGGACTGGGCGTCCAGGGTCTCAACATACATGATGTTAAGACTGCTGCCGCCGTCCATGAGCACCTTGGTCAGGCGCTTCGTCTCCACGATGGGGTCGACGACGAGCGGGTAGCGTCCCGGATGCGGGATGTGGTCGGGGTAGTCGGTCCGATCGAAGGCGATCGGGCACTCCGACCACCTTAGGTAGGAGGGCACGGCAGGGGTCGCCGTGTGGACCTCTCGGTGGGCGAGTTTCAGCCGTCGTTTGTCGGCGTAGCACTCTGCCCCTCCGAAGATCATGAGGCAACCGTCGAGTTGCGAAAACTCGTCGGCTGGCTCATCGCTCTTTGGCCCGGCGTCGGGCGCCGGGTCGCGCTTCTTCCCCTTACCCCGCGAAGTCGTGGGGTGTCCGGAGAGAAAACGCTTCAAGACTTCGCAGTCCCGATACTTATGTTTGACGGGGTAGTCATGGTTCGGGCACGGACTATCCATCAATTTTTCGAACCGGTCGGGCGTCTGCCGTACTTGCTGGTTGGCAGGTCGGTCGGCAGCGGCGACCATTCGCCCTTCGCGGCCTTGCTTTCCCTTCCGCTTCCTTTTGTCGGGGCGGTCGGAAGGGGCGCCGGCCTCGGGACTGGAGGCTTTGCGGGCTGTCTTTCTCTCGAAGATGGCCCCCACGGCCTCCTCGTCGGAGGCGTGATTGGTGGCGATGTCGAGGAGCTCCTTGGTGGTCCGGGGCTTAGCGCAGCCCAGCTTGTGGACCAGGGCCTCGCATGTCGTGCCGTAAATGAAACGCCAAACGACGTCGGCGTCGTCGCGGATGTCGGGAGTTCGTTGCCTTCTTTGGGAAGCGGCGGATGTAGTCCCGGAGGGTCTTGCCCGGTCGCTGCTTGCAGCTCTTCAAGTCCCAGGAGTTGCCGGGGCGCTTGTACGTGCCCTGAAAGTTCCCGACGAAGAGGTTCGTCAGGTCGGCCCAGCTGCCGATGGTGTCCGCGGGTAAGTACTCGAGCCAGGCTCGAGCTGAGTCCGCGAGATAGATGGGGAGGTATTGGATGACGAAGGAGTCGTCCGTCGCTCCCCTCGCCCGGTAGGCGAGCCGGTAATCTTCCAGCCAGACACTGGGGTTAGTGGCCCCTGTGTACTTGGCTATGTTGGTCGGGGCCCGGAACCTGGCCGGGAAGTTGGCGTTGCGAATGAGGCGGGTGAACGCGCGCGGCCCGGGACCGTCGAATCCTGGGTCGGAATGGTTGCGCCGCCCGCTATCGGTGACCTGGGAAGGCGCCGCTGCATCAGTAGCTCTCCTTCGCGCCTCGAGGGTGGTGCGAAGATCATACTTGTCCCCCAGGCGCTGGCGCACCGGGGTGTATGATGCCTGGGGGAGTTCGTGGAGCGGGGCCGTCTTGGCTGGGCTCCGTCGACCCCGCGAGGGGGAGTGATCCTTGCGGCCTGAGGTGGCGCCCGTCGGTCCGAGGCGGAAGCTTAGGCGTCTTTGAGCAACGACGCGACGCTCTACGGTCCGGAGGTTCTGGTAGGTGGCTTTGGCTTCTGGCTCCGTCGGTTCAGGCAGTCCTCGGAGCAACATTGCCGCTGCGGCAATGTTCTGGTTGGCGTGAGGGAAGAACGAGAGGTCGTTCGTCTCCCCAGTCAGCTGCTGATGCACCTGACGCGCGCGGGCGCGCGCCGGAGGCAGGTGGTAGGTCGGGCTGACGGCGCTCCAGCTCGGCCTAGAGCTTGTCGAGCTCGGCCTTTCGGGCCTCTAGCTCCTCGCGCTGTTGCCGAAGGTCGGCAAGGCGTTGCAGGTGGTGTGCATCGTCTTCCCGCCGGGATTCCTCCCGCCGCGCTTCGTCGCGCGGGAGGAGGGTCCCCAGGGTTGCGGGGGTGGAGGACGGTTCCGCCGCACCCGTCATGTTGCACTCGCGGGAGTACGCCCTGCGTGGGGGGTACTCCTTGTTGGAACTGGAGCCGTGGCTGGAGGAATCCGCCAGCAAGTCGTGGAGGGAGGTCGGCATGTAGCCAGTCATGGCCACGAGCCGAGAGCCCGTGGAGGGTGGAACTGCCGTTCGCCGCGGCCGCAGCGGCGTCGCCGAAGCGATCTTTGAAGCGCGGCAGGTCCACTCGCGCAGCGGCCCGAGGGCCTCGAGGCGGAGGTTGCTGAGAACGTTAGCAATCGCATCCAGGCTTGCGGATGGCGCCCGGTCCCGGATGGCAGCGGGAATGAGAACAAGCTCCCCCGTTGGGGCGACGATGAAATCGAGGGTGCCGAAGCGGATCCAGCCCCTCGACATCAGCGAATCGTGATGAGATGAAAAGTCCATCAGGGAGGAGAATGGGAATCCAAAGACGAGGACGTCGGTGAGGACGCGCGAGTTCCCCTACCTGGCGCACCAACTGTCGGTGTTTCGTGCACCGGCTGTACGGATTTATGGTCGGAGGGGTCGCGCGCTCCCTCTCCCTGAATGGTCGGCTCAAGGGGCCCGGTGTTTATACTGGTTCGGGCAGAACGTCCCTACTCCAGTTCGTGTGAGGTGGGTTGTATTGATTTTGAATTGTTCGTCTGTCTGCCTTTTTTTTTTTTACACGCTCGCCCCTCCCCCTTTTATATAGGCCAGGGGGAAGGTTACACTGTTGGTTTAGGAAAAAGAGGAAAAGACTGTGCTTCTGGTCGCCCAAAAGTAGCGGGCTGACAGGACCGGTCGCCGTCTCCTCCTGCTCGCCGCGGGTCGCCGTAGTCGCCGCGCCGCTCGCCATAAATGTGAGGGTCGGGAACTTGTACCGTGACATCATCGTCATTATGGCCGGCATTTAATGCGCCCGATACGCAATAAATGCCGTCGCTTCTCTTGGGATACGGAGGCCCGGTCGCGACGTCGGACCGTGCCCGGTGGTCGCGGCATTGGGCCTCGACCGGCCTGGGTCGGCCCGTGCGCCTTTGTGGGCCGCTGGGGGTACCCATGGTACTGGTACTCGTCAAACGTATTTAGCAAAATTCCACAAAGTCATTTCAGACTTCTACTTTGTTTCAGATTATTATTCATAGTTTCATACTACCTCTCCTGATATAAATTTACGACAATCTTTCTATTCAATGCCCTTCACATAAATGCAACATTGTGCATGTGATTATGTGAATGGACTAGAAAAGTTCCTATGTATTAAAAAAGTTCAAACTAATTTAGAAAATATTGAAAATTTTTGTGAATGGTCCTATCTCTAGACTTTTTCTCCAACTCGATCTCTAATCTCTAGATTCCTTTCCCCGACCCAATCTCTAATATTTTTCGAAACATATATTATTACTCAGTAAACGTGTAGAGTGTTAAACTCGACAAACGAAGGTTAACATCTCGAATATTTTTCGGAACATGTATTACCCGGTTAACTTATAGGGTGTTAAACTCGGCATCTATAGTTTTTTTTGCAACTCAATCTCTATTATTTTCCAAAACATGTATTATTACCCGGTGAACGCATAGGGTGTTAAACTCGGCGTCTACAATTTTTTTGGCAACTCGAAATCTAATATTTTCCGAGACGATCTCTAATATTTCCCAGAACATGTATTATTACCCGGTTAACGCATGGGGTGTTAAACTCGGCATCTAATTTTTATTTTATTTTATTTTTTTTGCAACTCGATCTCTAATATTTTCCAAAACATATATCATTACCGGTTGAACACATAGGGTGTTAAACTCGGCGTCTAATCTTTAGACTTTTTCCCCCAACTCGATCTCTAATGTTTTTCGAAGCATGTATTATTACTCGGTGAACGCATAGAGGGTTAAACTCGACAAAAGAATATTGTCATCTCTGATATTTTTCAGAACATGTATTACCCGGTTAACACATAGGGTGTTAAACTCGGCATCTATAATTTTTTTTTGCAACTCGCTCTCTTATATTTTCTAAAACATGTATTATTGCCCGGTGAACGCATAAGGTGTTAAACTCCGCATCTATAATTTTTTTGGGAACTCGAGATCTAATATTGTCTAGAACGATCTCTAATATTTTCCAACACGTGTATTATTACCAGGTGAATGCATAGGGTGTTAAACTCGGCATCTAATTTTTTTTTGCAACTCGATCTCTAATATTTTCCAAAACATGTATTATTATCCGTTGAACGTATAGGGTGTTAAACTCGGCGTCTATAGTTATTTTTGCAACTCGAAATCTAATATTTTTCGGAACATGTATTATTCTTTTTTTATTCAAAAAGGCCCGTTGTTTCGCAGATTTGTCGACGGTTCTTACCTAGCGTATTTTTTTTCCAAAAAAAACCTAAACGAACAAAAAAAACGCTTCGATATTCCTGCTTTTTTTCAGAAATAAAAATTTGGATCAAATTTCGCACGGCACGGCGGAGCACGCAAATCTTACAGTATATTTGATATTCCCTCTGTTCAAGAGTACGACAAGGTAGATAGAGTTAGAGTTGCAAGAACTCGAAGTAGAGCCATGACAAACAGTATCTTAATGATTAATGTAACATAACTTAAAACATCATGTCGAATAAACTAAGAGCTCTTTTACCGTGTATTAAATTGAATATAGACCGATCATTCTTTTTAATCTAATGAATTAGATTAACTATAGTTTACTTATACTTCATTTGGTAGTAGAGTAGTACAAACACCCTTAACAAATCAATGATTAGATACGATTTTTACTATACATTATATACTACTAGTATAATGCACTATAAAATTTCTTTAAACTAAAACTACTGGCCTCTCTTTTCTTATGGTTGATGACAGGAGTCTACAGCACTTAAAACTCTACCATGAAAGTGTAAAATTGATACACTTTTGGCACTAAATTTTAAGATCTACACAATCGGCAATGCTTGCTGCACTGATGCTCGGCATCAATACTCCGCATGCAACTATGTATCAAGAAGGCAAATGCTTCTTACATCCAAGACCACAGGAACAGACGACAAAAAAGTTGACAAAAAGTACATGCACGTTCGAGTAGGAACGGGATTCTGATGCTAGAATTGTCTTAATTTCCATGGTTTAGATCGATGGAACAAGTGAAGTATACACGTTACGTACAATCCGTTCCTCCGAAAACGCTAAGGGCATGCAATTAGGCACGACGCAAGATATATACCAATTTACTAAACATCTGCTTTATGTTTTATTGAATTATATATTTTCAGTACTTTGAAGGTAATTTTTTTACGAGTTATAATAAACACAAATAACATAGTATCTAGAGATACACTACAAAAAAATTGACAAAAAACTTTTTAGAGAAGATATTATATAACTTTTGTATTATAATCACTTCTATACTGAGCCCAGACTTGCATCTCCTCGTCATTTGTATATTATATTAGTAATCAAAGTTAAAAAAAATTAACTACATGATTTCTAAAACCGTATACTCCCTATATTACATTCGGGAGAAAGCACGCCCGAGGAGACACCCCACGTGGCGCTCCCCACTCTCTCTTCTCATTTTGCAAAAAAACCCTTCAGTTTTATAAATTACGGATATGTCCTTTTAATTTTCGTAGAGGTCCTTCGTGATTTTCTGTGAGGGCAGAATTTTTTTCCCCGGTTCGCGTTTAGGTCTCTCGTTCGCCGTTTTACAAAAAAAACCTTCTGTTAAATATGAAACGCGAATGAGCCCTTTCATAGTTTTTAAAAATAGCGAATAGGTCAAAAATCATTACAAATAGGCCCCTGCACTTTACGTTCAGGTCCTTTCTCCGTTTTTTCCGAAAAAAATGTTTTTGTGATCCGTTTTTTCTCCGGAGCATAGAAAAAATATTTTCGTTGTCCGTTTTCCCTAAAAAAAAAATTTTTTATGGTCCGTTTTTTCTTTGGAGTCCAAAAAAAATTGGAAATTCGCATAGAAAAAATATTTTCGTTGCCCGTTTTCCCTTAAAAAAATATTTTTATAGTCCGTTTTTTCTTCGAAGTAAATGTAAATCTATTTTCCGTTCACGCGCACCGCGTGCGCCGCGGTTTTCCTTGGGAAAATATTTTTGCTGTCCGTTTTTCTCGTTTGCCATAGAAAAAATGTCTTCGTAATCCGCGAAAAATGCTTTTGTAGCCCGTTTTTTCTCGTTTCCCCCGGGAAAAAATTGTTTTCTTCATGCTGCGTTTACCCTCCAAATTTTTTTTCACGTTCCCCCCAAAAAAATGCTTTCGTGGTTCATTTTTCGTTGTTTTTCCCAAAAAAATGCTTTCGTGATCGTTTGTTCTCCGAAAAAACAACACAATTTTTTACCCATTCACATGCGCGGCGTGCGCCGCGCTCATTTTTCTAGTATATCTGATGGATGGGAGTAAGTAGGGAGCAAGAGGGAGCAGAAAAGCGGTACCTTGTAATAGAATCTGAAAAGCGAGCTCCTGCGATTAATCAGCCTCCACCCTTCCGGTCGTGGGGGATCACCAACCCTTGCAGAAATAAAGCTTGCTATGACGGCCGATCCGCTAATCGACTTAATTACCAGTCGCCGGAAAATTATTAAGCGATCAACTGCAGTTCATGGAAAAATCAGATATGTACCCCTGATAGACACCAAAGAAATAACGAAGCCAAGTTTAGACTTACCGGCTGGCTCGGTTGGTAGCAGGCGATGGCGATTTTAGATTAGTGGAGCAGATTGCCGGGGTTGGTACCCTTCTTGCCTTCGCTTCCGCCGCCGTCAACCCAAAGTAATGCACAGGAAGGGGAGGAGAGGAAAGCGCCAGGAACAATGGAACATCATTTAAAGGAAGCGGCACAAGCACCTTTCTCTCGTCCACCCTCACCCTGTGTATTTCTGTACTGTGTATTTCTGTACTGTGTATTTCTATGCACAGGAAGGGGAGGAGACGAAAGGGCTCGGAGCATCATATCAAGGAAGCTGCACAACCACTTTCCTCAAGTACTTCGAATACCCTCACCACGCCCGTGTACAAATTATTCCCTCCGGCCAAAAAAAAAGTTGTTTTAGACATCAACATAGTTTCTAAACTATAACTTTGACTACTTATTTTTATTATAATATGCAAAATACGCAAGAACCGAGATTTAAAATTCCGGGATAATCTAAACCAAAATTTGAAATTTCGGATAACGGAATTTAAATTCTGGGTATGAATGGATTTTCTATAAATACGCGAAAGTGTTTTTATTGTTTTATAAATACAGATCAAATCTTGTATCAAATACAAAAAATTTGCCTGTGGTCAATTCAAAGCAAAGCCCCAAGCTAGCATCGATTTAAGCTTACATTTGGGCTCTCACTTGTCATAGCCTTCTTCCTCCCCACAACATGAGCACAGCACAGTCAGCCGTGCAAGCTCCCTCCTCTATTTTCTGTGGTCAATTCAAAGCAAAGGCCAAGCTAGCATCGATTTATGGCGCCGTATGTATCCAAGAAGAGTCCTATCATCCCTGTCGCATCAACCCCGCAAAAACCGGTGCCAATTGCTCGCTCTGGCCATGTGCAGCGCAGCAACCCATAATCTCGAGTTCACACCACAAAAGCACCGCCATTCTTTGGCAGCTTAGCTGAAATAAAGCTTTGCTAATTGCTGTCATGCTACGACGATCCGCCGATCGACTTAGGGAGTGTTTGGCAGAGCTTTAGTTTCATTAAATTCTTAGAGTTGATGGAGCTGGGTATTTCTAATTTCACTAAATTCGTGGAGCTAGAGTTGTGGATATATTAAAAGTGTTTAGGTGGGTAATATTGTTTACATTTTAGAATAAAATTATAAACTTAAGCCACTTTATTTTAGTTTACAAGTTTCAGCTCTGAAATGGAGCTAGAATCTGGAACTCTACCAAATACGACCTTAATTACCAATCGCCGGAAAATTATTAAGCCATCACCTGCCATTCATGGAAAAATCATATATGCACCCTTGATAGAAGCCAAGTTTAGACTCACCGGCCGACTCAATTGGTACTTCGTAGCATGCAGGCGATGATGGCCCAGGAGCATCATTTCCGGGAAGCTTCCTCAAGTCTACCCTGACCAGTCGTATGGGCTCGTCGTTTCCAGGAAGCTGCACAACCACATGTATGGGCCCGTCGGTCACCATCCTCAGGTCCACACCACGCTTATGGGCCCGTCGGTCAAGTTCTTCAGTTTACAGATTATTCCCTCCGGTCAAAGAAGAAGAAGAAGTCGTTTTAGATATCAGTTCTCTAAAATATAATTTTAACTATTTATTTTTCCTGTAACATATTTATATAATCTACTAAAATTATAATATTATATAAGTACTTTTTGAGGCAAGTCTATACATCTAATTTTTATGTATGTCCATTCTAAATATTCAAAAAATATCGGTAGACAACGATTATAATGTTTCACTGTATGTTATCCAAAAATAACTTTGTACTGTGACAAGAGGGGGTACAATTCGGTGGCAGACCATCATTATTTCTTTTCGCTTGGGACATTTAAAAATTACTGATGAGAGGGGAACAGTATTTTAGGGTGCGTTTGGTTGGGTGAACGAGGTTGAATGGGATGAGATCATAGGCGGAGCTCCCGCCGGGGCCTAGGTGGGCCTTGGCCCCGGTCGGCGTGATTAGCAATCAGGAGGCCCAGGCGCTTTAGCGATAGCCAGCCCAGAGAACGAATCAAATGATCCAACTATCAGGAGCTAGACGGGAGGGAGACCGAACGTCGGTCGAATCGAACTATGGAGGCGTGTAGCGATCGCGTGCAGGCGGCGCCGGCTGTGTCAGTCTTCTGTGTCCCTACGTCCGATCGCTAGCGTCGCCGGCGCCCGGCGTCACGCCGTTACCAACTATAGCCTATCAGAACATGAGGACTCGCAAATATCAATTATCGCCTCATGTTAAATAATTAGTGGTTCGTTTTCATTCATAAATTCTTGAAAATTACAAGTGTTACATATTGTACTTATTATATACTGAACTTTGAATATCAATCATTAGTAGAGGTTCACTTCATTCTTGGCCCCCTCCTTTAGAAATTTCTGGGTCCACCACTGGATGGGATGGTACATGATAGATGGGATGATCCTGTATGGGATGGTACATGGAGAGTGTTTGGTTGCCTGAATGGGATGGTACAAGATTTTGTTTGGTTGCTTGAATGGAATGATACGGGTTGGTACGAGATGATGTTTGGTTGCTTGGATGGAATGATACTGGATGGTACGAGATGATGTTTGGTTGGAGGGATGAGGTTGGTATGAACTATATAGCACAATCTGTCTTGTTACATTGCTA
Organism: Rhipidocladum racemiflorum; assembly: GCA_036346355.1. NCBI lineage: Eukaryota > Viridiplantae > Streptophyta > Magnoliopsida > Poales > Poaceae > Rhipidocladum > Rhipidocladum racemiflorum. The sequence goes on from CM070571.1 coordinate 70,876,117, forward strand.
CATATCAAGCATCAGATCAACCCTCAAGCGTGCGCGTGTGCCCAGACGATCGGCAATGTTCCATGAACATCTTTGTGTGGCCAATAGGGCTGGAAAAAAAGCTCGTTGAGCTGGCTCGGTGGCTCGTTTCAAAATTGCTCTGATTACATTCATTTTTCTTTTAAAATAAAAATTAGTTGATTTGGAACTAGAGTCAACTTCGGCTCGGCTCGTTAAGCTCGGTTTGAAGTTGGGTCTCAAACAATACAGGTGTCGAAGAAATCTCGAAAAAAAGTTCAACTGGCTCGTTATCCACCCCTAGTGGCCAAGCAATAAGGTGGAAGGATGGCCACCAATTAGTGCAGTAATCATGTTTTTCCACCGAATGTAGGAGAGAGATCAGGTTAATTATCTCGAGCAACTTCATTTCAAGAGCTAATTCGGAGTTTGAACCGTGAACATCTACAATTGGCAAATATGCACCCAAATGCAGGCCAAAATGATTGAAGCACAATATGTCTTGCTGCATATATAACACTCATTTTTAGTGCTAGAATGTATCACAAGGCCACATTGTCTAGAACTCTGAATAACCACACTAACCAAGTACACAGTGTAAAAAAGTATAAACTACATTCTACTATGAGGTCACCATCTCAATAGCGGTTATTACAGTGTACCAAAAGTGCAATGTTGTCACAACAGCCATAGCCAACTTGCATACATCAGTAGAAAAGGAACAAAAGTTTGCCAAACACGATCTCTTTGACAGCCCCAATCATGCATTCTCCTTGACAGCCTCCTTGGGAGAGAAAACACTGAAAGCAAAAAAAATTTCCTTCAGTAACGAGTAAGATAAATTTTGTTAGCTTTCAGTATCTCAGTACAAGTAACATTAAGTATGCTAAATGTTAGCATAACTTTGGTAAGATCAATTTTGGCAAAATCAATCCATTCCTCTGCTACTTTTTTGAGCATGGATGTAAATGAGCAGATATGATAGCTACTTCAGTAACAAAAGATACTCCTAGCTACTGCTTCTCCACTTGTTCAGACAAGTGAATCAAATGTGCAGAGTAAGATTCTAACATAGTTTACCAAACATAAGAAAAATCAATGAGGTATCATTCTTCCAAATTCAGGTTCAACAAAGCACAATAGCTTCAATGTTTCGACCATTATAGGAAAAGCATTCATTTTCTCCTTTCACACATGTTGAATGTTCATACCTGGAGGTTCTGTGGTGTCAGAATGGCAACCCTACTGGCACAGAGTTCCAAGAAAATAGCCTACATTTGCAAAAGAGATGGAAAGAAATTAGTAGAAAAAACTACCGGATCAATCAAGAAAGCTTCTTGCTGAGTAGTGCCACTACCTATACCATCAGATCCATAAAGAAAGCTTCAGAATTCAGATGTTAGAACTGATAAATTTCATAGATGAACTTCTTTTCAGGACAAAGTAAAAGCTGATAAATTTCAGGTTGCATGTCTTGGACCTACACAACAACGAGAACAGTAGTAATCTTATCTTTGTAAATAGAGCTCTAACAAACTACATTGAGGGAACAACTCTTTTGCTAGGAGTATCTTTTGCTGCTTATATCATAAGATGGAACAGTAGTAATCTTATCTTTGTAAATAGAGCTCTAACAAACTACATTGAGGGAACAAAAAGCATACCAATACATTTAAATCATGGATTGCATCAGGTAAGCATTTGAATCATGGATTGCATCAGATTGCATCAGGTAAAATTAAAGTAATAATCACTACAACATCAACCACATGTGCATGATATTTAACCACATGCTATATTTGACATAGCAGCTACACATGCAAAATGGCAGTCCACGACTGATTCCAGATAGAATCATAGAAATGCTATATTTGACATAGCATGGAGAACAGATCCAAGAACTAAGGAGTAAGGAGGTGCAGGGAGTGTATGTAGCCTAATATTGAAAACGAAAGCATCAGAACACCACCAGAAGCATGTAACCAAAAGCAAAAGAAAATTACAAGATGAGCTCAATACTGACAAGTTTCTTTTCTCAACTGTGAACTGTGAACCAAGGTAATTAATGCTAACCAGTGCTACTGAAGATGAGCTCAATGCTAACCACTGCTAACCAAATCAGGCTACTGAAGCTAGTTTCACGAGAGGTGCTTCTATGCTCTTCCTTCTAGTACAAGTTGCACAAATCTTGAAGCAAGCGAAGTGGTAAGTAATCACCATCTACCCTTCATTCATGCTTTAATAGTTGTGCAGTTTTTAAAAGGAAAAGCATGACAAGATGAGCTCAATGCTAACCAATGCTACTGAAGAGTGAAGGAAATGCCAACCAATGCTAACCAGTGCTACTGAAGAGTTTCTTTTCTATAGGGGTGCTTGTTTCAGATGAGATGGAAAGGGGGAGAGGCGGCACCTTGGGAGCTGAGGTGTGTCGCCGAAGTGAGGTCACCACCGTACAAGAGGCCGACGCCGACGAGAGGTCACAACCTTTATCTGCACGGTGAGTGGTCAGATCTGACCGGGAGAAGAGGAAAGGGAAGGGAGGAGAGGCGTCACCTTGTCGCGAGGCGTATCTGGCGATGGGGGCGAGGCGGCGATGGGCGGATCTGAGTCGGCAACTTGTCGATGAGGGGATCCGAGGCGGCACCTTGTCGATGAGGTGGATCCGAGGCGGCACCTTGTCGATGAGGTGGATCCGAGGCAGCACCTTGTCGATGGGCGAGGTGATGGGCGGTGGGGGCGAATGAGGCGAGTGAGCCTGGCTCCCCCGTGCAAGTGCGAGCGAGGCGGATCTGGCGATGAGGGGCAATGGGCGAGGCGGCAATGGGCGATGGGCGGTGGGGGCGAGGGCGATGGGGGCGAGGCGGCGATGGGAGAAGGGGGCGAGGCGGTGATGAAAGTGAGCCCGGCTCCCCCATGCAAGTGCGAGCGATGCGAGTGAGCCGAAGCGAACGATGCGGTCCTGTACCGATCGGTTCGGCCGAATTCTCCGTATCAAACGGTACAGTATATCTTCAAAAAATATTCCAGGAATCTGTACCATCCCGTCCCGTACCAGATTGTTCCGTTCAGCGAACCAAACGCAGTATCGAAGGTCAAATCCTGTACAAAATGGTTCAGTTCACCCTGGTACAGCGAACCAAACGCACCCTTAAATAACGCGATGATTGCACCAATCCTCCACTCTGGAACATTTCAACGAAGTTTAGTAAACAAAAACGCAGTTTCGTACAGCATAAAAAAATGTATTCCCTCTTTACAAGTCAGCATTGTTTTGGAGGAAGAATTTTTTGATTGTCCAATAAAAATAACATTATCATATTTTTCATGAAAGAAAATACTTCATATCAATATGTTTCATATTTTATCATTTTTTATTGCCACAGTGTCTGAACATGTATCAAAGGAGTAACACTTGATCAGGGTTTACAATACCGAATCGAGATTGAAAATTGAAAATCCAATAGCATCGATTTATTGTGAAAATCGCCAAAAATTGAAGGGTTTCGAAATCAAATTTTTTGAAAAAAGTTCAAAAAAATCAAAAATCGACAGAGCCTGTTGAAATTTTTTGAGCGATTTTCGTTGATTTTTATCGAAAATCGAGCTATTTTCACCAATTTTCGACCGATTTACATCGCATATTTTTTTTTGAATTTTTTAAAAATTGGACCACTTTACCGACTAGTTTGCAATACCGAGCTGACTTGATTAGTCAATTATCATGAAAACTGGTTGATTTTCATCAATTTCATCAACCTTGCACTCGATGTTATCTGTAAGATTCCAAGATCCTCGCAGCTCAAGCTTCAAACAAATTTTTTTAATAATACATTTTTTTTTCAAAATTTCAAAAAATATACGTCGGGGAAAACAATTACAGAAATATACACCTGTTGCCCGTCAGTTGAGCGACACAAGCATATCGCCAAACCAACGGGCGACAAAAGGCCAAGTCGCACGATGATCAGGCGACAGTTTCTATCGCCCGATGGTAGGGCGACAGGATAAAAATCGATCTATGAACGGGTGACAGGAGGCCTGTCGCCCTACCAACGGGCGATAATAGGCCTGTTGCCCCACCAACGGGCGACAGGATTTAGTTTCAACTTTTTTTAGTAATTCGTTTTTTTAGAAATAGCAAAAATAAATGTAATTGCTCAGCCACATTATATATAATCCTGGATACATAGGTGATCGACAGCTAGCTATGTGTGCCTTTTTTTATTTTCGCAACTTCGTGCTGGGGCAACACCCGACCTGATCGCCCATACATAAGTGGTACCCTGCATTGCACAGGTTGCTCATGATTTTTCCCCGCATTTTCCAGGCTGTATCCAGTTTGCCCTGCAAGCCTACGAAAACCCCTAAGTGGTCACAATTTTCTATTTTCTTTATTGCAAAACGAGGGTGGTAGAGGGAGATTAGAGAAAGTGTGATTCTGAAATCAGAAGTTACTACGGAAGATAAGGTCGGTCACATTCTTTATTATGACTTAAAACTGCGGAAAATAAGGTCCACCACATTCTGAAATCAGATGTCTACTGAGTGCATCAAGGCCACTTCCCCTTCACCCATGCCTCCGGTGGGGCTTCTCTGGCACGGTGTGTGGTGTGTTGCGGAAGGATTAACTAAGTCCATAAGATTAAAAGTACCAACAATGAAAATACAAAAGTGCGTAGAACATATTTTGAAGGTTTAACTAAGTACATAAGATCGAAACTACTAACAATCAAAAACAAAAGAAACTAGTGTCGGCCCCTTTTCTGAGTGGCTCCTCGCGGCTGTGTAGGCCTCCTCCGAACCTGGCCCTGCGAGTATGTCAACTGTGTCATCGCGCGGTGGGCCCTCTACGGTCTAGCTGGAGGTGTGGCGTACACTGACTGAGAAGGCTGCATCGGTGGTGGTACTCCCTGCCACTGTGATGACCCAGGCTGATCTGGATGTGGATTGACGAGGAACCTCGACACGTCGTCCTCCTCGTTGTCCTCCTAATTTGGATCATCACCCTGCCCCTCATAGTCGTCAGGTGGAGGCGGCAACCACTGTGACTGTGTACCTGTAGCAAGTGAAAATTTGTTGAGAGCATTCAAAAAGTGATTGCAAAACATGAAAAGTGCATTTCAGTACTCACCTCCAGCGTGAGCGGCTAGGCCAGTGTGTCCAGGAGCTCGGCCGCTCGCAGTCGGCGGCATGACAGTGGCACTGTGTGAAGATGGACCTTCAACTCCCTTGCCTCTCCCAAGCGGCAAACCATGGCCCACATTGGGAGGCAGGCGGCATCCCACCAACTCGAGGGCGTGTCCTGAGCCGTCCCAAAACCTCATGAGCAAGGAGGTGACCTCCTCTCTGGTCACCTCTAAGCCACCAGTCAATCGTGAAATCAACCTCCCTGAGTCCTCGTAGACCCAAGCTAGCATATTAGTCTGAAAAAGACATCATGAATTAGTTAGCATAGCCACGAAATGAGTGCGCATGAAATCGTATATAGGGCACAACATACCACATTGTGCAGAGCCGAGTCTGTATGGGCGGGTGTAAGATCGAGGATGAGCCTAGGGGGGTGAATAGGCTTTTTCAAAAATTTCTAGCACTAAAAGGCTCTAAACAATCTTAGAACAAAATTCACAAAGATAGCGGAAGAGTAAACTTAGTTTTTTTACAAGGAAGGCATAAAATATCTAGGCTCTGCTAGTGCAAAGAAAAGAATTGAACAAACAAGGACCGACAAGCAAGTGAAACAGAATGGCAAAGTAAATACAGAAGGGAAAAAGCAGGAGACACAATGAATTTTCACCTAGGTTCAGAGAAATTCTCCTACATCCCCATTAGAGCACTTCAACAGAAGTATTGCTCCACCAATAGCTATTCTCAATAGCTTTGGTATCCACTGGGGTGACTCTTTCACCACTCCTGATGAGGTGTGTCCCAAACCTCTCACAATCTGTGGTGGCCTTCCACAAGCACTTTGGACAAGTCGCACTATATCACTCCTAAGCCGTCTAGGAACATGAAGTTCCAAGAGTAACAGACTATCCACAAGTCCTAACCCTTGGTTCACTAGCACAATACTGTCTAGACTAAGCTTGGAGCAGGATCACTTTGGAATTTTGATCAAACAGTGAAGTTCAGTCTCTTTGAAGGCTTTTGAGCTCAAGAATGCCAAAATGTCAAAGAGATGCAAAAAGTACTTCTAAAAGAAGGTCCTGGCATAGCTTATATAGCCTTCAAACAAGAAATAACCATTACAGGCATTTACTAGCCGTTGGGCTTTGTCATAATGATAAAATAAATTAATCTAATGTGCCACAGACTAAAGTTGAAAAGATTTTCAATATGATCAAGGCACGACGAACCAATTTCCGAAAAAGTCCCATTTGCGCCAGACCGAAACACTCGGTCTGTCATAAAACATAATGAACCAACGTTTATGCCGGACCGAAAATGTTGGTCCGTGCGTACACATGCTTTTAGCAAAAGTTAGTCCGTCATGAAACATTCAAAGCACAAATTTCATAGGACTGAAAAATATGGTCCGGCGTACATGATAAACTTACTGGTAGTTTGTCCTATGAACCAACTGAATATCAAATGGACTTCCAGAAAGTATTGTATTTGCGTTGGACCGAAAAACTTGGTCCGGTGATCAATTGAAAAACTCGGTCCGGCGTGAATGGCATACGCTCGGTTTGATACTTGACTGAATGATCTCAACGCCAGACTAAAAAAGCTGGTTCGGCGTAGAAGGTGTACGCTCAGTATAAGACTTTGAGTCAGGATTTCATTGCCGGACTAAAAAAGTCAGTCTGGCGTGAATGGTTTCTTGTCTTATTGAATGAAGGACTTTTGATTCTGAGGGAAAAGAATGAAGTGACCTTTACTCTAAGTAATCTTGACACATTTGGCCAAGGAACCAAGCTACTTACTTGTGTATAATCCCTCTTAATAATACGGCTAAACTAAAATAATCCTAGCTATATGACTTGAAACAACCCCAAGTCAAAACTAGAAATAAGAGTCCTTAGCCTTTGTCTTTAATCTGAAAGACATTCACTTCTCAGGGAGTATATTTCTTGATCATCAACACCAAAACCAATGTAAAGCATACTTAAAAGAATTGGGGGGTCTAGATACTTTCAATCTCCCCCCTTTTGGTGATTGATGACAACAACCTTGATAATCCATTATTTTGGATAGAATTAACATATCTTTTGCTGCAAAGAACTGTTAGTCTAACAGAACAATAAGTAATATTTGCAGAAGTAAGTAAAATAGTTTATGTTCCCCCTGAATAATTGCTTGGATTAACAAGAACATATGAGATCATAAACACAATATTTTAATACAAGCCTTATCAGAGCATAATTGAAAAGTCTCATCAAAGCAAAAAAGGAGTTATTTCAGTGCAAATTTTCAGAGTAACTCCAACACAAATTTCACAAGACACAATGCATTGAAATACTGAATAGCCAAGTCAAGTCCAGAATAGAGAATTCAACAAATTACAATAACACAAAATAGTAAATAGACTTATGGCTAATTTATCCCCCTTCATCAGACTAAGACTAAGACCAATCTTCCAACTAATTTCTCCCCCTTTGGCATCAATTGCCAAAAAGAGGTCACTTCTTGCGCATGGAGAAGGTCCTCTTGAACAAGCAGGAAGCTCTGGAGCTTGTGCTCTTCCTTGGAGGAGATAAGTGTTGCCACTGAGGTGATTGTTCTTCTGCAGATTGAGGAGTAGCTACTGCTTGATCATGCCAGCTAGGATAATTGGGATCCCCAGGCTGAGGAGAAGAAGCGTGTTGCTATTGTTCAAACTCAGTTTGTTGTAAACCCATAGCTTGATCATGCCAACTTGGGTAGTTAGGAACTCCAGACTGTGGACTGACTGACCAGTGTGTGAAGTCCTCTTGCAGCTGCCTTAGAGACTCATTAGTCTCATTTGTCTGATCAAGGATAAGCTGTCCAAGCTGCTCTTGATTGGAGACTAAATTGGCTCTAGCATCTTCAGTGAATGCCATGTGATCTTCTAAGGAGTAGCCCAGCCAATCTAAGGAACGTCCATAAGCATCAAGCTTGGTGTTCACAGATCTTGCAAACTAATCAAACTTGGAATCTTTAGCATTCTGCTTTTTATTTATATCATACAGTCTATCCTTGATTGTTAGCTCATTTATCTTGATCTCACCAATCCACTTTCTCAAGTCAAACTGATTGCTTCTAAGCATTTCAAATCTTTTGTAACTTTTATTTTTGACCAAGTTTTGCTCTTCATGGATTTTCTTTAGCAATTCTTGAGTTTGTTGAACTTGATCATGGTATTATTGAAGAGCAGTCATATGTTCATGATGTCTAAGTACTGCCAGATTTCTTTCTTCTTCAAATCTTTCTTGAGCAGCTCTTAGATCAGCATTATATTATTGCTCAATAAGTCCAAACCAATCTGGTTGAGTGCTCCATGCTGATTGTTGCTCATACTGAGGTGGAGGAGGTGGTTGCTCATACTGTTGTGGAATAGGTGAATGATGAGAACCTTCAACTCCTTGTGGGAATCCTGATCCCCCTGCTTCATAGTCATGTGCTGCAGGTCTGAATGCTTGAGCTTCATAAAATCTAGCTACTGCAGCAAGCTCCTGAAGTTTCTGAACTTCTGGTTCTTCTCCTTTATCTTGAGATTTTGAGCTAAGAATGATATCTGTAGCCACATATTGTTCCTCAATAGGTTCTTCATGCTTAGATTGTGCCATAGGTGGTATATAAGGAATGCTTGGCACTGGAAGATTGTGCCATAGGTGCCATTGTTTTTGTGCTGACTTTGCATAATTGAAGGTCCTAAATATATAAGTTTATTGTTGTTGGCGTACTTTACACCAAGGTACCCTCTCCGCCATAATCAAGACAGATGGCCCGGCGAGCAGGCGGGCGACCAGGCCCCTCTCGCTGGGCGCCGGCCTGCGTGGCGGCTAGGCGAGCAGGCGGGCGACCAGGCCCCTCTCGCCAGCGTCATCCCGCGTGGCGGTCGGGCGAGCAGACAGGCGACCAGGCCCCTCTCACCAGGCGCCGACCCACGTGGCGGCCAGGCGAGCAGGCAGGCGACCAAAAGGAGGAGAAGGAGGCTTTGCCCCGAAGCCTCCTCCCCCTGACACGCTATGTTAGGGCCATTAATTGCAAAGACGGCCTCGTCTCCCTAGCGCCCCATACCTAACCTGGGCGGACCGGGCTGAGACGGGCGGCAGCACAAAGAATGAGGCTGGAAGACAAGACTGAAGTGATGGGTGTAATAATGAATTGTAGTTCAACTTGACGTTACCCTCTCACCTGCCTGGACTGACCCCGTCTATATAAGGGGGTTTGGGTGCATGGAGAGAGAGGGGGAGGATGGCTTCTTCTTGCTAGAGATTGGACTGAGCTTAAAACTTGCTCGGTAAGGGAGAAGCCCAGCACCTGCACATCACCATTAAGGCCTCCTGGGAGACCTCCTCCTCCCCCTCCTCACTTTCCCCTCCTCCCTCTCCTTTTCCCTCTCCTCTCCTCTCCTCTCTTGTGCGCACGAGCTCCCCAGCTACCTCCTCACCCTTTGGTGAAAAGCCGATTTGAGGTGGAATTAAGCTCGCCGGCGTTGAGATGAGGTTGAGCAACTTCTTGAGCTCCCCCTCACTCTTTCCCTTCTTGCAGCTCAAAACCCGATCGGAGCTCATTCTTCTTCGCTCCTCGGCCAGATTGTTGCCAAGAAGGTGTGGGAAGAGCAAGCTCAAACCGTTCATTGCTTCATCATGACCCTAGCAACCTCCTAGTCATGTTGTAAGAGCTCAATGTCGTTTCCCTAGGTTTTTTTGTTTGATTCCCTGAGTTCTTGTTTTCTCCTTTTAGCTTGTAGCGTAAATCTCGTGTTAAAAAGGTTCAATCATTGTTAGAAGAGTTTCTAGACTTGTATTAGAGCTCGTGGGACCCTAGTGTACTTTTGGAACTCATGGATTTCTTGCAAATCAATTTGTTTGATTCGATTTGCAAAAAGCGCATTCTTTTGCCTTTTGGAGTCGCTTCGTGTTTCAGAGTTCCAAAAAGCAAAAGAAAAACTCTCCTGAGTCCCTAGTGCTGTAGAGGTTCTATTCCCACAGAAAAATTGAGGTTTGGATTAGTTTTGAGTCGAAAACCATTTTAGGAGGTTTGCGGAGCTTGTAGATTCGATTAAGTGGAAACTAGGTCAATCAAGCTTGAAACATGGTGAGACCAGCTTTGATAGATCTCGAGTGTCGCTAGGATCCTAACTAATCAATCACCGCAAAGTTTTGAACTCATTTGTGCAAAATCCCCTTTTGGTCGAAATCCAAAATCTAGAAGGCCTGTACTACCGCCGTTGAAACCTAGGTACTGCCGCCCGAGCGGTACTACCGCGGTTAGAACGTCGGTAGCTATTTTCCAGAGGTGCACCACTTCGGTCTTTGGAACTCCAACACTACCGGAGTTGGAGGCCGGTACTGCCGCCCGAGCGGTAGTACCGCATCCAACACGCCGGTAGTTATTTTCCATAGAGCTCCCCGTTTGGTCCCCGGTCATCGGCACTACCATGCCTTAGGCGTCGGTATTGCCGGAGGTCGGTAGTACCGCGACTTGAACATCGGTACTACAGGGCCAGCGGTAGTACCGCACATTATATGCTGGTACTACCGAGTTCCCTAAATTTGTTTTGAACCCTTTTTAGTTCAAATTAGTTCTCGCTTTTCAAATTTGATTTGCTTTTGTGTTTAATTCCTCTTTTCTCTATCTTGATTCGCTTTCGTTTATTTTGTCACGTTCTCGCGTAGACATTGACGTTTCGGAGCACGCCGATGACGATCCTGATTATAACCCCAAATCCGAATTCATCGAAGAGCAAACAAGCAAGCACCCCCTTTGATCATGTTGATCCCATAATTACAAAGTTTATTTTCGTTTTGTCAAAACTATTATGCATGCATGTGTGTTCAGTAAAGCTGCTAAATTGTGGGAATGGTATATATATCCAAACCTTTGTGGGATTTCCTTAATCAAACTGACATGACAATCTTGATGAACCCTATGCTAAGCTTAGACATTTAATGAGTTGTTGAATGGGTATAATCGTTTAATAGCTGCATGTGCTTAGCCACACCGTAGAAAATGTCGGATGAGACTGTGATTCAATCAAAATGTGATTTCTTTTGGAAACGATTAAATGGTGTGGTTATTTTGGGTAAAGATGGAAAATGGAAAGTGTATGATTTGGACACGGTTAAGATGTATGGTACCTTGCGGTTGGACGTACAAGGGATGGACTTGTGCGATGATTAGATGCTTACTGTGATTGTGGGTGAACGTACAAGGATGGACTTGTACGGTGCAAGGGATGGACTTGCACGTGGAATATTGGAAGATCTTACCTGAGTCAGTTAAGGACCGAACTTGATGCTTTCAACTGAGTCAAACCATCCAACCACATGTGCTAGCATGGGATAGCCTACTCAGTAGTAGTTGGCGTATATCCTTGTATTGTGAAAGGCAGGAGTAATATGGACGCTCTGATGGACTGGGGTTGTTCTAGGTGCTTCCACCTCGAGGGTCGGGGTTGGAGTATTCCAATATAACGGTGTATGCCTTTCTATGGAGTAAAGGACGCGATGGGGTGTAAACCATCGTTAGAACTGTGTTTTCAGGTTTGGAAGAGCGCTATGGAGCGAAACAATCGTCAGTACTGCTTGTACAGGCTGGACTTCCACTCATAGCAAGGGTAGACATCACCGGGCTAGTGTAAGGTTAGGCTCTAGCAAATGAAACGGTTATGTCACAGTACTCGAATCGAAGAGGACGAAGAGATAGATTTGAAAATCCATAAGTCAAAGTCCAGGTCTAAGTCGCGATTTTTTATGAGTCTTTGGAAAAAAGTGTTGACCCCAAAAAACATCGTTTAGGGCCTCAAAACAGCCTCTGAAGTTTCAGTACCCAATTTTGCTGATCGTTTGCTATCTTGTTTGAGTTTGTTTTCATTATAGCTTGTGTAATCCTTGTTTCCAGTCCATATTTTAGAGTGTGCTCATTTGTGAGAGTTTGATTCCGAAAAAAAAATTATATAAAAGGCAAAGGTGCTTCTGGTCTCCTGGATTATTCCTAGAAGCAATTACATTTGTTCACTCTTTTCATCTGAAATTTTCAAACTGAAGTACCTCATCTGAAAACTAAAAATTTCGGACCTCGTGACCTAGTCAGTCTCAGACAATAGGATTCTTGACCTAAGTTAATAGATTAGACTAGATTAACTTATCTTAAATTCTCATCATGGATCCAAGCTCCAAAGGTTCTAATTGTGTTGATCCCCCTCATCACAATCGATTCTAGCTCAGAACTCAGTGATGATGCCATCACAGCTGGTGGCCAAGAACTCACCGTTCTCCACGCGCTGCAGCGATACGCCTCGTCGAGCAGAGCCGGGTCAGGCAGCCGGCCAAGGCGGCGATACGAGCTCACGGAGGAGGAGGCGGCTTGCCAGAGGTGGTCGGTCGGAGGCAAGAGGAGAGGGCCGTAGATGGAAATGGACGGCGCAAGTGCAACGACCGTAAAAAAAAAACTTAACCCTAAATTGACTGTGATACTATGTTAGGAATAGCATTTGTATTTATCATTAGGCTAATAGGCTAGAATATATGCATATACAAGCGGGTATAAAAGGGAAGACTATACAAATAATATGTGATACTAATAATCTCTATACAAGGTTACTAGTAATCTCTATACAGAACAATATAGGATACTATTTAACAATTTGATGCCACTTTTCTTGAAAGTTTATCCTTTTGGTTTCAAGCTCAGATCTGTCTTTGCTATAGCTTACGGTTTTAAAACAATTTTAGTTTTATCTAAATTTCAATGCTACCACGCCAAATTTGGCATGCTATAACTCATGGTTTACAAGAAATTTTACTTAGATCTACGCTTAAAAGAAATGGTCCAGATTTGCAAATATTGTTTAATGGTGCAAATTTGACATACTATTGCTCATGGTTTCATGCAAATCTTCTTGGAACTTCATTTTGTTTCAGCGGCAGACGTATTATACCATAGTTCATTTTTTTAGGAGATTTTAGTTTTGTCTATGTTTCAAAATTTCAACTTCAGATTTACCATACTATAGGTCATGTTTTTCCTCTGTTTTACTTAGAATTGGAATTCAGAGCTTTGGAGCAAATCTGGCAAAACTTCGGTGCAAATCTTCCATACTATAGACAGTTCGGGGACATTTTTTTGTACAACTTATTTGGTATGCTATATAGGTCATTGTTCTTAGTATTTTCTAAATTTCAATGCTTCGAAGCCATATGTGAAATATAGCTTACAGTTTTGGACAAATTAAACTTCGAGCTATGCTTGAAAGTGCTGAGGTGGTACAGCAAAAAAAAAAAAAAAAATCTTAAATGCAAATAGCCATGTTATACCCCATGGTTTGATGCCGTTTTTCAAAAAAAAATGTCACTTCGTACTTTCAGGGGTAGATTTGAGTCATTTGACTTGCTATAGGTCAAGGCTTTAAGCCTTTAACACAATTTTACTTTTATCTAAATTTTTTATGCTTCAATGCCAGATTTGGCATATAGTGTTTTTGGGAAGAAATATTTACAACTTTACTTCAATGATTTGTTTTCATACATTTTTTTTGTTGGAACTTCGTTTTATTGTTTCAAGGGCAGATTTATGATATTACAGCTCACAGTTTGAAGGCAATGTTAGCTTTATCTAAATTTGAATATTTTGATGACAGTACCTGTACTACAGCCCATGGTTTTCGGGCAATTTCAATTAGAACTATAACTTCGTGGATTTGGGGCTGATTGTTCAAATTGTGCAAATCTACAATATTATAGCTCATGGTTTGATGGAGTTTCTCTTAGAACTTCATATTATGGTTTCTTAGGCAGATGTATCGTATCATAGGTCAAATTTCAAAGAACTTTTACTTTTATTTTGAACTATTTTTGATGTTTTCAATCTGTATTGAAACGATTTGCTTTGCTGTTTGCAATTTTGGTGTAATCTTACATATAGTAATATTTTGACTATCCTTTGCAAATTTGACATACAATAACTTATTTTTCGAGACAATGCATCTTCAAGTGAGGTTTGTGCAGGTTAATCTTATATTTGGTAATTATTGCGTTTTGCAAAAGAACTTGGATCCTGTGTAAAAAGCTTTTCTCTTGGCATGGCAGAGCTTAAATAATTCCTGTTCGTTGAGCATTTGTTTTCTTAATCTGTAAAGTTTTATTTGGACTAGAGTGGTTCCCTCATATGTTGCAAATTTTATCTTTGTGGCTCTTCTTGTGTGTTTATATTTTGAGTAGACGGTATATTCTATTTGAATCACTTCTCTTGATGTTGCAAATGTTAGCTCTGATGTTATGCATGGTTGTCCCAATATCTAGACACATAGATGACATAACTATCACTACTAGAAAACTAGACTTTACTACCGGCACATCACTACCGGTTGGATTTGAACCTGTACTGATAGTGACATCGATGCGGTTCATTGGCTCTGAGTGTAGTGGACTTTGATGCACGGTTAGAGCCACGAACCGGTACTGAAGCCTCACATTAGTACCGGTTCATGACACGAACCTGTACTAGTGCTCTACGCTCGACCCAGCAGCTGCCATCAGTACCGGTTGGTTACACCAACCAGTACTAAGCAGCCTTATTTGAGTTTATAAATTTACCATGACTTGGATGTATGAAATTTACCATGACTTGGATGTATGAAATTTATCTAAGTCTTCAAATTTACCATGACAATGTGTCGGCATAAGATCTTCATTGTTTATTACAGAATGATCCATGCAATGCGTATTAAAGATGGAAAAGCTACCTATGTATCAAGATATGTGAAGACTTCTCGTCTCAAGCAAGAAGAGTATTTTGGTGGAGCAAAATTTATGAAGGTAACTTGACTTGTTTGACTCAAAAACCTGAATGTGTTCTTAGCAATTAGCCAATTATTACTGTAATACTTTCTTCCCTCCATCTCCAAAGTGTGTTCTGTTTAGCTTATTGGTGAGTGTAACTTTTCTACTTGGTTCGTTAAGATTCTAATACATACTATGCATATGTTTAACTTAATCACCATTTGTGCTTGGAAAATATTTGTTTTTAATCAGCTTAGTTCTTAATGACATAGCTAATCAGATGCCTAATATAATTTTCTTTAGTATACATTTGGTGCTTGCAAATCTGCCTGTGCTCCCATCTAGGGTTAAAAAGTGTTGGAACTAATTTTGTTAATTTCCTGTGCTTGTCAGTTGTCAACTTGCCATATCTCCATAGAGACCTCTCTTCTGATGATCTTAGTTTTTTTTGCTGCTACACTGACTGCATGTTTGGACTTTGGACACTAGTTTTTTCGGGCTGATGGCATCAATAAATGATAATCTCATGAATAATCTTTACATTGTACCATCTAACAGTTTAAGGCTAACATTGATCCTGCTAACTCAAAACCCCTAACTCTTCCCATCCCCGTTGGGTTTAGTGATGGCCATCTACAAAATCAGCTGTACATGCATGTGATTTCCAACCCCCTCATATTTATAAATTGGAGATCTGAAGGGGTTTTTTGGATTGCTTATGGTCCAAATGCTACAACTTCGGATAAAACTCAAGAGTCTTGGATTTTACTTATGGATTTGAGACAGGTACCTTCATCTTATGCAGGGCATTTATTTGTCACTGAATGATGTATATCTACATATCCTCAATGACCATTTGATTTTAGCGGCAATTTGTTTATCTGTTACCTACCTTTTTCAGCTAATACTGCACTTATATATCATCATGGTAAACTTATGGCCCTGTCGGAAGCAGATAAGCCCTGTAAGTTCTCAACCGGTTAACACATCTTTTCCATATCCAAGTACATATGCCATTGGAAATGCAACAGTATGGGGCCTTTTTTGGCTGTTGTGATTGTGTTAGCTAACTTTTATGTAGATATAAAACCGGTGAAATTTCCCCAAAACTGAGCAGAAACGTTACCTGCCTTGTGGCTGACAATAAAAAATAATAAAGAAATCAAATTGCTGATATTTGTAAAGCAATATAAAGAATGTCCTGAGTAATTATTGCATTATATGTTGTGCACAATTATCATTTCATATGTAGTGTAAGACACCAAGCACAGTATGTTGTGGGTGATTGCTGTCATACACCATCTACTGGAATGCTGATATTTTCTCATGGAGAATTGTGCACGCTACATGAATTTATTTCAACCTGCATCTAAGAAAACTACGTGTACAGATTGTGATATTTGTTACAGCTTATTGCAATTTGTTATCATCCACAAATCCTACATCAATCATAATAGTTACGCGACTGTGGAACATGAGTTTCTATGTTGGTATTTAGCTATTGTTAAGGTCCTTGAAGATGTAGACTTGCAAACTCTTGGATTGTTGGATTATGACAAAAGGTTGAAACATTCTTTCACTGCTCATCCAAAGGTTGACCCATTTACAGGCAAAGTGCAGTGACTCGTACTATTTTGTGCTTTCTTTTTTCCCAACAATCGGATTACATGTTGTATTTACCCTTCTTTCAGATGAAATGTTCACCTTTGGATACTCACATGAACCTCCTTATTGTACATACCGGGTCATTACCAAGGACGGAGTTATGCTTGATCCTGTTCCGATAACAATACCAGAATCTGTAATGATGCATGACTTTGCCATCACAGAGAATTATTCTATTTTCATGGACCTCCCTTTGTTGTTCCGACCAAAGGTGCGTGATGTTTGTGCACACTCTTAGCAATTTGTGGGCAATGCCATCAACATAGGCAATTAAATGATTAGTTGTTGCCCCTTGTGTCATTGTGACAATAAATAAACATAGTATGGTTTGTAGTACATCTGAAGAACATCATTACCAACCAGAGCCTGTTGAACAAAATCTGGGAAGACTGTTTCAGCTTGTACAACTTTTTAGTCAATAGTCAATACACCTTTTTAGCATTTTACTTATTAGAGAATCCTAGGGAAAATCCATGTCCATGTTTTTTTAAGATTGGCATGCGACCTGCCTTCTTTTACCTATGTTTTTTCCGCACCATTTTTTTACATTCAGTTGAAGGATGTCCTAGGGAATATTTGTCGCATGGGATAGAGCATGTGTTTGTTTTAGCAGTTGGTTAATGGTGTGTACACCTATTCATAATTTGACTTCTATTGTTCTCTATTCTTGTATAAAGGAAATGGTGAAGAATGGTGAGTTTATCTACAAGTTTGATTCTACAAAGAAAGCTCGTTTTGGTATACTCCCACGATATGAAAAGGATGACAAACACATCAGATGGTTTGAACTCCCCAATTGCTTCATATTCCATAATGGTATGCCATCTGTAACCTTCTTCTTGAATGCTGAATATATTCTTTTTATATCATTTATCATGAATTCACGATATATCCAGGGAACAGATGAATGTATTGTGAACTTGAAAAAAGGGAAAAGAATATGATTTTTTTGGTCAGTTCTTTATCAAAGCTGTTTGGCACTTGGGCAGAAATGGAACTTATATCAACCTGTTCATGAGGATGAATTATTAGCATTTACTCTTGGCATATCAAAATAAGGAGTGCTTTATTTGCAATGTGGGAGCCAAAAATGTTACATAATCCAGGCATCGTGCATAGCTTCAGTTGCATGTTTTTTCATAGAGCAATTTTTCCTTGTAGTTAACTTTCTGTTTCTGATCATTCATTCAATTGTTTCTTGCATGTTCAGTTTCTATTGGCATTCACGTCATGGCCTTAATGGCCGGTTACTAGTTGCTGTAATTCTTGCTATTTAAAGCAAAATAGAGTCTTAAAATGTGGTGATTCCTGCCGCACAAAATTCCTCCTGTTCCAGGTGCTCGTAAATGTGTTTGATCGGCTGATTGCATACAGTGCATTATCGGCTGATTTTTTGATCGGCTGATTGCATACAGTGCATTATCGGCTGATTGCATACAGAGTATCATCAGCTCTTTTTTCCGACACTTGGTATCAGAGCCATGTCGGCTCCTGCGGCCCGTGGTTCAAACACTCCTCTGAGGAGGCGCCAGGTGCGCTCACCATCACCTCCTCCACGCCGACTGCGGCACTGCGATGCCGGTGGCCACGAGATCGTTGTGCAGCACGTTGTGAGGGATATTAGTGGCGGCAGATCATATTCGACGCTGACGAAGACCAACTATTCCGACTGGGCGGTGCTCATGCGTGTCATGTTGCAGGCACGGGGCCTATGGGTGGCGGTGAGCTATGGCACCGACGACTACGTCAAGGATTAGATGGCTCTCGAGGCCATCGCTAAAGCCGTGCCGGCGGAGATGATGGGCACCATCGCAGGTAAGGCCACGGCTAGGATCGCATGGGATGCGATCAAAACGATGAACATCGGCGTCGAGCGAGTCTGCAAGGCGAAGGCATGCACACTTCGTCAGGAGTTTGATGCGCTCAAGTTCCGCGACGGTGACACAGTGGGCGAGTTTGGCGTCCGCATCACTGGGATCGCGATTCAGCTCGCGGTGCTTGGAAATGACTGCGAAGAGGAAGAGATTGTGCGCAAATTTTTGCAGGCAGTGCCACTGAGATATGCGCAGATCACCATGGAAATCGAGACGTTGATGGACCTTGACGGTCTCTTCGTTGAGGAGCTCATCGGGCATCTCAAGGTGGCGGAGGAGCGTCATGACCTAGGCGGAGGCGGTAATTCTAGCGGTGGCTCCATCGCTAGGCCGAACCTCACGGAGGAGGAGCTGCTCGCACGTATCACCTTGCGGTTGAAACTCTCCGGTGAGGGTTTGTCGGAGCAAGGCAAGAGCTCAGGCTCGGGCCAACGGAGGGTCCGTGGGCGTGGCCACGACAAGGACAACTCCAAGCTGACCAAGACCGGCGGCAATGGCGGGGGCAGCACGGTCGCGAATGACCAGTGCCGGTATTGCGGCAAGAAGGGTCACTGGGCCCGCGAGTGCCGCAAGAAGAAGCGCGACGAGTAGGCCCATGTGGCCCAGGTGGAGGAGGACCAGGAGCCCACTTTATTGATGGCCGCTGCATCCCCGCTCATGAATGTGACGATGGAGTCGGTGGAGCTCGTTGTGGATCGTCTCTTTGATCAGCTGGGTGAGAAGGGCGACGGTGCGTGCACCTGATGGATCCTCAACACGGGCGCTACCAACCATATGACCGGTGCCAAGTCTGCCTTCTCCGAGCTCAACACTGGCGTGCGCAGCACCATCAAGTTTGGTGACGGGTCTGTGGTTGGCATCGAGGGTTGTGGCACCGTCCTCTTCACGTGCAAGAGTGGGGGGCACCAGGCACTCACCGGGGTGTACCACATCCCGTGCCTCACCGCCAACATTGTTAGCTTGGGGCAGCTCAACGAGGATGGCTTCAACATCCGGATAGGTGGCGGTGTGCTTCGGATTTGGGACGAACGCCGTTGACTACTGGCAAAGGTGCACCGATCACCCAGCCGTCTCTACGTGCTCACAGTGGACATCGCCAGACTGGTGTGCCTAGTAGCGCAAGGCACCAACGCGGCGTGGCAGTGGCACGCGAGGTACGGCCACCTCAACTTCCACGGTCTCCGTGAGCTAGCGCAGAAGGAGATGGTGCGAGGACTGCCGCGAATCGACCACATCGACCAGGTCTGCGATAGTTGCCTCACCGGGAAGCAGCGGCGCCTAGCGTTCCCGGGCGAAGCTTCGTACCGGGCAATGCAGAAGCTAGAGCTAGTGCATGGCGACCTCTGTAGGTTGGTGACGCCAGCGACACCCAGTGGCAACCATTTCTTTCTCCTTCTCGTCAACGACTTGAGCCATTACATGTGGCTCGTGCTGCTGGGCTCGAAGGATCAGGCATCATCAGCATTCGTTCGGTTCCAGGCTGGAGCTGAAGCAGAAGTAGGGAGTAAGGTGGGAATGCTGTGCATCGACCACGGCGATGAGTTCATGTCGCGTGCCTTCATCGACTACTGTGCGCATCAGGGCATTCAGCGGCACCTCACCGCGCCATACACACCCCAGCAAAACGGCGTGGAGGAGAGGCGCAACTAGATGGTGATGGGCATGGCGAGAAGTATGATGAAGGCGATGGTGATGCCAGGCTGGTTTTGGGGGGAGGCGGTGACCATGGCAGTGTTCGTGTTGAATCGCGCTCCGACACAAAGCATCGATGGGAAGACACCGTATGAGGTATGGCATGGCTCCCGGCCACCAGTGCATTTCCTTCGCACATTCGGGTGTATTGCACATGTGAAGGCGGGCGGCAAGCACCTCGCCAAGCTCGACGACAAGAGTGCGCCCATGGTGTTCATGGACTATGAACCAGGGACCAAGGCCTATCGATTCTACAATCCAGCCTCACGTCGCGTTCGCATCTCTCGTGATGCGGTGTTTGAAGAAGATCGCGGCTAGGATTGTGGCGTAGACAAAGGAACCAGGCCAGGTGATGATGCTAAACCGTTCTATGTCGAGTTCTTCTCGGTGCCTGCCGGACAAAGCGACATTGACACGCCGGCAACGTCTACACCACCAACGACTCCAGCCAGCGCAGCGATGCCCACGTGCGGGTCTGAGCCCCACACACCACCGGTGCCACCGACGGTTGAGTTCATGTCGCCACCAAGCGGGGAACTCGATCTAGACGACGACCATGACGAAGCGACACATCGATTTTGCACTCTGGACAATGTTCTTGGTGCGGCGACGCCTCCAGGGCATGCCAACCGTGAGCTTGTTGAAGAACTCATGGTGGCGATCAGCGATGAACCTGCGTCTGTGGAGGAGGCGAAGAAGAGTTGTGAATGGCGCAAGGCGATGTTGGAGGAGATGGCGTCAATCGAGCAAAATGAGACATGGTCGTTAGTAAGCTTGCCTCCTGGGCGGTGTGCCATCGGCTTGAAGTGGGTGTTCAAGCTCAAACGAGATGAACACGGCGAGGTGGTGAAGCACAAGGCGTGTCTCGTCGCCAAAGGGTACGTGCAGCACTAGGGGATTGATTACAAGGAGGTGTTCACGCCTGTTGCAAGGATGGAGTCGGTGTGCGTGGTGCTCACCGTGACTGTGATTCGCGGCTGGCTCGTGCACCACATGGACGTCAAGTCGGCATTCCTTAATGGTGAGCTGGCAGAGGAGGTCTACGTTGCACAACCGCTTGGCTTCACCACCGTCGGACACGAGGAGAAGGTCCTGAAGCTGCATAAGGCTTTGTACGGGTTGCGACAAGCTCCACGGGCGTGGAACACCAAACTAGACACGAGCCTACACATACTCGGGTTCACCTGGAGCGAGTGCGAGCACGGCCTGTACACACACGGCATTGAGCAAACCCGACTGGTGGTGGGCATCTACGTGGACAATCTCATCATTGCGGGGGAGCTCGCCGATGAAATCGACTCATTCAAGGCAGAGATGAAGAAGATGTTCCAGATGAGTGATCTGGGAACCCTCTCATATTATCTCGGTATCGAGGTAAAACAAGGGAGGCACGGCATCGAACTGGGTCAAGCTGCCTACGCCAAGAAGCTGCTGGAGAAAGGAGGCATGGGCAGATGCAATCTGTGCGCGACACCGATGGAGACTCGCCTCAAGCTGTCCAAGCAGTCTTTGTCGCCGGCGATCGACATGACGGAGTATCGCAGTCTCATCGGTAGCATGTGGTACTTGATGCACACTCGGCCTGATCTCGCGTTCGCCGTGGGATACTTGAGTCGATTCATGAAGGACCCGAAGCAGGAGCACATGGCGGTGATGAAGCACTTGCTCTGGTATGTCGCAGGCACGATTGACTACGGCTTGGTGTACACGCGAGGCGATGCTGAGCTCGATCTTGTGGGCTACAGCGATAGCGACATGGCAGGAGACGTAGATGATCTGAAGAGCACATCTGGCATCATCTTCTTCCTCGGCGGCAACCCTGTGACTTGGTAGTAACAGAAGCAGTGGGTAGTCGCCTTGTCATCGTGTGAGGCAGAGTATATTGCAGGTGCAGCGGCAACTTGCCAAGGTGTTTGGCTCAGGCGGCTGCTTAGCGATGTAATCGGCGTCGAGTCATCCCCACCACAATTGAAGATGGACAACATGTTCACAATCGCTTTCAGCAAGAACCCCGTTCTACACGATCGGAGTAAACATATCGACACCAAATTTCACTACATTTGTGAGTGTGTTGACAGCGGGGCAATTGGCTTGGAGTTCGTGGGTACTCAGGAGCAACTCGCAAACATTTTGACGAAGCCGCTCGGAAGGGTCAAGTTCCTGGAACTCCGCGGGCGGATCGGCGTCACCAAGCTTAGATGAATGACGCCAGTATTAGGGGGAGATTGTTACATAATCCAAGCATCGTGCATAGCTTCGGTTGCATGTTTTTTCATAGAGCAGTTTTTGCTTGTAATTAAGTTTCTGTTTCTGATCATTCATTCAGTTGTTTCTTGCATGTTCAATTTCTGTTGGCATTCACGTCATGGCCTCAATGGCCGGTTACTAGTTGCTGTAATTCTTGCTATTTAAAATGGAATAGAGTCTGAAAATGTGGTGATTCCTGCTGCACAAAATTCCTCCTGTTCCAGGTGCCCGTAAATGTGTTTGATCGGCTGATTGCATACAATGCATTATCGGCTGATTTTTTGATCGGCTGATTGTATACAGAGTATCATCGGCTCTTTTTTCCAACAAAAAAACAGAAACAAATAGTGAGAAAAAGGAAAAAAGAAGATAATTTTGGAGAATTAATAGCAGGCACAACCAAAGCTAGAGCCTTTTCTTGTTACTTTGTTAGACTATGCAGCTCCATGCATTGCACAATCTAATTTGAACGGTTATCAACTATGTGAGGAAATGATATTATCAGTACTTCATTTCATGATAGTCTTCTTAGTGAACTGATCACCAAAAATATCTCGTCACAGCCAATGCTTGGGAAGAGGGTGACGAAGTCATTCTAATTACCTGCCGCCTCGAGAATCCAGGTTTGGACAAGGTGAACGTTTACCAAAGCGACAAGCTTGAGAACTTCAGGGATGAGCTGTATATACCTGCAACCTCAATCTATATTTTAGTTCCAAGCAATGCAATTCTTGGCCTGATGTTATATTTTGTAGGTATGAGATGAGATTCAACATGAAAACCGGTACTGCTTCACAAAAGCAACTGTCTGTTTCTGCTGTAGATTTTCCTCGAATTAATGAGAGTTACACTGGCAGGTACTTGTATTAATTGCAAGTTTCAATTTCAAGAAGTAACGATCCTTTTGTAGGATGTCATGCGCAGGATGCTTATTATCACTAGCACTGTTAACTCAGCATAACTGAGAGTTTGTGTTTAGATGCTTTATGAAGCTATCCTACTTTTTAATTGGTTACCTTGTTGAAAGCAGAAAGCAGCGGTACGTCTACTGCACTATACTGGACAGCAGAACAAAGGTGACTGGCATCATAAAATTTGATCTACACGCTGAACCAGAGAGTGGCAAGAAACAACTTGAAGTGGGAGGAAATGCGAGAGGCATATATGACTTGGGACCTGGTATATTCGGTTCAGAGGCAATTTTTGTACCTAAGCAGAAGAAGATGATGGTTATTTGATGTTCTTTGTGCATGACGAGAATACAGGGTACTCCTTTCGTTCCCTACATCACTCAGGGCCGAGGCATGATTAATTGCTTAGTGTCAACCCACATAGCAAGCCTGAAATGCTGAGCACGCAATGCTTTTTATGTCAAAACTCAACATACCAACATCTTCGTCTCTTATATATCAATTTTATAATTACGTTGTAACTAAGCTTTAATTTGACATTTGTGTGATGGATGCAGGATATCTGAAGTACATGTGATTGATGCAAAGACAATGTCTGCTGATCCAATAGCAGTTGTTGAGCTACCAAACCGGGTCCCTTACGGATTCCATGCCTTCTTTGTAAATGAGGTGCTAAAAAATTCTGCTCTTTTCGATCTCCTGCTACAAACTAGGAATTTTTATGCCATTTATGAAGTATAGCTTTGTTTTGGCAGCAACACCTTTCTGCCCTTTTTTGTGTAGTCAAAATTCACAAATTATGGTTATATTAACAAGATAACTAAGCCTGAAATATCGTTTCGAATGGACAGAAAAGAGAACACACTATATCTAGCTATACCTACATGAAATTCTTCTGTGTTGAACTGTACATTAGAAATTGACGTGACATCTTCGAATACTCAAAAGCACCGATATTAAATTATTAATTATGGTTCAACTTGCTCCGAAAAACAATTGACAGGTGTTTAAGCTGCTATACACTTAAGCTTTCCGTATGTTTTTTTTTTTTTTGACAATTCAACAAAATATCGTTTGTCTTTCACAGGAACAACTGGCACAACAAGCAGAGGAGCAGTGAACTGACGACTCAACCTGCAGATTATTCTGCGCTACCGCAGAAAAAAAAGGGGTGATACATAAGAGGTAATATATAGTTACTCTCAAATAAGTGTACATGCAATGGACTGCTAGATACAGTTGGACTAGCCTCAAAAAATAGTTCCATATATGTAACTCTCCCGGATGAGCTATATATAGACATGTGTATGTTGTGTATAACTTATTTTCCGCTACCAAGGAAAATTGTTAGCTATCTTACTGCTTGATTGCTTGCTAATTACTCTGTTTTCGAGAGAGAAAAAGGTTGCTTCACTTGCTTGCTCGCATGCATGCTGCGTGTGTTGGCAGCTGAACTACATGCGTGCTGCGTACGACAAGTTTTTGATTTTTTTTTTCTCTTTTAAAGTAAGGCAGAAGCTATGCCGATCAATTATAGCGAGAAAGGGAATACAACGTCCGGATTTTTCTTGTCAAAAGGATCACATTACATTACACGGAAGTAATAGAACAACAGCACAACACACCAAGGAGGAAGGCCACGGCCGGCGTGGTCCAACAGCACAACACACCAGTACAGAGTTCAGAGAGAAGAAGGAAAAATGGAGGAGATATTCAGTGTATCAAGCCTGGACGTCTCCAGGTGTTTATATACACTCACACCAGTAACTGACAGAGTAGTCACAAGTCACGCGAATTTTCACGCGAAAATATGCGAATACGCGTGTGTGTGTATTTAGCCAGTATTCACCCTATGCCATCCTCATGCCAAGTGTCACATTAATTAAGAGGTAGCAAAGACTCTACCTTTTAAATTGCCCTTCCACCACTTGGCTAGGCAATATGGTACTAAATCATGCATGCTATGAAATTAAGGAAGTGGGCCACCCATGGGCCAATTTCCAACAGTACTAACTACAAGTCGTAACAACGAAGGATACATAGGCCATGCTTGCAAACAGTGAAACAGATCTCGCGCGATTTGTTCAATGACGCTACATGGACCGGAGATTTCTTCAGTCCGCGGGCGGCCTCAGAAATGGATGGCCTATTTTCACTGATGGCACTTCCAATACGTTAATATCAGCAGATTCTAAAGAATATCTGTTGGAGTTTAAGCCCATAGATGCAAATGGCTTATTAAAGTCTCTAAACCTTTTGAGGTTGGTTGCAGGACTTTAGTATGCTATTATGAAACCGTGCTTATTCAAAATATGCCACCATGAAACTGTGCTTATTTGAATAAACAAGGTTTAATAATGGCATCGTTCAAAAAAGCAAAGGAACGATGGCAAATCTCGAATAAGCGGTTCCTACAGTGGCATATATC
This sequence comes from Rhipidocladum racemiflorum, assembly GCA_036346355.1. NCBI lineage: Eukaryota > Viridiplantae > Streptophyta > Magnoliopsida > Poales > Poaceae > Rhipidocladum > Rhipidocladum racemiflorum. The sequence goes on from CM070571.1 coordinate 70,901,840, forward strand.
CTAAGATCCCTAGGGTTTTTCTATGTCATAGCTTTCGCAACAGAGGCTTTTTGGTTCTCCATGATGTTCTAAATCTAATTTGACTCGTCCTCCATGATCTTCATGTGTTTTTTCCCTTGTGTCCCAATACTATCATCGTCCTTACCACCAAACATCCGATCTACACACTGTATGTTGATGTTAGGATGTCCCGGATGCATCCTAATGGTTTCACTCAACGCCGACTCTGCAGACCTTCTATCAGGTTTTTCAGCACTAGTGCTCCCAATTTTTGCAGAGATCTCTGTAAGGCCTGGCAAGTGCTGGATACCGACAGGCATAGTAGTACTGTATCGATCCGCTCCGTGGGCACCTGCCTCAAATTTTAGCCAAGCGACACTGCACCTGAACTTGAAGCACTTGAGAACCGAGAATCCTGCTCTGTCAAAGACAACCCTTTCTGCAGGCTTTGTGTGGACATACAGCGACAGAACAGTGAGTGCAGCCAATCCTCTAAGAACATCAACTTCACTCCTCGCTAGTTCCCTAACCCCCATCTTTAAAATGCAGAGCTTGCCGAGATGTCCAATCCACGTGGGGACGGTGGAGAAGATGCAAACGCGCGGCGACAACTCAAGCCTCTGAATAAGGGTAGAGGGAGAGGACAAAATGCTCAAACCATCACTGGAAATGCTCCTGCTTGTAGCACCAGCAACATCCAGAATATTTTCATATGAGGAGCCGCCTACCAGAGTTGACTTGAGGTTACTGAGTTTCCCCAGGATTGAGCCTAGGCATTGCATGTTATTTTTCAGATTGTTAGGCTGTACGGTGTGACAGATGAGCTGAAGATCACGGAGATTGGTCAGCTGGCCAAGGCTCTGCACATTCTCTATTGAGTTACCACTGAGATCAAAGTATCCCAATGTGCGAAGCTGTGTCATGTGGTCAATCCCATTGGGAAGGTTTGTCTTACCAGGAAGATTGAGGTGCAGCAAGTTTGGCAAACAAACGATGTCTGATGGGACTGCACTTGCTCTTGCATCTATTTTTAGTGTCTCCAAACACTGCAGACCTCGCATCTGTGTCCGTAATTCTAAGGTGACATTACATGTGACCTGCAAATATCTCAATCGAAAAAGTTCTGAAATTCTAGTGAGATCGAAATTGATGCTATCCTCATCGCCGCAAACATGTAGGATTAGAACTTGAAGAATCCGAAACTCCACAATGGAAGGCAGACACTTGAAGACCCCAAAAAATGCAAGTGTTCGAACTTGTGATAGTCTCATATTTGTTGGTGGCGTTGCATCTTCTGTATTACCAAAGTGAAGAGACAGTCGACGAACCTTGTCAGCAAATCTTGTAGTTGTCTCAGAATGATCTATAGCAATGACAAAATTCTCTTCTATAGACTTGTATGCAATAAGCTTAAGTACCATGTGGTGCACAACACAGGACAAAATCTCACCGTTGTCATTGATACGTACAGGTTGGATCATTCTCCCTCTTGTGAGCTCATCAAAATAGCTCCCAAAAATTTCTTCCTTGTCTTGCTCTTCTGTTGAACAGGGAAAACCTTCAGCTATCCATTGCTTAACCAATTCATCCTTCCAAATTATGTAGTCCTCTTCATATATACTAAGATATAGCATGCATGCCTTCAAATGAGAAGGAAGTTTGTTGTAGCTAAGGTTTAGTACTTGTTTCATCCCTTCCAAAGTAGTATTTGTCCTCAAACCATAACCTAAGGATTTATTTACATAATCCCATTGCTCTGGTTTGACCACCTGGCTTGGTAAAAGACTGGCAATAGTAACAATTGCTAGTGGCACACTACCACATTTTCGTGTAATATTGTTCAAACGCCACTGAAGTTACGGAGGGCATTCGTATCGAGAGCCAAACACTGAATTGAAAAAATAACTTTCTTGAATCATCATCGCCAAGTGGTTTCATCATAAAGATATACTTAGATTCATAACCACAGCATTTGTGAGCTACATCCTCAATTTCTGTCATTATTAGTATTCTGCTGCAAATGTTGTCATCCGGCAAAGCACAATTAAGAATATCCCATGTTAATGTAGCCCATACATCATCAACTACGATCAAGTACCTGAGAAATATTGTTGCACAGTTGTCAAACTAATAGAAAAGCCTGAAATAATTAAGTGTTCGCATGAAACTGCCTAAGAAAAACATTAGCATTTCAACATATAAAAGAATAAGAAAACTATAGTTGTCACTTCACACTTTAGAGGACTAACTGGTTAAAATCATCGTCACCCCCAAATAGCATCTAACTAATCGATATATCAATAATAACGCATTAAGATGAAGCAACAACATGTTGTATGTTGAAATCACACTAACGAACTGCTCACAATGATCTTAAGTACTTCTAATCTTCATTGAAAATTGTACAAATTCTTTCATCAATCAGGATAGAAAAAGAACACATGAACCATTATTTTAGTTGTAGATTATTGGAATAGTCCCACATTGGTTGTGGGGAGGGCTTGAGCATGGTTTATAAGGGTGAGGGAGCACCTCCTCATTAAGCTAGCTTTTTGGGGGGATGACCCAAGAGACCTTGGTCCGCTGCTCGGGTTGGGCCTGACTTGGAATCCGGATGCGCTAGGTGTGGTAGTCCAGCTAATAAGTGGTATCAGAGCCCATGTGAGGCCCAGGGGGCCTAGGTGTGGCCCCAGGGGGAGCCCAAGTGGGCCAGGGGGAGCCCAGGGGGGCCTAGGTGTGGCCCAGGGGTAGCCCAAGTGTGGCCCAGGGGGGCCTAGGTGTGGCCCAGGGGTAGCCCAAGTGTGGCCCAGGGGGCCCAAGGGTGGCCCAGGTAGTCCAAGTGGTTCCTAGATAATCTCGACCCAATGTGTGAGGGGGAGATTGTTGGAATAGTCCCACATTGGTTGTGAGGAGGGCTTGAGCATGGTTTATAAGGGTGAGGGAGCACCTCCTCATTGAGCTAGCTTTTTGGGGGGAGATGGCCCAAGAGACCTTGGCCCGCTACTTAGGTTGGGCCTGACCTGGGATCCGGACGCGCTAGGTGTGGCGGTCCGGCTAACAAGTGGTATCAGAGCCCAGGGGGGCCTAGGTGTGGCCCCAGGTGTGGCCCAAGGGGAGCCCAGGTGTGGCCCAGGGGGAGCCCAGGTGTTGCCCAGGAGGTGGCCCAAGGGGCCCAAGGGTGGCCCAAGTAGCCCAAGTGGTTCCTAGATAATCTTGGCCCAATGTGTGAGGGGGAGATTGTTGGAATAGTCCCACATTGGTTGTGGGGAGGGCTTGAGCTTGGTTTATAAGGGTGAGGGAGCACCTCCTCATTGAGCTAGCTTTTTGGGGGGAGATGGCCTAAGAGACCTTTGCCCGCTACTCGGGTTGGGCCTGACCTGGGATCCGGACGCGCTAGGTGTGGCGGTCCGGCTAACAAGTGGTATCAGAGCCCAGGGGGAGCCTAGGTGTGGCCCCAGGTGTGGCCCAAGGGGAGCCCAGGTGTGGCCCAGGGGGAGCCCAGGTGTTGCCCAGGAGGTGGCCCAAGGGGCCCAAGGGTGGCCCAGGTAGCCCAAGTGGTTCCTAGATAATCTCGGCCCAATGTGTGAGGGGGAGATTGTTGGAATAGTCCCACATTGGTTGTGGGGAGGGCTTGAGCATGGTTTATAAGGGTGAGGGAGCACCTCCTCATTGAGCTAGCTTTTTGGGGGGAGATGGCCCAAGAGACCTTGGCCCGCTGCTCGGGTTGGGCCTGACCTGGGATCCGGAAGCGCTAGGTGTGGCGGTCCGGCTAACATAGATCACAATTAATAGCAGCTCCTTAGATCTCGAAAACATACAAGGGACAACAATTTATAACATGGCATCTTCATTTCTTAATTAAATTATGTATTTATCGATTCTGGTAAAAATATAGTACCTCTTATCTTGCAGATGAGTCACGATATCGGCAATTAGATTATGCACCTTCCGAGTGTCGAGGAAGGCGATGCTTGGCCAGAACTTGTGAGAGCATCTTTGGCGAGAAGTCTCCTCATATTAGGCTTTTGGGACGCCCAAGACAAAAGCCCTGCAAGAATCAAATTGCCCTCCAAGCTTACAAAATATTTCGTTGGCAAGTGTGGTCTTACCAATGCCTGCAACTCCAACAATGGACACAACCTTGAGCTTTTGCTTTCCATCCTTAATCAGCAACTCTTCAAGCTTGTTCATAGGGGCATCAATACCAACAAGATCAGCAGCCTCCCCATACACTATGTGATGCGGAGAGCAAAAAGGGACATCATATATAGGAGTAGGAGGAGTAGTACGGCCGATGCCACCAAGATTATACACTGTGTGTCGTTGAAGCGCCTCCTGCACACGCGTGCTGAATTCTCTGATCTTGTTGGCCATCCATAGGCGCTGCTTTAGCTTATTGTAGAGCCGATTTGTCTTACGCAAAGTAAATTTGCCACCAGGAATTTTGCAGACATACTTGCTCTTGGAATCGGCAGCGTGCTCGTACTGGTCGATGCAGTCGTTGATGTCATATGACAGTTCACGCACCTCCTTCATCCAACAGTTCACCATCACTAAAGGGTAGTGTGACGGACCGCCTTTTTAGGGGCAGAACCGTACGCCTCGACAGCTACCCAGGATGACTAGCTGCCGGAAACCAAGAGTACAATTACCTGGCAAAAGCCAATTCAACACTTTTTATTCAATATAGGGCCTAACAGCCAGGGTTTTTACAAAAGAGGACGCAGCAGGACCCTAAGTACATTACCAAAACACCGCATAGGCAGGCCTGAGCAAAAGACCAAGACCTCAAAACCAAACAAGATCGCCATCTACGACCTCCTGGAACGCTCCAGCTTCTTCAAACTCTGAAAGGGCGGGGGTTGCAAGGGTGAGTACGGGAGTACTCAACAAGTCGTACGGAACCACTGAATACTATATGCAGGGTATTCCAAAGGATGGCAGTAGGGTTAAGTATCTGGATGCAGTTTTATTTTCAACTCATTTTACATTTGAAGCACAGATCACAAATAATAGTAAGGGGGTTTCCACAAGTTCACACAACACTTAATCACATTTACCAAATTTCGAAATAATTTCTTGAGCTTGGTTACGGGTATCACCCCAGTTCAAACTTAACTTCATTAACCGGAAGTACGGCGTATTCGAATACCATCATTAACTCTGCAGAGGTGCTCAACTTTACCCACAAGATATCAACGACCGTTAATGCCAGCTCGAGTTTAACACACAACTTAAATGTGTGTGGCCGGGCCGAGATCATCACAGCATTTCGTTTAATCATTCCTGTTCTTTAGTTGTTAACCGATAGATATCAGCTACATTGGACTCACAGTCCCCATTAGCATCTACCGTTGTGCGAACCAGGAATGTCACTATTCCCGTTCCACCTCTCCCCCGGTATACTTCCCTGCCGGGAAGGCCGGTCCCTATTCTCCCACGAGAATAGTTACTACCAGAAGTCCAATTATTATATCAGGAATGACTAACCTACTGAGCTATGTCGGATACGGGCCCATCGACCAGTCCGACCTGTGGTTGAACGGGAACTAAGTTCTTTACTTTGCTCAAGGGGGTTCATTAACCTTTCACTGCCAAAGATCAAACCTTCATTCACCACTTATCCCGGCATCCCACTCAACCGGTCATCAGTCAAACCAAGGCTTCAATCATCAGCCGGGGATTGGAGTTACATCCACACCAGGATTTATCCGATTCTGCCCCCCAAACTGTAGCACTTTTCACAAACACCCGAATCCGAGATTCGGCAGTATTTTATTTCCATTTTCAAAAGCATTTGAACTAACTATAGAAATACAGTAATTTATCTAATAATACCAACATCTAAGGTTACAAAGGATATAATAAGGTTCAATATATTCAAGGAGGTTTCATAAGCAATTTCGGCATTACCTAGGTATCATGTCATTCTAAAATACTGCTTTCAATAGTTCAACATACAGTAAAATAATGCGGTATAAAATACTTAATACTATAGCATGGCATGATTGGGATCAATATGATCAAGGGTGTACGGCTTGCCTTGCTCGGCGATTGGATCGGTGGCGTAGTTGGCGTAGTCGTTCACGAGCTCTGTTGGGTCCAACGCCTGCGCTCGGGATCTGCGTCACGCTCTGGAAGCCCATCCAACGTCTGGATCTAGCGCGACAAGAACGAACGACAATAAAGAAACGAAAAACGGAAAAGAAACGGAAACCGAAAACGAAACCGAAAACCGGAACCGGGCCGAGAGAGAGAACGGGGGCGAAACGGGTAATTCGGAATTTTGGGAACTCCGGATTGAGGAATGGAGGGCATTTTTGGAATCAGCGGATCGAAACGGTTCGGGTAGTGTATTTGGTGGGTTTCTGGGGCTCACGGAATTTTTCGGGATTTTTGGGGGTTTTCCTGGATTTTTAAACGATTTTTTTGGATTTAATAATGATTTATTAAATCGAAAACACTGTTTTCGGCAGCTGGGCTGGCTTTACGTGGCGAATCGGGCCCACGGCCTGGCCTTGGCGCGAGGTCAGCCCAGGCCTGGCTGGCTCGGCTTTGGCTCGGCGGCGAGGGAGGAGGAGCTAGGTTCCTCTCCCGGGGAACCTAGCGGCGGCGGCAACTGCCATGAGCGGCAACAATGGCGCGACGGCCGGACTCGGGAGAGGGAGGAGGGGCTCACCGGCGAAGCGGGGGAGTGGGCGAGGAGAAATGGAGAGGCGGGGCTCGGCTTTTATAGCCGCTCGCGAGGGAGCGGCGGCGACCATGGCGACGGCGGCGCCAGCGGCGATCGGGCACCGGGGCGAGAGCGCAGGCGGGCGCCGGCCGAGGCGGCGGACGGGTCGGGAGCTGGGTCATTGGCCGAGGAGGCCGAAGGCCAGAGGCTAACTGTCGGGACCCCGAATTTGCAAATCCGGACCCTCTGTGTATTCAGCACTAGTCCAGGAACGCGCTAGTGCACACAGTCTTAACATCGGTAAATATCACAATCATACCATTCAATGTTATCAAGTACTTTATTTAAATAACCAAACGGGTTACTCGACCTTATGGCCAAGTTACAAATATATGCCTCGCAAGGCAAAACTTATTAAAAGAGAGATAATAGCAGCGGAAAATCAAATAACTTCGTGGCGCCATCCAGTATACCACAGGCAATCGACCGGCTCGCTTCCCTAGGTAGACGGATCCTCTCGAATTCCTCCTCCGTGGCGTAGTCTCCTCTTCAACTGGTATTGTGTTGAGGTAAGTGTGTGTACGTGGTACTCAGCTAGTCAGGCACAGAATGCAGGCTAATATACTATATGCATGGCTTGGTACAAAAGAATAGCTCAAGGTATATTTGCGATGTGACTTTTGACAAGTAATATAAGTAGATTCGAAAGCAAAGAGAAATAAGTAAAGCGTAAATAACTTTTCAAGAAGTTTAATGAACTTTTTCCCCATCCTAAACCACATTTCCATCATCTTCATTGTTAAACCAAACCAACCTTTCAAATCCAAGTTATTTTCGTAAAGTCTAACCCTTGATTTGTAATTCAGAGCATTGTCGATGCAGTGGACTCCTGGCTATTTAAATAGATTCTAAACTCTGCAGAGGTTATGCACTTTACCCACAAGATACAGTCAAACACCACAAAGGCGAAGTTCCCGTAACAAAGCCTTTGGAAGCCTCAAACAACACAGGTGGTCCTCTCAGGTTCGTGCTCTACACCATCCCTTCCCTTAGCCAAGGCGAAGTATGGGACCAACACACCGTTAGATGGGTATCGGCCACGACCACGATACACTCCCGCACAATCACACAAGCGGTGTAATTGACACCTGAGGCTCCACAAGTGAGTCCTTAGCGACTTAGTCAACTAGGGCCGTCCCATTCCAAATGCATGTGGTTGCAAGTATGACCCAGTTCAAAGGCTTGCAAGGTTAAGTCCTTAGAGTGACCAGGGCAAGACTACGAAGAACCAAATCAACATCCCCAATGCCACAACTGGCCCACTGATTACTCTTGCCACATGCCCGGCCGAAATCGCTTATCAAACCCAGCTTGATTACCATGCACCACGTGCCATCAACATCACATGATACTTTTCCAAAACAGGTTCAATATATCATTAAGTCAATATTAACATTTGATTGTCCAAAATCATGTCATGAGCACGAAAGTGAGTCTAAGCAAAGATATACTACAACGGTCTAAAACCCATGTTGGCAATTTGATTATGTCCAACTAGTAAACCACAACTAGGGTGACAAGGGTCATGGCACATACTTAAATAATCATGGTGTCATACAAAGAAATTGGTACTTATCTAACCCCATGTTTAAAGTATTTTTCTAATTGAACTAGCATGCAATAGTTTAAATCAAAATAGATTTCGAAATAGGATCAACATGGTCAAAGCACAACTTGCCTTCAAAGAGTACTTGTTCTTGGTCTTGAGTTGGATCCTGAGTCAATACTTCTCCTTCGAATCCTTCTGGCACTTCAACGTCTACTCGTAAAGCGTGCAAATAGCAATACACAAATAAACAATAGGCAAAAACATCCCAAAACTCCAAATAAAATCCATAAACAGAGAGAACATAATTTTCTGGATTTTTAGAAACTGGAATAAATCAAATTTGGAGTTAAAGCACTTAAAAGTTATGATTTATTAAAGTTTAAATAATCAATTAAATAATATTACAGAGAAAAACTTTAGTCCAAAAATTAAATAAAATTCATATTTAGGTAGATCTCAATTTTATACAAATTTAGAAATTTGAATCACTCAAATCGGAGTTGAAACGCAAAAGTTATAAGCGTTTGAAGTTTTGGAATTCAAATCAATTATTAAACCGATTTATTAAATCATTTTCTTTTTCGGAAATTAATTATTGCGTCAGCATGGACACGTGTCAGCTCCTGATTGGCTGGCTGACGTCAGCCGGCTCATGGGCTCAGCTCACGGCGCGGTTCGGTCCACGGTGGACCCGGTCCACGGCTCCACGTGAGACCGACAGGTGGCACCCACCTGTCGCTAAGTGGTCTCACGCAAACGCTGGCCGCCGTGGTGGGCCTCGACATGCGGGGCCCGCGTGTCGTGACACACGCCACACGCCAGCGTCTGGCGCTGACGCGTCGGTCCATCTCCCGACACGTGGCGCAATCGCGCCGCTGGTTTGAAACTCAACGGCGCGGAGTATATCCAGGGTTAACACGTTCAACTACTCGATGATCGGGGGCCGTTCGATCTAGATCGGAAGGTCCAGATCTAATCCTATAAGAGCACTGCTACGACGCGTGGCGGTGTGAACCGTTGGATCTTGATCCAACGGTCCAGATCTAATCGGGTTTGGAACACGTGAACTCACCTCAACCGTCCGATCTGGATCTGACGGTTCACCGAGCTCGCGAAGTCCGGCGATGGCACGGCGAGGCTTGGGCACCGGAGACGGGGACGATGACCAAGAGCGCGGCGCTACGGGGCTCCTCGGCGGCGTCGCGTGGTCACGCTCGAGTCGCCTTGGCTCGAGGATCCGGTTACGGCCTCCTTCTCCTCGGGCGGCGACGGCGCGGCGGAAGGTGAGAAAACCACCACAATACCCTAAGCCACTACGGCCGAGCAATCCCGAGCAAGCGGCGGCTGCTAGGGTTTAGCAAGCTAAGGCAAAAGTAGCGCAAGGTCACGGCGGTCCTCGGGTGCGATCCGGGCATTAAATAGCCCTGGAGGCGTGCTCGGCGAGCCCTAGTCGATTCTGGCGCGCTCGGCGGCGGAGTCCGGCTCGGACTTCAGCGAGGAAGACGGCACGAGAACCGTCCACGTGTCCAGATCAGCGGCCCCGATCGGACCGGCGCGAACGGGTTCGGGTCGGACACGGCTCAACCGTGCAGGCGGATCTCGGCCGTTGGATCTTGATCCAACGGTTGGGATTGATTAGGTTTAGAGTGGTTTGATCGAGTCAATCGCTCCGGTCGGGTTCGGTCGGACTCGAACTCGAGTCCGACTCGGGCTCGATCGGATGAACAGTACAAACCCACTCGCATTTTCCAGCGATTTAATATTTAAAATAATTCCGATAATTCATTTAATTCATTAAAAATAGCAAAAGACTCGGAAAAATTCGGAAAAATTCTGGAAAATATTTTGGATCATTTTGGACTCAAATAAAATATTTCCAACAAAATTTTATTTGCAAAATTAAATTCTTTAATTATTTCAAAATGGAATAAATTCAAATAAATTCCAAATAAATCCAAATAAATTCCAGAAAATTCCAAAAATTCACCAAAGTGCCAAATCACACATGAATTTAAGAGAAGCAAAATTTTGGGGTGTTACAAACCTCCCCCCCTTAATAGAATCTCGTCCCCGAGATTCAGGGCTTACTAAAGGACTAGATTTGGAAACTCTTTCTTCAAATCCTCTTCGCTCCCAAGTCGCTTCGCTTTCTTCATGGTTGCTCCTTTGAACTCTCTGAAACGGGTTGACTTGTTTCTAGTTTCTCGATCCATTGTGTCTAGAATCCTTACGGGATACTCCTTATAAGTCAAATCCTCTTGCAACTCAATTGACTCTAGCGGTGTCTGTTCCTCAGGAACTCGGAGACACTTCTTTAACTGGGACACATGGAATACATCATGTACTCCTGCTAACGACTGTGGCAACTCCAGCTGATAAGCAACTTCGCCTCTGCGACTCAAAATCTTAAATGGTCCAACATAACGGGGTGCAAGTTTCCCTTTGGCATGGAACCTCTTAACTCCCCTGAGAGGCGTAACTCTGAGGTATACAAAGTCTTCTGGTTCAAAACTCAAGTCTCGGCGACGATTGTCAGCATAACTCTTTTGTCGTGATTGGGCTATCTTCAACCTTTCCCTAATCATGGCGATCTGTTCTTCAGCCTCTTGAAGAATATCAGGCCCAAAGACACGGCGCTCGCCGGTCTCATTCCAATTCAATGGCGTTCGACAGGGTCGACCATCTGATGCCTCAAAGGTGACATCTCAGAACTAGCACGATAACTATTGTTGTAATCGAACTCGGCATACGGTAAACTCTTATCCCAAGAAGTAGCATAAGCTAATGCACAAGCTCTCAACATATCCTCCGAATCTGGTTGACTCTTTCTGGTCTGTCCATCCGTCTGTGGATGATAAGGTATCTTGAAGTTCAAACGGGTTCCCATGGCTTCATGCAACTTATTCTAGAACCTTGAGGTAAATTGGGTACCTCACATCCGATACAATCCTCTTTGGCACTCCGTGCAAACAGACAATCTGATCATGTACAATTACGCTAATTTATCTCCCGAGTAAGTGGTCTTCACGGGATAAAATGGGCTACTTTAGTCAAGCGATCCACTATAACCCATATGGAGTCATAACCTCCTTGAGTTTTCGGCAAACCGGTAATGAAATCCATTCGATTTCCTCCCACTTCCACTCGGGTATTTTCAGCGGTTGTAGCAATCCTGGCTGGTCTCGATGCATTGCCTTGACTCTCTGGCATACGTCGCACAATGCAACATGCTCGGCAACTTCACGTTTCATACTCGGCCACCAGAATCTCTCCTTCAGATCCTGATACATCTTGGCGCTTTCAGGATGAATTGAGTACTTAGAGTCATGGGCTTCTTCCAAAATCAGTTGCTTTAACTCCTTGTTGTTAGGCACACAAATGCGATCCTTCATCCACAACGTGCCTTGCTCATCCAACTTGAAGTCCTCTGCCTTGCCTTCCTCCTTGATGAACTTAATCCTGCGGATCTTGTCATCATCCTTCTGTCCTTCTCGGATCTGATCCTCTAGGGTAGGCTTTACTTCTAATGCGGCCAAGAATCCTCTAGGTACTACCTCAATCTTCATTTTCTGAAAATCCTCGCATAACTCGTCCTGACTTGTGGCTAGCAACGTACTCACGGTATGACTTTTCCGACTCGGGGCATCGGCTACTACGTTGGCCTTCAGGGATGGTAATGGATTCCAACATTATAGTCCTTGATCAACTCTAACCATCTTCTCTGCCTCATATTCAGATCCGACTGGGTGAATATGTACTTAAGGCTCTTATGATCCGTATACACTTCACATCTGTTCCCGATCAGATAGTGACGCCATATCTTCAAGGCATGCACTACTAGCCTAACTCTAGGTCATGTGTCGGATAATTTTCCTCATGCGGCCTCAAGCGCTTTGATGCATAAGCGGCGACCTTTCCATTCTGTGAGACAAAGACACATCCAAGTCCTTGGCGCGATGCGTCACAATAAATATCGAAGCTTTGAGCAACATCCGGTAGAACTAACACCTTGCTGACGCCAATCGCTTCTTGACTCTCGAAATCCTTTCTCACATTCTCGCGTCCATGCAAACTTCTTTTCCTTCTTCAAATAGCCATGTAAGAGGTTTCGCAATTGTCGAAAGCCTTCGATGAAGCGGCGGTAGTATCCTGCCATTCCAAGGAAACTTGAATCTGGGTCACAGTCTTGGTTGCTCCCAATGTAACACAGCTTCTACTTTACTTGGATCTACTGGCGACTCCCTCTGCGGTCATTACATGTCCAAGAAACTCCACCTTGTCCTTCCAAAAATCACACTTGCGAACTTGGCGAAAAGTTGCTGTTCTCTCGCTTTTCCAAAACTCGCCTTAAGTGTTCGGCATGTTCATCCTCCGCCTTGGAGTAGATTAGGATATCGTCTATGAACACGACGACAAACTTGTCCAAATATTCCATGAACACCTTATTCATCATATTCATGAAATAAGTGGCGATTCGTCGACCCAAAGGACATAATCAGAACTCGTAATGTCCATATCTTGACGAGAATGCGATCTTGAATATCTTACGATCGGATCTTCAATCGATGGTATCCCGATCTCGATCAATCTTGGAGAAAACTCCGGCTCCTCTCAAGCGATCAAACAAATCATCAATCCTGGGTAGCGGATACTTATTCTTCACGGTGACTTCATTGAGTGCACGGTAGTCAATGCACATCCCGAAACTCCCATCCTTCTTCTTGACAAACAAACCGGTGCTCCCACGGCGACTAACTCGGTCGATAAATCCTTTCTCCATTAACTCTTCTAGTCAAGCTTCTTCATTTCTACCAACTCCTCGGTGGACATCCGATAGGGTCTCTTTGCTATCGGCTACTGCATCTTGCACAAGCTCTATCACAAACTCTATGTCCCTGTTTGGCGGCATACCAGGTAGATCTTCGGGAAAAACATCGGGGTACTCATTCACTACTGGGACATCCTCTATGCTGATTGCCTTGGTACTGTTAACCATCAACTGTCCATCTCTAACTGCAGTGGCTAGAAATTCCACTTTCTTCCCACACGGGCTCTCAATCGAGATAGTCCTTCGTCCACAATCCAATACGGCCTTGTGCTTGGATAACCAATCCATTCCCAATATGACGTCTAAGGTGCAGGTCTCCAAAATTATAAGGTTTGCTAGGAACTCTATTCCACCTATCAAGTATTCTCACCGGAACATCCTACTTTCGTTCGGAGTTCGGAACCAGGGGTTTGAACTAAAAGCATGCACTTAAGTCTTGCAATTCTCAAATCATTTCTAGTAGCAAAGCCTTGCGAAACAAACGAATCTGAAGCTCAGAGTCAAACAAAATCAAGCAGGTGTATCGAGTTAACAAGTAACTTACCCAAAGACGACGTCCTCGTAGTATTTCGCAGCTGCATCTCGCAGTGACATGGTTGACTCGGCCTCTCACCACGGTGCAGGGTGTGGCTCTGCGCCTTTGGCGTCCTAGCTGGGGTGGTTCCTAGATTGAAGCGGCTGGGGTCACTCCTCGCTGTCTTCTTTGGACAAGCTGTTGGCAAAGTGTCTGGCTCGTTGCAGCTTGTAGCGTCTCACTGTTCCTTCTTGCCGACGCTTGGGGTAGCGTTTCTAGCGGGGCTGGGTGCAGTAGTTCGATTGGCAGGTCTTGGTGCTGGGATGGTGTCCTTGTTGCATTCTGTGGTTGGAATCTGAAGAATTGATTTGGTGCAACTCTCGGTATTGCGTTCCACTGGCGTGATCCTTCTTTGTTGCATCCTGCGCTTCTGTTCTCATCCAGCTCCTTGCGCTTGTCCTCAAGAATAAGCGCCTTATTCACCAACTCTTGGAAATCTGGAAAGGTGTGGGTGATCAATCCTACTTGCAATCCCGAGTTAAGTCCCTTCATAAAACGAGGTATGCTGGATTTATCCGTCGCTACATCCTCAGTGCGTAGCGTGCTAGCTGTGTGAACTTGTTCAGGTAGTCGACCACCGGCTGATTACCTTGCTTTAATGCTCTGAACTCCTCCTTCTTAAGGTCCATGATTCCTTCAGGCACGTGATATCGTCGGAATGCACTGTGAACTCTTCCCAAGTGATATCTTGAGGGTTCTCTGCGTGGCACGAAGTTCTCCCACCATTCGTAATTTGTTCCTTCGGTGATGAGAAGCGTAGAGTACCTTCTCATTTCCTATGCATTGAGCTATGTGTAGCTTCCTCTCGATTGATCTTAACCAATCATCGGCCTCCAATGGATTGGCATTCCCAGAGAAAGTGGGTGGGTGAGTCCTCATGAACTCGATGACCTTGTATTACGGCGTGGCCTGATTAACTTGATTAGCAAAGTGGCCTCGAGCCGTGACGTGCGTGCATTTGTTGCATCATAGCATGCATCAATCGAGTGCAGGCGACAAGAAAAGCTCAAATTCTGCATATCCAGTGGCGGTGCCGGTGCTCCATCATTGGGGTTTTCTGCTGGCCGAGAACCACTCCCATTGCTTCCAAAGTTTCCACGGGTGTTCACCATCTGTCGATTTGCTCTAGGTTTAGAGATGAGAGGGAAACAAGAATAAACAAGTAATATGGAACTTATGCGGGGCGAAAGGTGTAACTTTAAGGTCCAACTTTATTATTTAATAACTTGGTATGGCTGCTTACAATGCCTAAGGGCCTTGCAACACATACTGCACACTCAGCGAACAAAGCAAATCCAAATCGAACTAACTCTGGAGTCTAACGTCTAAAGGGTGACTCTTTATTCTGTGACTCGACTCGGCGAAGGAGTCTCACTATAGAACCTATGCTCACTCATCGAGAAAACCTCCACGGCCTGGGTGCGGATCTTTGCGGCATAGGCGCGAACGATCGCCATGTCCGGCAAGCTGTGTCATCTGTGGTAGTCGAAGAAGCGAGTGTCCTCATCGAATCGACTCCTGCGGATCCTGGCTCGTGTAGCTCAAATCTTGGCTGCCGGAGTGCATTAAGGTACAAGGTCATCTCCAACTCGTCAATCCTTCGTAGAAGGTGTGCCACATACTCTTGAGCTTCCCGCCATCTGTTCTTCTCTGCGTGATCTCATGCGGGCTTTCTGTAGCTCCTTGCTTGTATTATCTAGTACATCCTCCTGGGCGACGACAAATCGTGCCAACTGTGTAACCGTGGCATCCTCATCCTGAATCGCCTTCGGGTCAAGAAGGTTATCGCTACGCGGATGATAACGGAACACCGTACTCTCCAACTCTCTGGCGTAGATACGGGTAATGTGCCGCATTGCTCGTCGTGATACTTCTTGGATACCCATCTGCATTGTAGATCTCCTGGCAGTGCAGTGTATCGGGCGATTGCCTGGGCCCTTTTTCCTAGCAGGTACCTCAATCCTCACGTCACAAGCCTTGATCAATCCCACTTGTCGGATCACCTCCACTTGGTATTGGGGCTTCTCAAAATCTCCGAGAGTCTGTAGCATATGCCAAAGTTCCGCGGCGTGACCAACTCCCAGATCAACGTAGTTGAACTCTTCCTCCATCTGTCACAAGAGTGCTTTACGTAAGAACTCGGAATTTTTAAATTGTGACAAGGTAAGGGAAAATTTCAGCAAGAGACAAGAAAAGAGAGAAGGGGATAAGTCGAGATGTCTTTTCTTGTCTTCACAAATTTTTAGCTTTAGAAAATAGGTTTTATCCTCACTACGACCATTCTAGCTAGGGTTGAGCCTACAGTCAACCTGGCTCTGATACCACCTCTGTCGGGACCCCGAATTTGCAAATCCGGACCCTCTGTGTATTCAGCACTAGTCCAGGAACGCGCTAGTGCACACAGTCTTAACATCGGTAAATATCACAATCATACCATTCAATGTTATCAAGTACTTTATTTAAATAACCAAACGGGTTACTCGACCTTATGGCCAAGTTACAAATATATGCCTCGCAAGGCAAAACTTATTAAAAGAGAGATAATAGCAGCGGAAAATCAAATAACTTCGTGGCGCCATCCAGTATACCACAGGCAACTGACTGGGCTCGCTTCCCTAGGTAGACGGATCCTCTCGGAATTCCTCCTCCGAAGCTGGCGTAGTCTCCTCTTCAACTGGTATTGTGTTGAGGCAAGGGTGAGTACTTGGTACTCAGCAAGTCATGCACAGAATGCAGGCTAATATACTATATGCATGGCTTGGTACAAAAGAATAGCTCAAGGTATATTTGCAGTAATGACTTTTGACAAGTAATATAAGTAGATTCGAAAGCAGTAGAAATAAGTAAAGCGTAAATAACTTTTCAAGAAGTTTAATGAACTTTTTCCCCATCCTAAACCACATTTCCATCATCTTCATTGTTAAACCAAACCAACCTTTCAAATCCAAGTTATTTTCAGAAAGTCTAACCCTTGACTGTAATTCCCGAGCATTGTCCAGTACCGTGGACTCGGCTATTTAAATAGATTCTAAACTCTGCAGAGGTTATGCACTTTACCCACAAGATACAGTCAAACACCACAAAGGCGAGTTCCCGTAACAAAGCCTTTCGGAAGCCTCAAACAACACAGGTGGTCCTCTCCGGTTCGTGCTCTACACCATCCCTTCCCTTAGCCAAGGCGAAGTATGGGACCAACACACCGTTAGATGGGTATCTGGCCACAGCCACGATACGCTCCCCCGTACAATCACACAAACGGTGTAATTGACACCCTGAGGCTCCACAAGTGAGTCCTTAGCGACTTAGTCAACTAGGGCCGTCCCATTCCAGCCATGTGGTTGCAAGTATGACCCAATTCAAAGGCTTGCAAGGTTAAGTCCTTAGAGTGACCAGGGCAAGACTACCCGAAGAACCAAATCAACATCCCCAATGCCACAACCGGCCCACTGATTACTCTTGCCACATGCCCTGGCCGAAATCTGTTTATCAAACCCGATTGATTACCATGCATCACGTGCCATCAACATCACATGATACTTTTCCAAAACAGGTTCAATATATCATTAAGTCAATATTAAAATTTGATTGTCCAAAATCATGTCATGAGCACGTAAGCAGTCTAAGCAAAGATACTACAACGGTCTAAAACCCATGTTGGCAATTTGATTATGTCCAACTAGTAAACCACAACTAGGGTGACAAGGGTCATGGCACATACTTAAATAATCAAGGTGTCATACAGCAAATTGGTACTTATCTAACCCCCATGTTTAAAGTATTTTTCTAATTGAACTAGCATGCAATAGTTTAAATCAAAATAGATTTCGAAATAGGATCAACATGGTCAAAGCACAACTTGCCTTCAAAGAGTACTTGTTCTTGGTCTTGAGTTGGATCCTGAGTCAATACTTCTCCTTCGAATCCTTCCGGCACTTCAACGTCTACTCGTAAAGCGTGCAAATAGCAATACACAAATAAACAATAGGCAAAAACATCCCAAAACTCCAAATAAAATCCATAAACAGAGAGAACATAATTTTCTGGATTTTTAGGAACTGGAATCGTCAAATTTGGAGTTAAAACGCAAAAGTTATGATTTATTAAAGTTTTAAATAATCAATTAAATAATATTACAGAGAAAAACTTTAGTCCAAAAATTAAATAAAATTCATATTTAGGTAGATCTCAATTTTATACAAATTTAGAAATTTGAATCACTCAAATCGGAGTTGAAACGCAAAAGTTATAAGCGTTTGAAGTTTTGGAATTCAAATCAATTATTAAACCGATTTATTAAATCATTTTCTTTTTCGGAAATTAATTATTGCGTCATCATGGACACGTGTCAGCTCCTGATTGGCTGGCTGACGTCAGCCGGCTCATGGGCTCAGCTCACGGCGCGGTTCGGTCCACGGTGGACCCGGTCCACGGCTCCACGTGAGACCGACAGGTGGGACCCACCTGTCAGTGCGGGGTCTCACGCAAACGCGGCTGTCGTGTGGGCCCTCTGACATGCGGGGCCCGCGTGTCAGGGACACACGCTCACACGCAGCGTCTGGCGCCAGCGCCGGTCCATCTCCCCGACACGTGGCGCAATCGCGGCCGTTGGTTTGAAAATCAACGGCGCGGATTGGATCCAGGGTTAACACGTTAAAACTACTCGATGATCGTGGGCCGTTCGATCTAGATCGGACGGTCCAGATCTAATCCTATAATAGCACTGCTACGGCACGTGGCGATTGTGAACCGTTGGATCTTGATCCAACGGTCCAGATCTAATCGGGTTTGGAACACGTGAACTCACCTCAACCGTCCGACCGATCCGACGGTTCACCGAGCTCGCTGGGTCCGGCGATGGCACAGCGAGAGGCTTGGGCACCGAGACGGGACGATGACCAAGAGCGCGCGCCACGGGCTCCTCCGACGCGGCGTGGTCACGCTCGAAGTCGCCTTGGCTCGAGGATCCTGCTCGGCCTCCTTCTCTCGGGCGACGGCGGACGGCGGAAGGTGAGAAAAACCACCACAATACCCTAAGCCACTACGGCGAGCAATCCCGAGCAAGCGGCGGCCGCTAGGGTTTAGCAAGCTAAGGCAAAAAGTAGTGCAAGGTCACGGCGGTCCTCGGGGTACGATCCGGCATTAAATAGCCCTGGGAGGCGCGCGGCTGAGCCCTAGTCGCTACTGGCCACAGACTTCTGGCGCATGGAGTCCGGCCGACTGCTGGGAAGACGGCACGAGAACCGCCCACGTGTCCAGATCAGCGGCCCCGTCGGACCGGGCGCGAACGGGTTCGGTCGGACACGGCTCAACCTGGTGACGCGGATCTCGGTAAGTTGGATCTTGATCCAAGCGGTTGGGATTGATTAGGTTTAGGAAATTTGGTTTGATCGAGTCAACTGGCTCCGGTCGGTTCGGTCGGACTCGAACTCGAGTCCGACTTCGGGCTCGATCGGATGAACAAGACAAACCCACTCGCATTTTCCAGCGATTTAATATTTAAAATAATTCGAGAATTCATTTAATTCATTAAAAATAGCAAAAGACTCGAGAAAAATTCGGAAAAATTCTGGAAAATATTTTGGATCATTTTGGACTCAAATAAAATATTTCCAACAAAATTTTATTTGCAAAATTAAATTCTTTAATTATTTCAAAATGGAATAAATTCAAATAAATTCCAAATAAATCCAAATAAATTCCAGAAAATTCCAAAAATTCACCAAAGTGCCAAATCACACGTGAATTTAAGAGAAGCAAAATTTTGGGGTGTTACAGGGCCGGCGAAAACGGAAACGGGCCGAAGGCCCAAGAGGAAATCGGCCCAAAAAAAACCAAAAACGGAAACCAAATCAAATTAAAATCCAAAACCGAAAAACTCAAAAGAAATTCAAATTAAATTCATTTTGAATTTTTGGATTGTTTCAGGTAGTCCAATCTTGAGATGTGATCCTGGAGAATAGCTACTATTTTCTCGAGATCACGCTTGATGAGCGGTATCTCATCCTCCGCGCCCTTGGGCAGCGTGTAGCCGTGACGCATTAGCTCATTGAGCTTCACGGGAAGTTTGAACACGGCGCCTCCCAAAGCAGAGATCGGAGCATCCATGGATTCCTCTGAAGCCAAAGTGCATGGCACAGATTAGCTGCGTACCACTAAGAACGATCCTAAATAAAAGCAAAAGCAAATACAGAGACACAAAACGTGCATACAGAAACAGAACTACCTCTACTAGTTCAGGGCATCAAAATATCATGAACTACCTCTCCGAGCAACTGAGGTGGAAGGAAAGACTTCTTTCCTTTTGCTTCATTTCCTTATCTCCATGATCCTTTTCTTTCTTTGGGGCCTCTCTTATTAAAAATTAATTTAAAGAGTTGGATGTTATTCAGAGTTATAATTATTTTAGCATCCCTTCTCATCCAAAAATGGATTTAATTCCATATTCATCCGATAAATCATTATTCTATTCCAATTCAAATTCTAAACCATTTCCCTCAACTAAGGGCCCGTTTGGTACGGATCCAGATTCTAGTAGAAACAGAAACGGTTCTAGATTCTTGGTAGAAACGTTTCAGGTTGAATCAGAATCACTTTCTGCAAACCATTTGGCTAACTGTCTGGATTCAGATTCTGGAAAGAGGATGAAGTGGTGAAAATGACCGAAGTGCCCTTTGTAGTTGTGATGGATTTGTAGTACATTTTAATGTAAGAAATGACGATGAAATACATGCATTCATAATAATCTCATTACAGATTTTTTGTATCAATGTTCGTCCATTCAAATACAAGGGAGTAGCAAAATATATCATTGTACTAATATTACAAAAATGATAAATTGAACTACGATCTAGATTCCATAATTGCCTTTGCAAGATCATCACGAAATCTATCCATATTTATGTCATTTGCATCGGATGTAGCCGTATTTGATGAATTTTGAGACGGCTGATGTCTCGCATATCTTTGTGGTATTGTTGGCATGTAATCCGGATTCTCATCACACATTCGAAAATCTGTGTCAAGCGCATGATTTTCACGAATGTAGTTATGGAGACACATGGTTGCTGCAACAATCATCTTCTGTTTGTTCATCGGGTACGTAGGCATCTTTAGAAGTATCCTCCACTTCATCTTCCATACACCAAAAGTACGCTCAACTACATTACGAAGGCTAGAATGCAAATAGTTGAATACCTCTTGCTGACCAGACGGCGCCACACCTCTTCTCCAGTCAGGTACATGATACCTCTGTCCTTTGTACGGTGCTAAGTACCCCGGTCTGTTTGGATAACCGGCATCCACAACATAATATTTACCTAATGAAATACGAAGTAGCATAAGTAATGTGATAGTAACATGTTGAATAGATTAATGAAATGTAACAACAATTTTTACCTTGCGGAGGATGTGGAAAGACTTGTGTATCATGTTCTATAGCATGATAGAGCACACTGGTGTCATGCATAGATCCTGGTTGTCCAATAGAAGCATACGTGAAACGCATATCAAAGTCAATCACCGCCATCACATTTTGGGTTGGAGTCCCTGATCTGCCAATATATCGAACATAATCCCTGGATTGTGGTGTCGCTAAGATATGTGTCCCGTCAATTGCTCCAATGCAATCCTTAAAATACGGCCACATCCTTTGATCACCTCTAATTCTACTATGCACATCATCAAAGTTACGGTCCTTAGGTCTTATGCAATCTTTAGCCATTCGAACTAAGCATTGTAACACATCATCAAATTTTCTACTAATTGTCTCCCCGGAATGCTTGAATGTATTTTGAATCGAACTATTGGATCTATTTTGGCCGCAGATAGACAGAAAGATAGCAAGCGATTCTAATGAGGTAATATTGATGGATGACTTTAGACCGTAATTGCTTACCAATAAGTCATGCAAACTGAAAAACAGACTTTCATTCATCCTGAACATTCTGTGACTTTCTCCAGGTGTGTTCACCGTCTCCATAATCCATCCATAACCACTGAGTTGTGAAGTCCTTGGTGGATTCTTGTCATAATGCTTGGTGTAATATTGATGTAAAACAGTTGCAGTTGCAAGTAAGTTGGTCTGCAAAATTTGATGTTGACGTATAACCTCCGCATCAACCTCGCTATCACTATCACTTTCACTTGAAGACATCTTTAACATAGAAAAAAATAAACATTAAACAACATATATGCCAAGTGCAAGATTCAACAGTTAAAAAACATATATATCACAGCACAAATCAAAGAAATCATTGTAAACATATCACAATGTCATAATAAACGAAGCACAAGTGTAAATTGCAAACAAAAGAAATCTAATGGAACTAATGTAGAATCACTTTTATTAGTCTATTCTTATTCTATACCCTATAAATGAATTTCCCTAAAATGTAGAACATCATGGTCCATATTTGACATAGTGCTTCATTGTGAGCCATGCAAACCGGTCTTCTGGAGTGTCCAATGTCATAAACATATCTCTCTCAGCACGCTTTGTAAATAATTCAGTAGCGATGAAGTGTTGCTTTGTCCCAGGAATCGCACCACACTCCTTCACAATGGTCATTACTGCCTTGATGGAACTCTCATCCTTGTTTACAAGCGACTCAACAGAAGCAGCGGACCTCTCACTCAAAGTTACCATTTTACTAATCTGTTCTTCGATCCACTTGCCTCCATTTTTCTTGGCTCTCCTTGTCTTCTCTTTGTCATCACAAAGATGATCTCTTGCCTTTGCCCTTGCTCGTTGGAGTTATTTCTTCCGGATCACTTTCGGCTCTGAATCCATGGACTCACGATAATCAATTGACTTTGAGGAATGAGACTGCATTTAAGCACCAAAATGATCGTCACCGTATTTCTAAGGTCTTCAAACATAACCTTCAACTCATCCTCATTTTGAATTCCTTTTCTTTAAACTTTCCACATCCTGGAATTTTCTACAAAAATGAATACATATGTCAAATAAAGTCATATTGTCGCAAACAAAACAAAATAAAAAATAATGCGGTTTGCGACTTACTTTTCTCATCATCTTCCACCAATCATTGTTCATGTCAACTGCTCCTTCCTCTCATCCCAACCTATACCTGTTTGTTTCAACAACTCCTTCCAAGCATTGTACTCTAGCTTCAGTTTGGCCCATTTATTCTTAAATTGCCCCCTTGTGTACAAAATCCCTGTCTCCTCATTGAACTTTTCAATCACATTTTTATACCCAAGATTGTTCAAATGGGTGCTAGAACGATTTCCGCACCTCACTTGTTCGGCAAACAATATACAAACAATCCTAGTGTGTTCTTCAGACCATTCAGCTTCAACCATCTACACAGGCATTTTTGAAAAATCTATTATTGACCAAAATTGAAAAATAAGACTGCACACTTTCTAGCTCCCTACCTACTGAAAGCATTTCTGCCTACTGATCAGTACTTTAAAGCATTTCTTAGACAAATATTCTTCTGGAATCATTCCGTCCTTTCCTACTGATTATATACTCAAACAAATGAGAAGCAGATGGAGGGGCAAGCAGGATCATCACAATCGAAGACATTACTATTTCTTATGTAGCTAATCAAGGTACAACTTTTATATATGCCACCAGAATCAAACTTAGCAGTTTGATTGCGTATATATACGACAATATTAGTACATGAATCGAATTGCTTCCTACTAAAATTTTCAGTTCCAAGTACTGATCAAGAGGGCATTGATTATCATATACAATTCTTTCTCCAAAAGAATATTTGTAGCTAGCTCCTACCTACTGAATGCATTTCTTAACCAATCATCTACAACAAAGGAACACCCTATAGAAATTGCCATACAAAAATTGCAACTCAATCTTACTTCAACTCATCTCTGTTTACAATAAAAGTATCCATTATGGTAGCCATATGGAAAATCTGAGACAATGAAGAGCAACATCGCATTATGGAAAATACTGAGACAATGCATCAAACAGATTTGAGAAAATGAAGAGCAAATCTTGCATTATGCACTAAAATATAATCAAAACATCATCTCGATACCTAAATTCAATGCCAGCAAGAGTATTTTAGTTGCACCACTACATGCCATATTCTAACTGGAAGCTAGCAGTCTTGAATTTCGCTTGTAACTTTAAGCTAGGGGGCTTCAGAGAGCATATACCGGGATTTGGGACCACATTTTCTTCTAATTCAACCTACCCGTGATGCTCTCATCAGTCATTAGTACTACCTTTGGCAGATTTGATAAAATTATATGAGTGCAGACATTTTCATGTTGGAGATGATTAGAACACATGCGCAGCCTTCAATAGTTCATTTTATCGTAAGGAACCGAACATGACCAGGAAATCGTAGGAATTGTGGTCTTAAATTCAAAAGAATGTAAAACATCATCATTCATCAACCAATGGCATCATCCAAACAGAATAGCGTAACATCGCCTGGATGGTGTGTTTCAAGCGCGCAAATGTACTAATAATTTACTAAGCAAACCTTCACCTGGTGAACATCCAAAAGAACAAAGATAACAAAGCAGTAACATCCAACAATCACAATCGCAGATCACAATCACAATAATCTACTAATCACACCATCCAGATCATATAGCTATTTTACAACAAGTCAAGAGGAATACCTTGAGTCCAGGTGAGCGAAAGCAAAGATAATCAATCGGCGTTTGTTGATCAACGAGCCGCCAGTCCTGCGTCCTCCGCGGCGACGCCCGAAGTTTTGTGACGCAGGTCGACGGAGCGAAGAGCGGCGGTGCGGCGGTGCCGGATCCTACGACCTCTCCGGCGACGCCGAAAGTGTTGTGACGACGCTGCTTGAGCGAAGAGCGAAGGGCGGCGTCGGCGTAGCCGATCTCGCCCTTCCTCTGCCGCGGCTCCCGAGTGTTGTGACGGGTCGATGGAAGCGTAATAGCGGCCGACGACCAAGGGTGTGGAGTGCGACGGAGCCGAGAGGAGAAAAGGGCAGAGGGGTAAAAGGAATCTAGAATCGGGAGGAACGGGTATACGCTGATTCGGTTTCTCCAGAGAAAGCAGCGTAACGATTCCACAAGAATCGCTCCGATCGATTACCCGTTTGGACGATTTCCTCAGCGATTCTAATAGAATCCAGTCTGTTCCGAGGTGCCAAACGGCCCCTAAATTCGAATCTGAAATTTATTTTTCGGTTCAAAATCTAATTCCAAACCTCATTTGAAATTCCCATCGAATTCCCAAAATTCTTCCAAAATTCAAAATTCATCTTTTTCTCCGTAATGGGCCAAGCCCAATAGCCCATTACTATTCATCATGTTCTACCTCTAGCTTGTGCACGGCAAAATGTTCACCCATGGCAAGCTCCAACTTCAATTCTTCATATCTTCCAAAATAATCCATCAAATTGAGTGGGATTCAAAGCATTGTGACCGTAGACGAGAGGAGTTATTTCCCTGTGGTTTCCACTCAATTCCTCTCCTGAAACGGCTCCATTTACTCCCAAACTGAATTGCCTTCTCTCATCAATATCTCGGTCGTTTCTTTTCTCTCTGCATGCCCAAGGGCTCTGAAGCTGTGTCTTGATGTCCCCTATGTGATGCTCACCATTCTCCACTATTTTCCTGCTCTTTTCCGCTCCAAAATTTGCAAAAATCGCCAGCCGACGTAAACCAAAGGCATCGACATGTCAACTTTTGCTCCGGTGAGCCAAATCAAGTTCCGTTAACGTTGCTGTGTGCATCTCGTCGCCACGATCAAAAGCCCTCAGGAAATTTTGATTTTTGTTGCAGGATGGTGACGAATTTCTCGTTTGAACGTTGCCGACCGAACCGTCTTCTCGGCATCGATTCATCGTCTCCGTAATACTCTCCTAAATCCGATCCCACTGATGGATTAGCATCGCCGAGACCTTTCTGGTGCTTACCTTTCCCAGCCCCGCAACCTTCTCCGGCCGCCTCTGGCCACGTCGCCCTGCGCCTCTCCATCTTCTCCGGCCTACCAAGACGTTGCTCGGCCCCGACCGCCACCACTCCGGCCTGCATAGCGTGTGCCGGTTGTCCGCTGCGCTGCGCCGCTGGCCACAACCTAATGCCGCCGCCCAGCTGCCCTAGGCCACCTCTAGTCTCGCCGCCCCGTCCCCGGCCTTGGCACCGCCTCGCCATCCTCTTTCCGTTTTGCCGCTCCTTACCGGCCACCGTGCCCTCTAGCTCCGGCAATGGCCGCCGCCCAAGCGCTCTGTAGCCTCCTCTGTTTTGCTTGAGAAGAAGAAGGGATAGAGTATGACAGCCGGGCCCCATCGTCACTGAGATAAAGAAATTAGGAAATTATAGAAAAGAAAAGATTCTAGTATATTCTCGGTTTTTCTATTTTCCGGATTTATATAAACCAAAGACATTCAAATGACCCGTTCTCCTCCATCCGAACTCGGATTTAACCCATTCAAATTCCTAAATTCATCTAAATTCAAGACCCTTCTGCCAATACCGATTTTGTAATTTTTAGATTTTATTTATTTTTTGCTCCGTTTTGCGTGTAGTCGAAGAAACTTCTATCGTCGCCAAAGAAAGCACGGACCCGCAGAACGACGCTTCTCTCCCCATCAACGAAGGCAAATCTCCTTGATGTATATTGACCCTATGGTTTACAACTACTTTTATAAAAATATTTACAACTTAAATTGCTATTTAAATAAAAGATGATGTAAAATTAGGTTGGTAGTTAATCCAATTTGCTATTACCATCTTGATATTGAAATTCATGATTATTTGTAACCCTAGGTTGCTGTGATATATCATAATAATAATAATAATAATAATAATAATAATAATAATAATAATAATAATATATTATGATATATATTGTTTAGTGCGTTATATGTGCTTAATTGCAAAGTTGATCACACACCTATGGATGGGTTACGTCGAAACAGTTGTAAAATATGAATTTAAAAAGTTGTGGCAATATGTATGCTGCTGTGTTTGCAAAATAAAACAAAAATAAAAATAATTTGTACTTGGGCAGATTGGTTTGTTTGGCGGATGTGGATGGAGCACTGGTCTTTGTATGTGCAAGTACCGCCCAAGTCAGTTAAGGACTGATGCTTGTGATTGTCCATTCTAAGCACAATAGTACAACCACATGTCTAAATAGGTACGACGTAGCTAAATAATTTGTAATAATCTAACTTAGACTCGCTTGATGGTGGAATGTGGGTGCTGGAAGGAGGCAATTTGTTTTTCCCACACGGCGCAAAAGGGGGCTTCTGTATTGGGTGGATGGAACCCTAACAGCGGTGAAACCTTAGCAGGTGGAGTCGGATTAGATTATTACATTGTAAAGGCCTCTTGATATTCACTTTGTCGCACGCCTAAGGAAGCGTGTTATGGCCGACAATAAAAGTGAAATCTCTTGTGAGTAAAGTGTACAACCTCTGCAGAGTGTAAAACTATTCGAATAGCCGTGCCTACGGTCAAGTGCGGGCAAGGAATGCTTTCATATTGGTAGACTTTATTTTTATTTTAAAAACTGATGTTTTGGGATCCGGGAGTGGTTAGAACTCCCGGATGTGTTCCTAACAGCGGGTGTCAGTCAAGTGGTTGGAACCTGTTTTGAATCATGACGGATGGAGTCATTTGCTGGATAATCATGATCTTTTAAAATGTACGGTTAGAGCCTGTATACTAGTGTTGGCTAGAACCCTCACTAGAGTTATAAATAATTTCAATTGTACAAATAATTGTTAAAAATGCTTTGTAAAAATTAATACTAGTAATGTTTGTTAAAATTTGGCTTTGAGCAAAAGAACCATATTAAACCATCTTTTCAAACCCCTACATAATGCATCTTTACAGACTTGCTGAGTACATCTGTACTCACATGCTGCTCTCAATTTAATTATCAGAAGCTTTTCAAGATGCTGTGAAAGATGGTGAGTACTTCGATGAGGAGTTCAATGGAGGAAATCATGCAAACTAGGCACGCGTTCCCCAGTTATCTGTTTGTGGAGTTTATTTGGTTTTACTTTTGTTTCTTGTTTCCACTGCTGTAATCTTAAGGTCATATGACCTCGTATTGTAATAAATGGCCTTTCGGCCGGTACTCGGTATTTATATTTACATTTCGTTCTTTTTTGTTATGATGCATCACTGTGAAATGTGTGTACTAGCGTTGATCTGGGACTATTACAGAAATACACAGAAGATTCCGGGTAGGTCCCACATTGGGCTTCTTCGGCACTTCAGTTTACATCTAACAGTGACTCGTATGGAGACCAGGGTTAACAAAATCGAAGAAAATCGCGCGATTTTCGCCCATATCGCCGCGGCCCGATATCAAAACTGGTCAATAAACTGATCCGATTCAAAAAAGATTCAAAATTTTGAAAAATTTTACGTGTCAAAAACCGGTCGAAAATCGATGGAAATCGGTCGATTTTCGTCAAAAACCATCGAAAATCGCTACAAAAAATTGATCGCACAAAAGTTCAACAAGGTTGTCGATTTTCCACGAAAATCGACGATTTTTGAATTTTTTTTTCAAAAAAAATCTGGTTTTTGAATTTATATGATTTTTGACGATTTTCGGCTTGATTTTTGCGATTATCAAAAATTACTGTCCAAAAATCGCGAAAACGATTTTGTGAAGCCTGATGGAGACAGGCATTGGAATCAACTCTTGGCCATCGCCTGTCAATTATTTAGTCGCCCTCACGCCTTAAGAGAACACAAGTACTACTAATTGGGTCTCTCTCTAGGCCAGCTAGTTAGCTTTCTTCAGGATAAACAAGAAATACCAAATTACCATCTGGGCCATACGTACTGTTGTTTCCAACCATCGTGACAAAGCACTTGGACTTGTCTGTTAAAGCAATATTATGAGAGTGTTTTTACGATAAATCCAACCATAGGAAGTGCCAATTATAGGGCCCATACGCATTGTAGATTTCCAATTCCTCTTGACAGGTATATTTTTTTAAAGTTATACAAATATTAAAGTAGAAAAGAAAGATATATAAAGATTACTTAGCCATTCGATTGATTTAAGATACCAAAACTTGTATGAGAGGGTAATGCATTCAAAGACTGCTCGATCCTTTTTCACGTGGCTCAGTTACCTGTTTACCTCCATCAACGGACGCAGCCCCTTCCGTGGGAACTCGCTGTCGTCCGCGTCGGCCTGCCTCCGCGACATCCCCACCGCACGTATTGATTGGTTTTGTGTGTAGATCTGTTGGAGATTGATCAAAAGTTCGTTCTTGATTTTTTTGATACGATAATAATTCGTTCTCTCTGGCATCGAGTCATTGTTGATTCTAAATTTAGTCATATCTGAAATTTCTAGTTGATGCTAACAGCTAAGCAGTTAGAGAAAGTGATTACAGAATTAATGCGGTACTATACTGTGTGCTATGTTAGCTGCTACGTTTCAGAAAATGCTTACAGAACTATTTTTAGTCACTTTTTTAGAGCTTCTAGCTATGTCTGAACATTTACAACTTGATATGAATTTGTAACAGAGTCGATTCGTCTTTTTTTCCCTTCTTTGTTGCCTTTATGGGGTACGTGGTCGAATAAGATAATGATGAGCATGGCCGAAAAAACATTATGTTAATAGTAAGCTAAACGCACGGCATTACCAAGTCCGGGAAAAAAACACACATCATGGCCGGAAAAAACAAAGAAAAAATCAATTTAAACAGTAAGTTAAGCAATGCGGGAAAAATTAACCAAGGGTAGTATAGTCTTAAAAAATTAACCAAGGGTAGTAGAGTCTTTTTACATGGATCCTTCTTATTCATGGATGGAGTGGGAGGCAATTTCCTAACCAAACACCTCTTGTATTGCTCCAACTTCTCAGAGTCAGAAAAGTGGATCCAGGAGTGAAGCTAGAATTAAGAGTTACAAAACCTCGAAGACGGGATCAATATAACACAATACATCATGTTGAAGGATGCCACTGGATCAAAAACTGGTACATCTCTCTTTTCTGATGACCGAAGACGGGAGTCTACAGCAGTTAAAACTCTACCATGAAAGTGTAAAACTGATACACCGTTGGCACTAGATTTTAAGATCTCTTCTTGTGTAAAGAAAGACCATACATACCCTAGCACATCCGACGAGCATGATACAATACTAGTAGGGTGCCCGTGCGTTGTAACGGAATATCAAAAGGTGTGCACAAAACATATGATTGTATGTACCATAAATGATGCAAAATTCTCAGATATCATTACTACATTAAAGCCGTCCAGAGGAAATAAGGCTGCCATTAGTGTTCCAAATATAACTTACAAAATGATTATTTGATCAAATAAGGTCATTTTTCAGATAAATAGTACTACCCATGTTTAGTAAACTTTTTGCTTTGTATTCAAATTCTAGAAAGAAGAGCATCTAAGCTATAATCATTTAGGCTAAATAGAATAAAGAACGTACATGTTCGTGGACAAAATTTATCTCGAACAATCTAATAGAATATTGGAAGGAACTATTTGATCAATGACTGCGTATGCTGCTGACGCTGGTTCTCCTTCAACTTCTCCTTGGGTGAGAGCTTGTCACTGATTAGTGTGACCTTCCAACAGTCTACTTGGAGGAAACCGACCCAGCTTTTGGTATAACTGTGTCTAAGTCAGGTCCGACTACATCTACATCTAAGTAGCCAGCATAGCCAATTCTAAGCTCCATTACTATGAGCTTCAGCAGACAGTGTCATTAATTCTTGCAAACCGGAATCATGGACTTCTAGATAGTCAAGAGCTAGTTGATCCATCAACTGCCAGATCCTATTCATCCCTGTGACCTCTCGAAACTGAAGTCCTGCACAAACATGAAGAGAGCATAGTAAGTTCTGAGATGTCCTTTGTGATATAAGTAGACTTGTGAAGGTAACAACACATCCGACCTTATTTTAGAGAAACTGAATGTAAGGGGCGACGTTGGCTGTGTGTGGGTGAAGAGGGATGTGGCTGCACATGGGGGGAGCCAGATCTGGAAGGGGAGCAGCACGGGGAGCGACGGCGTCATCTGGAGGTGTAGAGGCGGGCGGCAGCGTCGGGAGTGAGGGGGCGGCGTGGGGCACGGCGGGTGAGGTGGGCCAAACTTCGAAGGGGGTGCCACGGCGGCCACGGTGTTGCCGGCGACGAAGCGGCTTCGGCGTGTCTTCAGCGCGGCGCAGGTGGCGGCGAGTCTCCGACGCGGCAGCCACGGGTGCTTACCGACGACGAAGCGGCTTCGGCGCGTCTTCAGCGCGGCGCAGGTGGCGGCGGCTCGCCGAGGCGGCGACAACAGGTGATTGCCGGGGACGAAGCGGCTTCGACGCAGCGCAGGTGCACGAGCGAGCGATTAGGGCACGGGTTTAGGGGCGGTGCACACGGGCGAGCGATTGGGGTCCTTAAGCGCGATTGGGGCACGGGTTTAGGGGCGGCGCACAAGGGCGAGCGATTGGGGGCCACACGGGCGGAGAAGCCCGGTATGTTCGTACTCGCATTTGGTGTTGCATCAGACCGTCCAAATCTTAACACTGTTATACCATCTGTTGTCACCAACTGCAGCCTCCATTATGCGAGTTCATCAGATTCTACGACGCGGAGCAGACTCCTGAGATGGAGAGGATGCGAAATTGGGAGTACTCGCATCGCAGAGCTATGGTAGAGCTGCAAAGGCCGTGAGCAAAGGCGAGCAGGAGAAGCGCATGAAGGTTGCCGAAGAAATGCGTGCAGAGAGGGAGGCCGAACAGCAAATACCGCTGGCCGAGCCGAGGCCGAGCGTGAGAGGAAGCACGAGAGGGCGGCTAGGACCAGGGCGGCAGGCACCGATGGGTTGCGCAAGGGGAAATATCCCCATCGCACTCAATAGTGTAGCAGAAGGCCCCTTGTTGTTTCGTTCACCTAAGGCATGTTAACTTCAAGCCATTATTTCTGCATTTCCTATGCTGTAATGTTATGTTGTTGCTGTTATTTCGTTCACTAGAAGGGCTCTCCGTTGCAATGTCGTTATTTCTGTCTCAATAAGCTGAACTATTCATAACTTGAGTTGTTGTCGACTATACTTAGGGTTATTGCACTAGACTTACCGAAATTTGATTTTTCAAATACATGTTAGACAGTATTTCATGTTTCGGGGAAGAATAAACGAATTTACAAATTTCGGATATGACTTCGATTTCTGTAAATAAATGATTATGTTTTCATATTTGTATAAGCGATGGACAATTTGTATAGTATTCCAGATTATTTCATTTTGCGATCAAAAAATACAGTGTATTCGGCTCCGATAAAAAAAACACACAAAAAAAGGAAGCCAGCCTGTATTCGCTACCTCATGCTGCAAATACTGGTAATCGCTATATATATATATACACACACTTGATTATGATCTTGCTCTTGGGAGACATGGCTGCAATGAGTTTGCATCTGCCTCGTATGAAAGCATCAAGCGTCAAATCATCCATCAAAGCGACACTGTAGTGAGTGTGCATTGCCGTGTATAGCTGCAGTTCAATGGGTAGGCCCCCCTGTATTCGCTATAGGTTGTAGCGAATACACCCTGTATTCGCTACACCACAAAGCGAATACAGTATTCGTTGTACCGTTTTGATTATTCAGTGTACTCGCTAGTTGATGTTGGTTATACACTGTATTCGCTATTTCGTGTTGATTATACATGTTTTCGCGAAATAGTATAGCGAATACAGTTGGGTTTTTGGCAAATATATTCAATTGTTGTATAGAATTGAAAATACAGCCGTTGTTTTGTATAGATTTCAAAATTTGCCAAAAATCAGAGAAAAAACAAAAAAAATAAAGAGAGAGAGGGAAAACTCATAGCCGAAATGTGCATTTTCGAGTATGAGGTGGCAGCTCATACCCGAAATTTGAGGATTCGGGTATGAGGTGCCACCTCATACCCGAAATTTGAGATTTCAATTTCACCCTTTGCCGAAATTTGAAAATTCAAATACATTGTAAACGAAATTTGAGGTTTCGGTAAAGGCTAAATGAATTTTGAGGTTTCGGAATAGTAGAGATTTTTGTAAATATGCAAACATGTTGTGTACATACGTAAATACGTGCCACATGTTGTATAGTATTCCGATTTTTCCCTTGCTCCCTCTCCCAGCCGCCGCTCCCTTCTCTCCTCCCCCGAGCGCCACCACCCTTGCCCGCGCCACCGCCATCCTTCCCCAGTGCCGGCACCCACCTCTGACCTCCCCATTCCTTCCTCTTTCCGTCCCTTTCTCCCCTCTTATACCGCCACTGCCTAGACGTCCGCCACAGGATCCGGATGGAGGACCCCACTATCCCCCTTCATACATTGGTTGTATATAGGTTATCACTACTCACAACGTAAGATCCAGAGGGGATGGCGCGAGAGGGAGGAGGTGGAGGGGCCATGGCGGCGGCGAGGTACGGGATAGTGGGGGTGGGAATGATGGGGAGGGAGCATCCCCACAACCTTGCCCACCTCGCCGGAGAAGCCCATCGGGAGCAGTCCGTCCAAGTCCGGGTCACCTGCCTCACCGATCCCCACTCGGAGTCCTCCTCCTCAGCCCCTGGCTCGCCGACGAGCTCGACCACATATTCAGATTATATACACAGCCGTCCTACATGAATACGATAGTCACTGCCTTACTGGTTGTAGTAGTGTAACAGTCAGCTAGGTTCTGAAGTATCTTGTCGGCCATTGATTCCATCCCAATTATTAGATTATAGAATACCATGTATGGCAATTCCATTCAAAATATGTGCCACAAATATTCAGATTATGGATGATAGACTATTGGACTGTGCAATTGTATGTGTGTTTTCCAATCTCTACCAAAATTTTAACAGCTAGAAGATTTAAGACCCTTTCAAGTCACAGTGGTACAGGACTGCAAGAAGGTGAGGTATGCCATAATTTGGTCAGAGTTGAGTTATGCGATGTAATATTCATCTATGTTTTCTGTTCTGACATTTATGGAATGCTGGATGGCATTTGAATTCCTTAAGTGATGATAAATAGATTTTTCAACCCATCAAACAACTTTTGAGCTCTTCTGATTATAGTAAATACTATTCAGTTAAAAGTTAAAACAATGCTGCTTGATTCCTGAAAAGTTCTCTCTCAATGCAGGTGCCAGATATTATTGATAATGCATATATAATAGTAGAATTTGACAATGGCTCTCGTGGAATCCTTGATCTCTGCATGTTTGCTGAAGGCAGTAGAAATGAGCAGGAAACTTCTGTTGCTGGTGACATTGGAAAGGTACAACTAGATGATTCTTTTGCTATTTGGATGCATATAGCAAATAACTCCACATACGCCTTGTCTTCTATGGTCAGTTTGCAGTTTGGTTTCCTGTATGTCTCTTCACCCCTATATTTCCTATATGATTAATCTTCAGAAGTAAATTTTCTGCCGGAGAATGTATCATCTCTTTGTATATTAGCATATTAGCTATATTTGACTAATTAATTATCATTTCTTTATTCAGGAAAGTATGAAATAGTAGTAGTCTTACTATCTAAAGGAGCTTATATTGATTCATTAACTATCGGTGGGGCAGCATTGCATTATTTTTGGACTTGGTAAGGAGTTTATCATGTTTTTCGCTTGTAGGTGGTAGAAAGTACTATGGACCTTCCTCATGTGGCAGGCTGTTGTTTGTAGTGAAATATTTATTTTTCTTGGCTTTCACAAAATTCCTTATGAATAGAGCATCATATTCTTGATCTGTTTCTTGGCTCTGCTGCCTCTTGCGTTGGAAATCTATAATCCAAACTTCTACTAGAGACATGCATTTCATTGGTCTACCTTGTAACAATCAGGCAAATAACAAAGGTACAGAAGTACAATTGATAAATGCCCTAGAGAAGAGCGAGATCTTATTTTGGCCTCTTTTTCTAGTAATGTCTCTTAACCTAACCTCCCCCTCTCCACCTTCTCGTTTTCACATCTCCACCAATTTACCATGACTACTTTGTGTTGGTTATGCTATGTTTTGCTTCTTCTTGATAATAATTAATCTTCTACAGGCATACAAATTTAGGACTAAATTTTTTATGGAGAATTGTGATATCTTTTCTGAGGAACACATGTGAAATGTTTGCAAAAAAAAAAAACATATACAGATTATGTTGGCCTCCAAACGAAATTTACTATGACTTAGATGCTCCAAATTTTTGCTAAGTTTGTACATTTTACTATGACTTGGATGTTTCAAATTTACCATAGCTAAGTCTCCAAATTTACCTTGACTTGATACTTCATAGTCATGGTAATGGTAAATTTGCCATGACTTGGATACTTCATGGTAAATGTGGAGTCTTAGTCATGGTAAATTTGAAGCATCCAAGTCATGATAAATATACAGACTTAACCAAAATTTGAAGCATCCAAGTCATGGAAAATTTGGAAATCTGGAGAATGTATCGTATGTTTTGTAGTGCTGAACCAATATGATATAGACAATTTTATGTGAGAACTGTCTGTGATAATTGTATATCACAAACAGTTCTTATCAATAACCGTCTGTGATGTGTATTTCACAGATAGTTCGGAAACTATCTGTGATGTGTAACGATTATCACTGACAAATTGTTGCAAACGGTTCAAAAACCGTTTGTAATGACAATTCCGAATTGTCTGTGATGTCCTTTTCTGTAGTAGTGATAGAAGAAGCCGTATATCTTTCATAGACAACTCAAGAATACTTCTTCATTTTTTAACTCTAGCCCGGTAGTTGTGGGGCACCGCCTCGGACGGTCTTGGTGGCGGCAGCGCTTCAGGCGTGGTTTCAGGCGGTGGTCGGCGCTCTTTGGGGGCACGAGAGTTGCTAGCAACAGTTTTGGGTTTGCGCGTGGCTCAGTTGACGTGCGCACACAACAGCGAGCGCGCATGGACTAAGCCATAAACAGTAATTCCATGTAGAGTAATTCAATCTAAAACCCTAATTAGCAAGAAAATCATCTAGAGTCTAGAGAGCAACAATTAATCTACATGATTAATCTAATGGCATGGGGATTAAAAAGAGGGAATCCGGTGACATACTGTTAGGTCTTGGAGAGCTGTCGTGCTGATAACGTGTTGAATAATAAATTGATCACCGTAGATCAATCCCAATACTAATTAAGAATATTGAGAATACCCGAATAATAATCACAGAATATAAGAACACAAGATATAGAGGATCTCAGCTTTTTCTTTTCTCTTTATTGGTTGTAGATTTTTTTCTTTTTTACAATGGAGTGTTATATTTATAGCCAAAACTCCTCAGGGCAGTCTCAGAAGTCGTCCAATAAAGCCGGGAGTTCAGTTGTAGAGTTTAGATATATCTCAACAATTAATAATTACTTGTATACTGAGCCCAGACTTCCAACTCTTCGGCATTTTTATGTTACCGAGACATTAGACAATTGATTTATCTGAAGTTAGAAAAAAAAGGGGAATATATTATTTGGAAAATAATGACCGTTATAATCGCTAATGAGAAAGAATAATAGTATAACTGTGCGTGCAAATGTGCGGCTGCTTAGCTAGATCCCACGAAGAAGACTTGCAAAATATCTATATCACTAGCGTGGATTAATTATAAAAGAAGCTGTATATCTATGATAGCCTGTTTAGGATCAAATCCTAAGCTGTTTTTCCATGAAAGCATGTTTGAATATTATGTTCTTAGGTCCATACATCATTATTTCTCAAATTGATTTTTTAATCAAATATTTCAATTTCCGCTCGTATGTTTTTGGCTTCAAAGGTTTATTATTGTTTCTAAGTATTCATCTAAAAAGATCTACATGTCCGGATTGTTTAATAAAAGATATCTAGATCACCTAAGTTATATTTAATATTGTAACAATTCTAGCTAAGCAACTGCGTGGCTCACATGATAGTTTAGAGTAAAGTATCATCATTTTTTTTCCAGAAAAAGTAGCTTAGTGAGTTAAATGTATAC
Organism: Rhipidocladum racemiflorum; assembly: GCA_036346355.1. Lineage (NCBI taxonomy): Eukaryota > Viridiplantae > Streptophyta > Magnoliopsida > Poales > Poaceae > Rhipidocladum > Rhipidocladum racemiflorum. The sequence goes on from CM070571.1 coordinate 70,938,442, forward strand.
GATACTGCCTCTGTTCAAGAATATGATGTGTTGGATATTGATACCATCTCCAATATGCAACTTTGACCACTCCTTTTTACATGAATACGTTCATAAAATAATATAAAATTATTATATTATGAAGGTATTTTTCATGACTAATCTAATAATACCATTTCCACACGACCAATCTAGTTTTTATTATAATAGTAATCAAAGTTTAAAAAATTAACTACATGATTTCTAAAACCGTATATATCTGATGCCGAGTACGTAGGGAGCAACTGGGCTTAGAAAAACGGTACCTTGTAATAGAATCTGAGATTCGGCGAGCTCCTGCGATTAATCAGCTTCCACCCTTCTGGTCGTGGGGGATCACCAGTCACTACACCCACCCTCTGCACATTAATCGCTATCTGAGCTGAAATAAAGCTTAAATGGAAAAATCAGACATGTACCCCTGATAGACACCAAAGAAGTAAAGAAGCCAAGTTTAGACTTACCGGCTGGCTCGGTTGGTAGCAGGCGATGGCGATTTTAGATTAGTGGAGCAGATTGCCGGGGTTGGTACCCTTCTTGCCTTCGCTTCCGCCGCAGTCAACCCAAAGTAATGCACAGGAAGGGGAGGAGAGGAAAGGGCCAGGAACAATGGAACATCATTTAAAGGAAGCTGCACAAGCACAAGTGCACAACCACCTTTCTCACGTCCGCCCTCACCAGGCGTATGGGCCCGTCGGACATCGGTACCTTCCTCGAAGTTACAAATTATTCCCTCCGGCCGAATAAAATGTTTTAGATATCATACAACTTCTAAAATATAATTTTAACTACTTATATTTATTACAATATATTTATAAAACTATAATATTATGAAAGTAGTTTTTGAAATAAATCTACATGTATAATTTTTATGTGTCTATTCTAAATATTCAAAAAAAATATCAGTAGACAACATTTACAATATTTGACTGTATGTTAACTAAAACGACTTTGTTTTATGATCCAAGTGAGTACAATTTGGTGGCAGACCATCATTATTTTTCATACATGGACACTATGACTGAGTGTCAATGAGAGGCAAAAGCCACTTGATTATCTACATTAGCATCTACCTAGTGTCAGGATAGACGTATCCGTATTACCATATATCTAGGATCGATGAGGTTAGTCAAAATTATGGTCTAGTACCGACGAGGCAAGGTCACTACTCCGTTAACACGTCCTAAACGGATGGGATCGGACACTCTGTTTTCAGGTGTTAATGAGGCAAGGACAACACACGTCTGTGTTTGATGAAGTCAGACATATACATGACTGGACACCGACGAGGCAAAAGTCTTCCTCTTCATGTATCAACATATCCTTTCCATAAATCAACACAACGATAGCTCAGAATGGCGAACATCGATTTAAACAAAACTACCTACATCAACAGTAGCACCCTGTAATTGCTTTACGGAACACCTGCGTATTTACGTGACTAGTCGGATCATTAGCTAGTACACACAGTCAAACAGTGATGAATCAACAACCATATCACGATTACATATAACCAAGTAATAATAACACCAAATAAAAGCAAAGTCCTTATGGTCAAGGTTTATCATTACTGCCTTACAGGCTGAACAACTTGAATAACTGCAGCGGAAGACGATAACACCAAGTGGTGACCCATTCATATGCCCACAGGCAATCGAGTGGGGTGCGCGTCCTAGTCCTTGGAATCTCCTTTGGCAGCTTCAATCACTTATGAGATATGTTTAGAATGTAGCATGTGAGTACATAAAGTACTCCGCAAGTCTGGGAAAGATGCATAATGCAGGGCTATCCAAAGATGGCTTATTATGGTTCTTTTGCACAAAGCAATACTTGCATAAACTTTACATATAATATTTTCATAAAGTCGTATTAGCAAATATTTGTACAGTTAAAATTATCAATAACTCCAGTGAAGGTTCTAACCACCAATCACTAGTATACAGGCTCTAACCGCCACAATTCAAAAAGATCAGCGTTCAATCCATCCACATGGCTCTGTCTGCCATGGTTCACAAAAATAGGTTTAATTCACCTACCTGGCTCTAGCCGCTAGAAGCACATCTGAGAGTTCTAACCACTCCCAGTTCCCAAAACATTGTTTTAAAAACCAAAAAACAAAGTCTAACAATATGAAAGCATTCTTCGCGCGCCCTTGACCGTAGGCACGGCTACTCGAATAGTTTTTCACTCTGCAGAGGTATACAACTTTACCCACAAGACATGATCAACTCTTTGTGCCAAGTACTATTAACACACTTTCTTTGGTGTGTCGGCAGAGATATCATGACAAGGCCTTTACAATGCATATACCTAGCCCGACTCCACCCGCTGAGGTTTCACCGCTGTTAGGGTTCTATCCACCCAGTACAGAAGCCCCGTCTTGCGCCGTATTAGAAAAACAGTCTTGCCTCTATCCGGCACCCACATTCCACCAACTGGTGAAGTCAAAGCTAGGTCTATACAAATTATTTAGCCAGGTCGTGCCCATTTTGACATTTGGTTGTACTGTTGTGCTTAGAATGGACAATCATAAGCGTTGGTCCTTAATTAACTTGGGGCGGTACTTGCACAAATCGAGGCCAGTGCTCTATCCGCACCCGCCAGACAAACCATTCCGCCCAAGTCTAAATCATTTTTATCTTATTTTTATTTTGTAAACCAACGGCAATACCTTTTGCCTATAAATTTCCAACACAAGTTTTCAAGAGTTATAAGAAATTCCCCCCATAGGTGCATATTGACCGAATGTGAGTCTAAGCATTTCTACCGAACTATTCTATTCCATCAACTTATTTAATAATCTTCAATTCTCAGTGTTGATAAAAATTATTATAATCAATTCTGTAACCTTCAAAATTCATGAAGTCACCAAGATCCCCCTCTATTATTATTATTATGGCATTAGATAATCCAGCCCAATTTAGTACTCCAACAAGTAGAGTCTGTAAAATGTGCCATCATGACTCCAAAATCATGCTAAGCTACTAACATTATTTTATATGAAATAGTTTCCTCAAAATATAAGTCACATTATTGATTATCCATCCTCCATATATCGATTAATCTTGTAATCTACTTAATTCACAAAGAATAATTCATAATCTCATCCTCGAGCATCTTTTAAGAAACATTCCATAAAACCAAGATTTCATTAATTCATCGACTATAATGGTTTCCATAAACAATGTTACCAAATTGACTAAATAAATCACACATATTCTGCGTTCTTCAGAATTCCACATAAATGGTTATCGCCAGACCATATTGCAATAATCATCCCTTTCTTGATCAACCCTTAAATAAATTCTCCTAACAAGCACTAATAATCCAATTAACTTCACTCATAATATTTTCTAACTCCAAATACTCTTTTTTTTATCAACCCAATGTATCCAGCTTATACAATTTCCACAATCACTAATGTTCAAAGAAACTCTACTCAAATTTGATTCCGTATCCAAATGATCATTCATACAACGATCAATATTATCATCTGCTAAGAATATTTCACAAAATCATCAACTAAACCACTAAGTATGATTCTCAATATTATTTATTTAATTTACCGAATATTACTCTTAATATCATACATCTTCCAATATTCCCCCAATCCATACTAATTATATTGCGAACTGCTATCACAATCCAACTCCTCAATATTTCAATTATCACCATTCATATATAAATTTTACAAAAATATCCCCCCTCTTAACAGTAATATTCATTTAACTCCCATCAAGTTGAGTTCTAACTCCAAATCACATTCCATACTATCTGATCCGTGCAAAATGTCATCTAATGAATTATTCTCCTAATCAGAGAATATTTAACTAAAAGTGTTTATTATGGTGGATTACTATGCTAGGGCGACAAAGGATCATGGATAACAATATCAAGGAGGTATAAGCAATAGGTTTAACTAACCGCCTAACGTTAACATAATCCTTTTGTATAAGTAGTAATGCAATTTGTAAAACATGGTAAAACATTTATAAATCATAGGATCAATATATGTCAAGGAGACTTGCCTTCACTGATGAGGAGAGATGCGTCGCTCTGCTGGACTAAACTTTCTTCGGCAGCGACAGTGGCTTCTTCGACTACGCGCAAAACGAAGCAACAAATAAATAAAATAAAATAGAATAAATCTAAAAATTATAAAATTAGTATTGGCAGATAGAGGATGATTTTATATGAATTTAGGAATTTAAATCACTCGATTCGGAGTTACGATGAAAGAGAATGAGCGTTTCGAAGTTGGATTGGAAAGAAAAATCAGAAAAAATGAAATGGTGTTGTAGCGTCACTGATTCGGTACTGTAGCGTCGACCCGGTACTATGGCAATGTCGAAACTATGGTGTTTTTGGCCTCCAGATCCAAAGGAAACATGTTTTAGGGTTAGGCATGGGGTTTTTCCATGGAAGGGGGTGGTGGGGTTGAGGAAGATGAGCAACGGAATGATCTCGACGATGCAAACCCAACGGTGGTGTCAGATTTTGAAGGGAATTACCGGATTGAGAGGAATCGACGATGAACGGAGCTCCAACCAGTGACTTCAAATGCGAAATTCGTCGCCGTCCTGCAACGGAACCCAAAATTTCTTAAGGGCTTTTGTTCGTGGCGACGAGACGCACACGATGACGCGAATGGATTTGCAAATGACTCATCGAATTAAAAGATGACGCGGCGATGCCCACGAACGACGTTCGGCGACGGTTTTTGCAAGATTCCGGAGGAATGGAGTTGAGGGACGGCGAGGGAAGATGAGCATCGTGTAGAGGAAGGCGAGATGCTTATAGAGAAGGTGCAAGCACGAGAAGAGACGGAGAAACGGTTGAGTTATTGCACTAGCAAAAGAATTCAGTTTAAACATGAAATGCGAACGTTTCAATGGGAGTCGGGGGGATTAAAGGCCGGGAATGAATTCTCCTGATCAATACCTTCGATTTGCAACCGGAATCACTCAATTTGGTGCACAAATGAGGAAGTTATGATGTTTTGAATGCATGGCACCATGAAAGGGTTTTGGGAGCTCTCTATAACCTCCTCTGGAACGAATCGTGGCTGGAAGATGAACAGTGCCACCACGTGGCGCTCTCCCATTGGCTCGATCTGAATATTGTAAAAAGAATGGCGCGCGAGATAAAATAGCAAAAATAGTCTAAAAATCCCAGAAAAATTTCTAAAAATACTAGGGAATATTTGGAACCAAATAAAGTTGGTTTCACTGATTTTGGATGAATTTTGGAATTTATATAATTCCGGGACGAATATAAAGAATTTGAAGAAAGAGCGCGAGAGATAAAATACAAAGAGATTCTATAAATCTTGGAAAAGTTCCTAAAAATATTATAGAATATTTGGAACCCAATGCAATAGGTTTCGGGATTTTTGGAGGATTTTGGAACTCGGGTGAAATTTCGTATAACGACCGGAATTTAGAATTTGGACTTTGCGGACAAAGAAGGATTGGACTCCAATTTCGGAAGGACAAGGATGCCAGGTTAATTAAAACACCGTAGAAAAACCAAAATTTTGAATTTAATTAATTTAAATTAGCTTTTGACAAGAGACCGAAATTAGGGATGTTACAATCACATCCGCATCTACATCAACATCATGCATGCATATGAATGAGCAATATAAATATGAATATGACTACCGTAGCACAGCTTAATCGTAGGTATTTTGTAGGCTAAGCTTACAAATGTAATTAACCGGACGTCATGCAAATACACCATGAATCAATGGACCACGCAATCTCAGATCAACAGTTGAGGATCTTATAAGCGGCACATTGTATCCATCCATAGGTTGACTTAAAATTGCATTAGTAATAATGCGAATTTTATCCATAGGAGTTTTCTCTTGTAGACTGTTAGGAACCATATTTATGTCCCTTATTGTTAACCTTGGAACCTATGGCGTGATCAAAAAGGCTGATCAGAGATGACTTCCCGACGGATCCGATCTACGCGAGGTTCCTGGCTGGCTGTCGTGGTAAAGACATCTAGCCTCTTCCATAGCCATTTGTTTGGCAATCGCGACTCTCGTGTTGCTCTTTGGTGGACTTTTTTTGAGCTTCATGTTGTTCACGTTCTACTTGTTGTGCCTCTGTCTCCCCTGTGACTGCGCAAGTATGAAATCCGAAATTGACGGAATGGGTGAGCACTCCCTCATTGGAGGATGATGATGGGGTATAATCGATTTCAAGACTTCGGAAATTTTTTTTGAAGATAAACTCTCATGGAAGTCTCAATTTCCATATCCATAGGGCATACGCCCTAACCCTCTGCCTCTGAGATAAGAGCAGGCATGAAGTCACTCTGTTTTCCTGATTCTTCCTCAGGAAATGGTGCTCTTGACATGGCCTCATCCGGTTTGGAGAAGTTGCCAACTTGAACAACTCCACCTCAGAAACATACTCGGAGTAGAAGTCATACTTTCCTTCTTCTTCCTCTAAGAAGTCATCGGTGGTCAGGTGGGCGTAGTCGGCGAGATCAAATAAATTTTCTTTATCTATGGCTTTCGGCGACAACACATTACCTCTCTCAATATCGAATCATAATGCTGGCCCTCCTAGTGCCAACTGAAAGTGCATCTAGGCCCCCAAATTGGTTTTGGTTGATTAATGACAAGCGATTAAAGAGACTAATGTCTTCAATGAGCTTATGAGCAGGTAAAAGGTTCAATGTGAGATCGTTTACATGCGATGGATACCCTCAAAAGAGATTTCGCGAGTAAAACGGCATTACGCTTGTATTTTCTATGTTTTGTGTCGTAGGAATGCCGTACTATTAAGAGGGATGCATCGTAAATGATCTAGGATAGTCTCTATGCTCAGATGAATGCTACTTTATTTCTTGTTGAGACCCTAAGTCACCACGCATGCACCGGAATGTGTTTTTATCAAAGCTCAAGTCGGACATTCCGATATTACATCGGAAGTTCTGATGTGACCGGACATTCCGATGTGCATGCTTGCTTCAGTCCGATGCGTAGTAGATGCATCGGAAGTTCCGATATTTTCGATCGGAAGTTCCGATACGTTGCTGATGCTTTCTAGGGTGCTCTCTGGAAATATCGGAAGTTCCGATATTTGACATCGGAAGTTCCGATGTGTTCAAACCTAAAAAAGGGAGCTCTTTGGAATTATCGGACACTCCGATATATTAGATCGGACATTCCGATGTTAAGTCGGAAGTTCCGATGTTTATATCGAACAGTCCGATATGGACTTAGAAGCATTTGTCGAGGAGCTTTTCTGGGAACATCGGACATTCCGATGTTGGTATTGGAAGTTCCGATGCACCTTTTTCGACAGTTGAAGTGCGCTCGAGTTCTGATTGTTTGCACATATCGGACATTCCGATGTTGATATCGGAAGTTCCGATATGCAACTGAGTGGGTGTATAACGGCTAGTTTTTGCAAGAATCTATAAATACCCCACTCCTCTCTCATTTGAGGGTGACACACTCTTGTTGGCAGAACTCTAGAGCACCTTGAGCACCTTATAGCTTTCTATTGAGTCCTCCTCTTTGATCTTAGGGATCATCTAGAGAGTGAGGACAATAGTTGAGATCTAGAGTTTGAAGTGAAAAGCAAGTGTCATTCATCTCGAGCTTAAGAGTGTTCCTCCAAGATCATTCAACCGTGTATTTGTTTCTCTTGGAGGTTGAAGGACTCCTAGACGGCTAGGTGTCGATCACGAGCTCCCAAGGATTTTGGGACGCCGTGAGAAGTTTGTGAAGGCCGGCTCCGCCTCCGAAAGGAAATGAACCAATAGTGGAACCAAGCCTCAAGTGTGACCGAGGTTTGGGAGGAAAGGGTTGGAAAAGACCCGGCTCTTTGGAGCCTCCTCAACGGAGACGTAGGATTCCCTCAAGAATCCGAACTCCGAGAACAAATCCGTGTCTTTACTTTACTTTACTTAAACTTGTTTCCTTATTTAGTTGATATAACGTTCTTAGATTGCTTTCCAAGTTAATTACTCTCAGTGATTAATTGTCCGTGTTTAAAGTCGATCGGACATTCCGAACTGGTATCGAAAGTTCCGATTATATCGGAAGTTCCGATCCAATACCGGAAGTTCCGATACTCTTTCCGCTGCGACAAATTTAGTTTAAATTTTAAACTGCCTATTCACCCCCCCCTCTAGGCAACTTTCTCATCTTTTCACCAACTGTCAATGTTCAGGACCTGGGGGTCCTTAGATCGAGCTTATGAATATAATTTGGTTGCCTTTTTTTTGTAGAAATGAGATTGAAACGGGCAGGAAAATATTGGGAATTGTATTATATTGCTAACTTCTTTATAGAGTGCAGACTTGTTACACATACACTTCACTATGCGCACTGTTTTAACATGTACAACACACTTTGCCCTCCATCTCTCCTTGAATCCATGTGGGAGTATTGTATTTATAGCTCGAAGAGATAGCAGTTGTCATCTTCTAAGATGTGTCTTCCCGTTAAAAAGTGTCTTTACCGAAGAGGTGTCTTTTCATCAGATAAGCGTCTTTTTGTTAAAGGGCGTCTCTTTGCGGGGAGTAACTTCCAAATGAGTCTGTACCTGTCAGAAAAAGCTTCTTCCATGCGTTATTCTTGCGCAGAGATTTTTCACTGACCTGAATCAGGTCGGGGCAAAAATTATCCTTTACCCAATCTCATTTAGGTCGATGTAATAATGGACATTATGTCCAACCTATTAAGATTTCACAGGTCGAACCATTCCCGACCTGGTAGGGGCTCAGGTTGGAGATTTTAAGATAACTTCTCATCCAACCTATATTGCAGGTCGGATAGTTGATTAAGTGGTCAACGGTGACTTTGACCGAATAATTGGGAGACATTTAATATGTCTCTTTATTCTATGGGCCGCATTTATGAAGATATGATTGGATTATAAAAAGTTGTAACCATTTATGAGCCTCAGATAGTTTTAATCGTCGTCAATGTTCCAGGTGGTGGTTCAGCTCTGAGACAGAATTCCATTTGGGGGGCGCCTGAGACGGGAAGGATGAAGAACTAAACCGAGGCCTCTAGTCTTGTGCTACTGCCAAACTTGTGATGATACAAGCGAAAAACACACAAAAAAGCACCTTTTTGACATGTTCGAAAGCTTTAGAGAAATCAAGACCAAAGCACTCACCTATTCCCTCCATAGCAATCTGCAAACCTGCTAACTTTTTTGTAGGATCGAAAATGATAGTAAAACAATATAGATGTGAAATAGATCCAAAATATTTTACAAATTTTTCCTCTCTTGCTGCAACAACATGAACTAAAAGGGGATCACCCTAGATTTAGCAAACTTGTTTGCAATTAGCCAAATATCATCAATAACTAAACAAGAGGTAGGGTAGTAAACACCAGATAAAGCCTTAGTTGCTTTGTACAAAGTTCTCTCAGAAATGATTAGTAATTTGCCAGTCTGAGTTAGTAACTACTAATTCATTATTCTGAGCATTAGCATTGACAAAGACATATATAATATGTTCATAACCTTGTACCTTCTTCAGCAAGATATATGTCGAGTTCCACCTTACCTTTTATGCCAAGACTGAATTTTCTGCAAACCTAGCAACGACATGTGGTGAACTTGTGAGGTAATGAAGGGCTTCACGCATACTTTTCAAATATTCACCAATCACTTCCATATTGTCTTGCACAACGAGGTTATTCAAGATACGATATATGTATCTCTGGTGGGGAACATATCCACCAATATATGTTTGTAAACTTAGGGTGAGGATGTTCATAGCCATCGTATTCCCCAATGCGTTATCAAGAGTTATGGAAACAATCTTATTATCTATCTTAAAATCATCAATTACGTGTAATATGCGCTCGTCAATGGCCTTTCCTGTGTGTGATTCATTAATTAATTTAAACCTTATGATTCTCTTGTTTAACCTGTAATCATTATCTAAATAATAAGCTACAACACTAAGGTAGGCAGTTATCTAGTGTGATGATGTCCAAATGTATGAAGTTAAAGTAAAAGAGATTTGAACTCTTAGGAATATTTCTTTTAGTACTGTTAGCTCATTACGATATATTCCTAAAATATCAGATATGGTAGTTCTCCTTCTGACATGTTGGTACTGTGGACAAAAGCCGCATTGGATTATTCTTTCGAACGAGCGACTTTCACCCAGCCTAATCGGTTGATCTTTGGAAATAATATATATAGCAATTTCCCTACGGGCAAAAAGATGATTGTATACTCAAGCAGTGGCGGACCCAGCAAAAAAAATTAGGTGGGGCAAACTTGAGCGGCAAACTTAACAAAAAGTAGAAATATACTGCATAGACACCACATTTGTATTCCAATCACACATTAGAGTGTAAACGGTAAATGAATGACATAGAAGAAGATTTAAGATGATATCTCTCACGTGAAGAGTAAACACCAATTTTTCAACCATATAATTCAAAATTCATCAATTTGATCAAAAGATAATAGAACATCCTGTCAATTTAACAAATAGATAAATGAGGACCAGTGAGATATAATGAAGGGATCGTATACTAAAAAGGTGATTAATATTGTTGAAATACATACCACTACTTAAGCACTAAGCACATCTTGGTTGTCTAAGTTTTATTGGCAAGTCCATTCTCCAGTTTTTGATGGCCTGAAACCTATTCTTAATGTTATCGCAATCAAGTCCTTTAAAAATGCCCTTCTCAATGTAGCACAACATCAAGTCATTAAGCCAATCATCAGACATCTTGTTGCGCAAATTGGTCTTGATTAAGTGCATAGCCGAGAAGGCTCTTTCAACCGATGCCATCGGTCTTGATTAAATGCTTAGCCGAGAAAACTCTTTCAAATCGGTCTTGATTAAGTGTAAATCGGGTAGTAGGGCTTCGAGGAGGGGGGCGTGGAGCGATGCCCACCGGTAGTTGGGCCGGCCGCCCCACCATGCCTAAAGGGAGGGTTCGCTCCTATACTCAAGTACTTACAGAGCCATTGGGGTCGAAGTTCAGCTACATTTGGACTCCTCAACTTGTTCAAACATGCTTTGTAGTGCCAATTCAAGTGTCTTGTCCCTCCACCTATACGAGAAGTTGATTTAGTATTTCAATAATTTCAAGTTACAATCTCTACCATTTGACAATCTTGGATTTCCTAGCTTTAGGTTATATGTTTCCAGCACGACACTTTTCGTCTAATAGTGCCAGTGATGCAGCTAGACCCACCAATGTTGCCATCTGTGGACAAGGGAGAGATGTCTTGTGTCTCCATCAGCTCTAGACTACCTTGGTACCCCTCAAAGCTCTTTGTACCGTTCATATGATAATCGTCCATGCTGCAGTCTTCCATGCCTGGGGAGAGTTGACGTGCATTGATAGAAGTTGGTATTTGTGCTATGACTCCTCGATAGTATACTTCTACCGAGGTTGGTCGGGGGATTTGATGATTTGCCCAAAAGTTGATCTCAACGTTAGAGCAAATCATCAATTATTTCAGGTTGGTCGCTCCCACACCTTTGTGCCGTGACTCCTTGGTAGCGTATCGCTATTGCATGACTAATGAGCAAAGCAAATGGAGAAGAAAAACTTGTGAAAAATGTGCTGGGCAAAGCAATATTCTCCACCGGTTGTATCGTTCAAAAAAGAATGAATAGGAGGATAGGCTAAGCAATATTCTCTACCCGTTGCCTCTCATCTCTATGCGCTTTCTAGTCACATCCATTGCCTTTCATCTCTATGTGCTCTCTAGAGTCTAGTCACGTCACTTAAAACAAACATCACGCAGCACGGCAACAATGCAGGATAGCGAACAGTATCCTCAGCCCTCCACCACCTCCGGTTGCCGGGCCCTATGTTTAGAGTCTAAACATGCATGCATCTTATATGTTTCTGAGCCTGCTGGCTGCTGCCAGACTTGCGCCGCTGGTCCCGTCCCATGTGGCTATGCCCTGATGCCCATGCCATCTGCCTGCTTTTGTGGCTGCACGCTGCTCTCTCTCGTCTCTCTCTTTCTCTCCTCTCTCTCTCGTCGCTTTGGCGCTTTGCTACTAAAGGTCAAAAGCAACGGCTAAAAGCCTAAAACCACAGGAAAAGAGGAGCAGACAGTAAGAGACGTAAATAAAGGAGAGTAGCATGGTGCGAGCACTGGGGTGTCTACTGTCTAGTGCACCCTCGAAAATCGAACACACAGCAGCGTACGTTGGCATGCAGGAGAAGGGTGTCGAGTAGGGATGTGATCGGATCGGATACAGTCGAATATCGTCCTATTTATATTCGTATCCGTATTTTTTATCGGATATAGAATCGAATACGAATAGTGTCGAATACAGAATCGAATACGAATTATACAGGATAATATCGATTACGAATACAGATAGAATACGGATCGGAATCAACATGGATACGGATAATATTAGTCGGATATTTTAAAATCCAATTTCAGTTTTTTTCCAAAATCGGTCCAAATTTAAATTCAAAATTCCAAAAGAAATATATGTGTATGTCTTTTTTTTTTGCCTTTTTATCCCTAGCTTGTCATACATGTGACTCTGTGAGTAACAATGTACCCCATTGCAATAATTGAACCAAATAATTTGCAGCTGGCATATGCTGCTTGATCCTAAGTAGCCCTCCTGAAACGCCACTTGCCAATTTCTGTACCACCTTTACCCAAATATCTCCAAATTAGCATCTAGCATACATGAACACATTATATCTTGTCATCCAATGCACTTACCCAGTCAAAGCAGATGAAACATGTTAAATTGTTAATGTGTTATTACGAACGTGTTATTCGGATAATATCCGTATGTCATATTCGGATATTATCCGAACAAAAACTCGGATATTCCGTATCCATCGGATAATCAGTGTTCCATATCCGTATCCGTATCCATGTAAATTATCTGTATCCATATCCTTATCCGAGAAATCAACTGGATATCTGTGAAACTATCCAAATCATCATCCAAATCAATTCGGTCGGTCGGTCGGTCGGAAAATATCCGTACCAGTTCCATCCCTAGTGTCGAGCGTGACGGCTACATGTTCCCATTCGTGCTCACGGGCAGGGTTTTAAATTTTGTTTCGGGATGAATTTTCGAGCAGGCGGCGGTAGAGAAATTCGTCGAATTTCAAGTAAAATTTGAAAAAAATTGAACTGTTTCGGAAGTCAAACATATTTGAAAATATGTTAAATAGCCAAACGAATTTCGACCGAAAACATCGAATTTTGACCAAAAAGTTTTGAAATTGGATCGAAATCTGTAGTTAACTCGAAAATCAGTAACAGGTTAAAGAAAATTGAAAAAATGTTTGAAAAAATGGGGAAAAAATTGCAAAATTTGTAAAAGGCCATTAAAGTACAATAAAATAGGAATAAATATACAAACATACCAAACAAATTTCGGCGTGATGTTTTGTAAATATAAAAAAAATTTGACATGATATTTGCTATATTTAAGATAATTGCAAATTATCACATATCAAATACCATTGACTTAATGGCATAAAAATACCATTCAGTTATTCACATGCAAATACCATTGGCATATCAATACCATTCACATATCAATACCATTTGCATATTAATATCATTCACATAGGTTTACCATTTGAAGTTGTAAAGTAGGCATAGCTTCGTCGTTCTCCCAAGTTCGACCTACATAAACAGAATGTTAGTAATTTAATCAAGTTGCAATGAAATGAAAGATGAAAATCAAACATTACCTTCGGAGCTACCGGTAAGAATGGTGCGTGTAGACTTGGTTGGCCATATTGTATTCTTCGGTGGACATCAAGGTCAATCCTCGTGTAGCGAGCAACTCTGCCATGTAATCGTGCCAGCTTTGCCCAGCCGATGCACTTGTTGTTTGCCATTATTGGTACAATATGTCATAAAATTCAGGGTCGTGGCACTCATATACCCATTGCGTGGGAGGTTGTGCATGAGCAATGGAAACCACACTGCCAACAACTGTCCCCAAAAGCCATGAGGATGTTTCCATTGCGGATAGATGGAACACTTCTGACAAGATTGCCCAAGGAGGGACTTGCCAACCAAAGTGGCCCGAACGCAGACGTCAGCCTTCGCCCTACCAACAGACAGCTGATGACTCGTCAGCCGCAGCAACAGACACGAGGATACCTAAAAGAAAGAGTACCGGTTAAGACAGAAGGAAACACAACCAACAAAGGCCAAAACACTCCAAGACACCTCCAGGGAAGAATCAACTATGTCGCAGTCAAGGGAGCGATAAGGGCCACGTAAATTATTACCGATGAGCTCTCCTCTCCCCACACCTTCCCTCCCCGTTCCAGCCGCCCGCGCCGCCATCGCCCGATTCCCTGGGAGGGGAAACCCTAAGCCCCCCTTACTATTATTTATGGTTTGTGTTTCAAATGTAAAATGATATTGCAAATAAAACTGCATCCACAATACTTAAACATGTGCCACCCATTTGTTAACCCCTTGCATATAGTATTCAGAAATTTTTTGTGCGACTTGTTGAGTAATGTCGTACTCACTCTTGTTTAAACCCAACCCCTTTCAGAGTTTCAAGAAGCTGGAGCTTATCAAGAACTCGTAGATGGCGATTTGGTTTGGTTTGAGGTCTTAGTCTTTTGCTCAGGCCTACCTGTGTGGTGTTTTGATTGTAATATATTTGGGCCCTACTGCACTCTCTTTTGTAAAAACTTAGCCGCTAGGCCTTATATTCAATAAAAAGAGTTGATTTCATCTTCAGTCTGGCACTGATTGTTTGGTTCCCGATAGTTAATCTTCGTGGGTAGCTGTTGAGGTATTTAATCACACGCCATATGCACCCGTATGAGAGTTGGATGATGATTGATTCATTGCGACCCAACCAAATAGTAATTACGAATATTTTTTTAGCTCGATTTGTTTCAGTTGGTTTCCGATTCCCTTAGTTGTTTCGAGGTCATCTATAAATAGTCTTGTATGTATCGTTGTAAATATATGTTGGATTAATAAAATAGCTATTTTGTATCTATTAAATGTTCTTCATTTATTCTTTCTCACTGCATGTACAGAGCTGGAAATTGTTAGCTGGAAGATTACTTTTCCCTCTCCCTCTTTCAAAGATCTTCCGCAAACTATGAAGTCAGCGTTGTTTGGAGGAAGATTTTTTTTTTACCTTTTCATGAAAGAAAGTATTCCATAGCAACATGTTCTTACAGCTTTTCACTTTGTAAAAATTTAGTGGCCAGAGTTGCATTTTGCAGACTCTAGGTAATTTTGCTTGTGTTATTTGGTGGTGCGCGGAACTTTAGCATCATAACTGGGAATTATTATAATAAATACAGCATTAGCAATATACTTATGACTTTAATTTCAAACTATAAATAACCATAGAGACATGAGCATGACATTAATGAATATCAAGGCATAAACACAATAGAAATATTTCAAATATTATGCATGGCAAATGATAAAAAATAGTGGTATACAACTAGCAACATAGCTTAAGTTGATAAATTATTTGCTCTTAGAGGTCGGGCTGCCTGAATTGACAAGCCACCTCGCCACAAGAAACAAGATCACATACTAATTTGTGACAAACTTTCTAAACATTCTTACCAATTTCAAATTTCAAACTTGCCAAACTAATATAAATCAGCATCAATTGATCGCTCTAACAATTCATATACGTGTTGTCGGCGTTTTCTACCGGCAGGATCCTCCGGGACGGAGATTTTAGTTCGGTAAGGGGTGCATCTTTGCGGAGGCTACTGTAACATCCCAAATTTGTGCTTTTATTTAATTTATTGAGTTGTTTGAATTTTTGAAATTTTCTAGAATTTATTTGGATTTAATTTGAATTTAATCCCTTTTGAGATAATTAAATAATTAAAAAAATTTAAATAAAATTTTGTTGGAAATATTTTATTTGAGTCCAAAATGTCTCAAAATATTTTACAGAATTTTTCTGAGCATTTTGCTATTTTTCTCGATTTTATTGAATTTCTAAGAATTATTTTAAAAATTAAATCGCTGGAAAAACCCTAATGGGTTTTATTGTAGCACCGACCCGAGTCGGATTCGAGTCCGACCCAAGCCCGATCGAACTGGACCAAACCACGTTCGCGTCGACCGTCGGATTGAGCTCCAATGGCCAGGATTGAGCCACGTAGACGCGTGTGTTGAACCGTCGAATCGAGATCCGGTGGCCGAGCTTGTCTCCGCGTATGTGTACGCGTGTGGTCGTTGGATCGAACCGCGTGGACGCACGGATGGTCGCCATGTCACCCTCTCCGTATCGCCGCCGGACTCTGCAACCGCCACACAACCAACCTCGATTTCCGCGAGATTCACGGAAGCTGAGATCCCTATTTAATGCTTCGACCCCGCCGCCATCTTCTCTGTTTCCGTGCGCGTCGGATGACCTAGCTCCCCGTGCTCAAGCCGTCACCGTTCGCCCGCAATTGCTCGTCGGAGTTGTCTTAGAGCGCCGCCACGATTTCTGCCATTTTCCGCTGATTTTCGCCGCAACCAAGGCCAAATCTGGGATCCCCGTGACGAAACGCTTCGGAGAGGACCACTCACTTCGTCGGAGATCGCCCGCAGTGCCATTGCGTTGGTCATCTTCCTCGGCTCCGTCACTCCAACGCCACCGTGACATTGCCGGAACCCTCGAAGCACGCCAGCTGTCCGATCCAGATCCAACGCACACAGTACGTACATGTAGCCGATCCATTGATTTCATTAGATTAGATCTCAACCGTTAGATTTAGATCATACGGTTATGATTAGATCGCATGGTACTGTGTAGATCTATTAGCAACCGTTGGATCTAGATCCAACGCACTAGATTAAGCCACGTAGTCCCTTAACCGCACCGTGCTAGATTAGATCTCAGCCGTTAGATCTAGATCATACGGTTAGATTCAACCCGCGTTGTAGCACTATATTAGATCTCGGCCGTCTGATCAAGATCGTACGGTGTAGATCGTGCCACGTGTCAACCACCGGGTCATGCCACGTCACCCCCCATGACGCGGATAAACCCGATCGGATCTCAACCATCTGATTCGAATCGAACGGTCCAGATCAACCGCATAGATCCAAAACGTGCGGGATTAGATCCAATCTGGACCGTCGGATTTCAAATCAACGGCCCGGATCATGCCACGTGTGCGGAAGCCGAACGGTAGCGGTCGGCGGCGACGCCGGTTGCCGCTAACGCCACGCTGCGGACGCCACCATGGGCCCGTGATGTCAGCGGCTCTGCCACTCGCACGATGACGTCACCCGTGACGTCATGCTGATGTCACGGTGGGGCCTAGCTGTCAGAGCCGTTCGGCCGAGCGTGCTGACGTTAGCAATGATGTTATCCTTGTGGGATCCATGTGTTAGTGACACGTGGACCCGTGGACCGGGTCCACGGTGGACCAGAGCCGGGCCGCAGACTAGGTCCATGGATCGGATGACGCAAGCATGGCATCACAATTCGATTTTTCTTTAGAAAAATAATTCATTTGAAATTGAAATTCGGTGCTGACTTCATGCTGACGTCATATTTTCGAATTTCTCGTATAAAAATAAATAAATTAATTCGATTTATTCTTTTAATTGATTTTTCAAACTTCAAACGGCTATAACTTTTACGTTTTAACTCCGATTAAGGCGATTCCAGTTTTAAATTTTTGTAAAATTGAGCTCTATTTAATGGTGAATTTTATTTAATTTTTGGACATGAATTTTCTCTCTATTTTTATTTATTTGGTGTTTATTTATCCGATTCGCGTAGACGTTGAACTACCCGAAGGCTTCGAAGGAGAAGTTTTGACTCAAGAGCAAGTTCAAGACCAGGAACCAGTAATTTTTGAAGGCAAGTTATGCTTTGACCATATTGATCCCACTTTCAAAACTATGTTGATTTGAATTACTGCATGCTAGTTTAATTAAATTGCTTTTAAATAATTCTGGAAAAAGTTTTTTGACCTAATTAAGTTTGCCACCTTGTCGATAATAATTTTATGCCATGAATCATTTGTCACCCTAGGATGTGGAATATTAGTTGGACATTACTAAATGCCAACATGGGTTAAATAGATCGTAAATAGCCTGCTTAGCTATGCAATCGTGTTATTGACATAATTTTGAATGTAAATAATGAATCTTGACTTAATGAGAGATGGAACATGTTTTGGGAATTGCTTCATGTGTTATTGATGGCACGTGGTGCATGGTAATCAACTGGGGCGATAAAATGATTTAGGCGAGGCAAGTGGCAAGATTGTTTCGGGTGGGCCATGAATGGCACCGGGAAGGTCGTATATGGTCTGGTTGGTTTTTGGATACTTGTGACACACTTGGGTAGTCTTGCCTTGGTCAACCTAAGGACTTAACCTTGCAAGCCTTTGAACTGAGTCCATCATACAACCACATGTCTTGAATGGGATAGACCTAGTCGAGTAGGATGGTAATAACCTGCTTGTGATACCTCAGGGTGTCAGCTCTACTTAGGTGTAGTTGTACGGGGGAGCGTACCCGGGCTGCGGCTGGGTACCCGTCCAACGGTTGGTTGACCTAGACTTCACCTTTGCTAAGGGAAGGGATAGTGTGCAACAACAGGGGAGGGTCACTTGCTGAGTTAGAAGCTTCCAAAAGACTTTGTTATGGACACTCGCCTTTGTGGTGTTTGACTGTATCTTGTGGGTAAAGTGTATAACCTCTGCAGAGTGTACAACCTATTCGAATAGCCTAGTCCATGGTATTGGACATTGCTCGGTGATTACAGTCAAGGGTTAGACTTTATGCAAATAAACTTGGTTTATGGATACATGGTGTTGGAAATGGTGAACTTGCTTAGGATGATAAATGCTTTACTTGTAAAATTGTTTATGCAATTATTATTGTTTTTACTATTTTACCGCTTTCCAATCTATTACTGTTATTTATTAATGTTGCTTATTGCAAAAGAACCCCTTAGCCTATTGTTGGAATAAGCCATGCATGTAGCTATTATCATTGTATCTCTGTGCATGACTTGCTGAGTGCTTTTGAGTACTCACCCTTGCCACAATACAAACTAAGGCAAGCCCAGTCAGTTGCCTGTGGCATACTGGTTGGCGCCACGCGTTTTCTTTATATTTCGCAGCAGGTTTATTAGAGTAAGACTTTAGCCTTGCGAGGCGTACTTTTGTAAATTGACCATAAGGTCGAGCAACCAGTTATATTTTTCTTTCAATAAAGTACCTTACTATTTCGTTGAGTATGATTGTGTATTTACTGATGTTGAGACTGTGTGCACTAGCGTGATCCTGAACTAGTGCTGAATACACAGAGGGTCCGGATTTGCATATTCGAGTCCCGACAGCTACCCTAATGACCCTCGACGGGGGATCCCGGTGTGGTCGCCGGAGTGCGATGAGAGAGTGGGGAGAAGTACACGTCGGATTTTACCTAGGTTTGGGCCCCCGGTGTGGGTAACAGCCCTACATCCTGCTTGTTCTTTGTTGATGTGTATGAGGAGGACTACAATGTTCTTTTCTCCCTCTCGGCTCTGGTTCAGCTCTAGTGTTCTTCCTCTCAGAGTTCGAGAAAATCCTCCTAAAACCATCCTCCGAAAAATCTTCTTTTCCCCATGCACCGGGCCTCCCTTATATAGCCGAGGTAGGTTCGGGCAAGTGGGAAGGTGACAACATGTTGATACACAGCTCACTTATTACATCCATTACAGCTATAAGGCTCAATTATTACACCCATTTAAAGCTGTCTTGTCCCTCAGCCTCCGTCTCCGCGCCGTTGCATGGCTTGGCATGGTTCGCCTGGGAACTTGTCTTTCCCACGTTGGGGTTGGTGTGCGGCGTCAGTGGGACGGGCTGTCACCGCGTCAGCATGCCTGCTTTGTAATCAATGGCCCTGACACAGCTTGTCAGGGGAGGAGGCTTCGAGGCGAAGCCTCCCTTCCTTCCTCTTGGTCTCCTACGCGGCCTGGCGAGGGGGGCCTGAGCGCACGCCTGCTCGCCAGGCCATCACGTGGGCCACCCGCCCGGTGAGAGGGGCCTGAGCGCTCGCCTACTCAATAGGTCGTCACGTGGGTCGCCCGCCCGGCGAGAGGGGCTTAGTCGCCCGCCTGCTCGCCAGGCCGCCACGTGGGTCGCTTGTACTTATTTGCGGCGGAGAGGCTACCCCAGTGTAAAGTACGCCGACAGTAGCCCCCGGGCCCGTCCAGGAACGCACGCCAATCTTTTATTGGCTTCATTCAATGTCAGGGCATTCCCGAAGGGGCCCACCACTTTCTGGGTACGCAACCGCCTCGGTCCTCTCTGCTTCTGCCATCTTCCCTCGGGGCCCGAAACATCACGCACGATTGTCTTTTTGCCAACCATCGGGTGAGGAACATATATATATGCGCCTCCCCACCCGGTAGTTCACACTTCCTTTTGGCTCCTGCACTCTTCTGCTTTTTGCTCTTCCGCCTCTCTTGCCTGAGACTTCGCCCTTGCTCCAATGGCGCAATCTGCTCCTCCTTCCACGGATGACAGGGAGAGGGCAACACCCTCTCTAGGATCGCGGCTGAGGGGTCTCTCCGACTGCATCACGGATCCCTCGTCCCGCGATGCGGGCCCGGGGAGATCATTGTCTTTGGCTAGGGATTGCTGGCGGGCTTGGTGCCGCCCTTCTCCGAATTCTTCTTCACCGTCCTCCACTTCTACGGAATCTGCCATCTTCACCTCACCCCCAACTCTGTCGTTGCCCTCACCATTTTTGCACACCTGTGCGAGATGTTTGTGGGTGTGAGGCCCAATATTCCTCTCTTCCGTCATTTCTTCACTCTCCGTGGCGTCGCTGATGACAGAGCCACGGGGAGTTGCCACTTTCGACTCCATGACGGGCAGACCCCCCGATACATCCCCTTCCAGGCGAAGTCCAACTAGAAGGCATGGCAGAGAAACTGTCTGTACGCTGGTGATGACAGCGGGGTTGACGCCCTCACGCTACCTACCGTGCCGACGGGGGCCAACGAAAACTGGGGCTCGCCCGTCGAGGAGACGGCAGAGCTCCAGGCAATGGTAGCTTGCATCCAACATTTGTGAGATGCCGACCTGACTGGGTTGCTGGTAGTCCAGGACTTCGTATCCCAGATGATCAGTCCCCTTCATCGTCATGCTCACCTTGCATGGCAATCCACAGGCGACGACGAGATGACCCGAATGCACCCAGGCAGTAAGTCTTCATTCCCTTTGCCATGCAGTAAGTCTTCATTCCTTCATGGTCGCCATCACTTAGCGATCTTGTCTCCCTTTTTCCACCAGGCGCTGGGAATTTGGACAGTCCCGCAATCTTGAAATGGATAAGCAGACTGCTCCCACCACCGTCGGGTGGCCTGGACTTTTCGGCCGTAGTCCAACCGCTCTGCGATATGGAGTCAGCCAAGCGGCTCCAGATCATCAACTCGTTACCGGTGATGGACTCCACCAGCCTTGCGGCATTGCCGGCCTAGGGCCCCTTGGTAATAATGGACTCGTCCCCGGCTAACGATCGCAGCACAGGCAAGTGTCCGATCTCCACGGACACTCCGAGTGCAAACCCAAAGAGGCCTCGCACCGGGGGTCAGGCATCCACCACCGCTGTTCCTGCCACTCTCAGAGTGGAGGGATCTTCATCCGGGGTGCCGACGCCTACTGCCCCGGCTCTGGTGCCGGCTCTGCCGGCGCCCACTCCTTCGGTGCTAACCTTGCCGGCGCTAGCTTCCTTGGCACCGACCTCGTTGATGCTAGCTCCTTCGGTACCGGCAGCGTTGGCACCGAATGTCGTGGCCGCCGCTTGCCAGGGTGGATTTGCGATTCTGGCGGCTGGGTTTAGCTTTCGGTCACCTCTGAAGGCGACCCCCCAAGATGCTTCCGCCCAACATACACCTACGGCGCCGGTAGACACAACGGGGACTTCAACCTCGGGGCCGCCGGCGCTGGTGGACGTTGCTGGTGGCAGCACTTTGGGTCCTCCTGTGGCGGTCGTTCCCCCCGCCTCAACCTGCCACCTGGCCTCACTGCTCACCAAACTCAACGAGGCACATGCATCCTCCGGCCCCTTCCTCGCCACTGCCACTAATCACACGGCATAGACGTCGCAGCTGCTGATGGCGTTGCACGAGGGGAAGGAGAAGATGGAGGCACTGCTGGCCCAGGAGAGGGCGACTGGGGCAGACCTGCTCTCCCAGGCACAGAAGACCGAGGCGGTGGAGAAGAAGGCAATGTCGGAGCTGCGCCGGACGCTGCACAACCTCACTCTCATGCTCCGGTCATCTCACCGGAGCATGGCGAGGAGCCTAGGACCACTTGGGGTGCAGCTTCACGAGCTGCTGGAGTCCACCACCCTGCAGTTCGCCTTCGACCTGACTCGGGCCACCGAGGCCCTCACCGACCTGCCTGTCGCCTTGGCGGCCTGCTCTACCCAAGAAGGGTGAGAAGTTGCTATCGAAACAACAACTTTCGTGCTGGCATGTTGTGCCAGCCGTGACGCCTCCTTCAATCCGGCGGGCTGCCGTGGCGATTGAAGGGATGAGGAAACAGTGCGACGCAGCGTCTTGCGGCGACGGCGGAGCACGTGGCTGGGATGATGGAGGTTTAAAACCAAGTCATCGACGTCATCCCGCCGGACGGGGAGGTCATGGAGGTTGGCAAGGAGGACGTTAGGGACATCGAGCTTGAAGGCATCGATGACGAGTAGTCGCCCGGACCATCGCCTTTGCTTCCTCCTCTCTTTTTTTGTTTTACCTGTATGCAAAGACTATCAGTAATCTTTATGCACTTAGTAATTTTGGATGTTACCTGCGTGCTTGTCTGATTGCGTTTGCCCATGTTTGCCCGATCCGACCGTGGGGCGTCTAGCCCCTAGGGTGACTGCGGAGTAGCACTTGTTTGCTCAAGTTCAGCAAGTGCTTTAGTACTTCACCTGGGGTTGTATGTAGCCACTGCAAACACAAGCAGATGTTACGTAGAGCACACGGGAAACATGTCCCAAGAACTTAAGTTCTGGCGCAGGGCTACCGCGGTTCCTTTCCTTCGGGGACTTAGACCCTTGTGATTCGGTGCTCGCCCGTGGCGCGACGTGTTAGGGAAGCGGGGTCACCAAGGGAGTCGGACTTAGCGGTGTCTGCGAAGTAGGCCAACTTAGGAGACCGGGCCTTACGCGCCCACTGGTCGCCCGGCCCTGTACGTCTTAGGCACCGGGTGTTACCGTAAGTTAGGCAAGGGGTCCCTGCGCGGGGTTGTCATGGTTCCTACGTTTATGGGACTTAGGCTCTTGTCACTCGGTGCTCGCACGCGGCGCGGCGTGTTAGGGAAGTGGGGTCACCAGGGGTGGTCGTACTTAGCGATGTCTGCGAAGCAGGCTGAATTAGGAGACCGGGCCTTACGCACCCCCTGGTCGCCCGACCCTGTATGACTTAGGCGTCGGGTACTACCGCAGATCGACAAGGAGCGGCTGAACAATCGGAACCAATGACAACCATGGCAAATGCTACCCTCCCGGGCATGCGCAGGAAAGGAAAAGGAAGACAAAGTAAAAGTACTTTGAGGCCAACAACTTCCCTGTCGAGCGGTAGTTGTTGAATCAGCTAGGGGAGAGCTTGCCCTTGCAGCTGATCAGAGTGAACCGCCAAGTACTTACAGCTCTTCAGGGGTAAAACTTCCGTAGTAACTCCATGTTCTAGGGGTTCGCCAGCTCTTCACCATCTTCTATGGCCAGCCAGACCGCCCCGGGTCGGGATACTGAGACCATCTCGAAGGGGCCCTCCTAGCAGGGAGACAGTTTGTTGCGACCGGCATGCGTCTAAATTTTGCGCAAGACCAGGTCGCCCACCGCTAATGCTCGCTCGCGGACCCGGGTGGCGTTGTACCTCCTGAGGCTCTATTGGTACCGAGCAGTGCGCAGGGCTGCTCGATCTCGCGCCTCCTCCAACAGGTTAACCTCTTCTCGGTGGTGGTCCTCCTGGCCTTCCTCACTGAAGGCCGACACGCGTGGGGATCTGAACAACAACTCGGATGGGAGGATCGCCTCGTTGCTGTAGACGAGGAAGAAGGGCGTTTCGCCAGTTGCCCAGTTGGGCGTGGTTCGAAGCAACCACAGCACCGCTGGGAGCTCTTCCGTCCACCGCGCCCCTCGCTTCTGGAGTCGATCGAATGCTCTAGTCTTCAGGCCCCTTAACACCAGTGCGTTGGTGCGCTCCGCTTGACCGTTGCTCCGGGGATGCGCCATCGAGGCAAAGCAAACCATGGTGCCCATTTCTTCACAAAACTCTAGGAAGGCAGCGCTGGTGAATTGAGTGTCGTTGTCGGTGATGACTCGATTGGCGACTCCGAAGCGGGTGAAGATCCCACGCATGAACTTTACAGCAGCGTAGGCCGTGGTGGCGCGCACTACGTTGGCTTCAACCCATTTGGTGAACTTGTCGATGGCGTGAACAAATGGGTGAAGCCCCCTGTGGCCCGCATGAACGAGCCCAGGATGTCCAGTCCCAAACCGCAAATGGCCATGTGAGGCCGTGGTGGTGCGCACTACGTCTGCTTGGCATGGAATTGGCACGTTTCACAGGTGGCTCCCGCACATGCCTCCATGGATATCAGAGAGCAACTTGCTCCCCTCTTCCGTAGCGATACACCTTAGGAGGATTCCGTTTTTGCTTCGGTGATACAGGTCCCAGCTACCAGAGTATAACACTTGGCCTTTCGTGCAACCTTCTCGACTGAGGCATCATCATCGAGGATCACTTGGTCTCACAAGAAGGCTAAGAGGGGAGCCATCCACGGTCCTTCCCGGCCAAGTGCGGCGATCATGGCGGATGCGCGGCAATCGCTTGGGTACTCCGCTTAGCCAGGCTTTTCCCCTGGCACGACCTTGGTGGCGCCGGCGCCCTCCCACGTTGAACTGGGGACAACGTCGAGTGTGCTACCCTTGTCGGCCATGCTTAAGGAGCCCACCTGCACCTCATCGGAGGGGAGGTGTGGTTCTTCGCCTAAGGGTCCGAGGCGAGTACACTGCCTTCCACGCTAGTTTTGGGGGTCAAGCCGCCCACACCGTTGTCCCCGTCATGCCCGGGGGCGACAAAGGACGATCGAGGCTGGCTCTCTTTGAAGTCCTCGACCAGAACAGCACCTTCGTCACTGCCCCCAGGGGCAGGGGCGATGTCGGACAGTTGTGTTGGTCTTCCTTCGAAGGCCCCGACCAAAACAGCACCGCCGCTCCTACCTTCTTCAGGGGCTGTGGCGGTAGACGGTTGTGGTAACCCTCTTTCGAGGGCCCTCACTGTTGCATCACCGTTGTGCCTTCCTTCTTCAGGGGTCACAACAGACGGACGCGGTAGCCCTCTTACAAGGGCACCGGCCGGCGTTGCACTGTCGCTCCTTCCTTAGGGGCTGTGACAGACTGTCACGATAGTCCTCTTTCGAGGACCCAGATCGAAGCTGCACCGCCGCTCCTTCCTTGTTCAGGGGCTGTGATGGCGGCTCGCAATGGTCCTCCTTCGAAGGCGCCCACCAGACCCGTATCGCTGCTCCTTCCTTGTTCAGGGGTGGCAACGGACGGTAGCAAGGGCTTCCCTTCGAAGGCTCCGACCAGAACCTCACCATCGCTCCTTCCTTCTTCAGGAGCTGCAATAGACGGTCGCGATAGTCTTTCTTCAAAGACCCCAGTCAGAATAGACGATCTGGATGACGTGAGCTGCGAAAGCCCGTCGGCCAGATGGTTATCGTGTCGAGGGATATGGACATGGCCCAACCCCTTGAAACGATGTTCCAACCTCCGGACCTCCAACAGGTAGGGAACCATAGTAGGGTTGGAGCATTGGAACTCTTTGCGCGCCTGGTTGATGACCAATAGGGAGTTGCCTTTGACTTGGAGGCATCGGACGCCTAAAGCTGAGGCGGTGTGCAGCCCTGCCAGCAAGCCCTCGTACTCAGCGATGTTGTTGGTGGCCTTGAAGTTGAGGGCAATGATGTATTGGAGGATGTCATCGGTCGGGGAGACCAGGACCACTCCAGCCCCCGCGCCTTCGAGCCTGAAGGAGCCGTCGAAGAATAAAGTCTAGGGGGAAGGCGTGGGTATATGTTCGTCTTCGGGAACGGCAGGAGTCCATTCAACAATGAAATCCGCCAGCTTCTGGCTTTTGATGGCAGTGCGGGGGACAAACTTGAGGCAAAATTACCCCAGCTCCACCGATGTCGGGACCCCGAATTTGCAAATCCGGTCCCTCTGTGTATTCAGCACTAGTCCAGGAACGCGCTAGTGCACACAGTCTTAACGTCGGTAAATATCACAATCATACCAATCGATATTATCAAAGTACTTTATTTAAATAACCAAACTGGTTACTTGACCTTATGGTCAAGTTACAAATGTATGCCTCGTAAGGCGAAACTTATTCAGAGAAAAATAATAGCAGCGGAAAATCAAATAAACTTCGTGGCGCCATCCAGTATACCACAGGCAAGCGTAGGCTCGCATCCCTAAGTAGTCGGGTCCTCTTGGAGTTCCTCCTCCAATCTTTGGCGTAATCTCCTCTTCCACTTTGGGGTATTGTGTTGAGGCAAGGGTGAGTACTTGGTACTCAAAGAAGTCATGCACAGAATGCAAGCTAATATACTATATGCATGGCTTGGTACAAAGGAATAGCTTAAGGTATATTTGCGATGTAAAACATTTGACAAGTAATATAAGTAGATTCGAAAGCAGTAAAAACAAGTAAAGCATAAATAACTTTTCAAGAAGTTTAAATAACATTTTTCCCCATCCTAAACCATATTTCCATCATCTTCTTTGTTAAACCAACCCAACTTTTCAAATCCAAGTTATTTTCAGAAAGTCTAACCCTGAGTGTAATTCAGAGCATTGTCGATCATCAGTGGACTCGGCTATTCAAATAGATTCTACACTCTGCAGAGGTTATGCACTTTACCCACAAGATACAATCCACTCACCACGTCAGTAGTGAATCGCCATACAAGAGTATGCGAATGAGCTGATCATAACAAAGCCTTCGGAAGCCTCAAACAACACAGGTGGTCCTCTCGTCACGTGCTCTACACCATCCCTTCCCTTAGCCAAGGCGAAGTATGGGACCAACACACCGTTAGATGGGTACTGGCCACAGCCACGATACGCTCCCCGTACAATCACACAAGCGGTGTAATCGACACCCTGAGGCTCCACAAGTGAGTCCTTAGCGACTTAGTCAACTAGGGCCGTCCCATTCCAGCCATGTGGTTGCAAGTATGACCAGTTCAAAGGCTTGCAAGGTTAAGTCCTTAGAGTGACCAGGGCAAGACTACCCGAAAAACCAAATCATCATCCCGATTGCCACATCGCCCACCTGATTACTCTTGCCACATGCCCCTGGCCGAAACCGTTTATCAAACCCGATTGATTACCATGCACCACGTGCCATCAACATCACATGATACTTTTCCAAAACAGGTTCAATATATCATTAAGTCAATATTAGCATTTGATTGTCCAAAAATCATGTCATGAGCACGAAAGCGTGTCTAAGCAAAGTATACTACAACGATCCAAACCCATGTTGGCAATTTAATAATGTCCAACTAGTAAAACCACAACTAGGGTGACAAAGGGTCATGGCACATACTTAAGTAATCAAGGTGTCATATAGCAAATTGGTATTTATCTAACCCCAGTGTTTAAACCAAAGTATCTTTCTAATTGAACTAGCATGCAATAGTTAAAATCAAAATAGATTTAGAAATAGGATCCATATGGTCAAAGCACAAAATGCCATCAAAAAGCACATGCTCTTGGTCTTGAGTTGGATCTGAGTCAATACTTCTCCTTCGAATCCCTCCCAGGTACTTCAACGTCTACTCGTAGCGTGCAAATAGCAAATACACAAATAAACACTATGCAAAAGATCCCAAACTCCAAATAAAATCCATAAACAGAGAGAACATAATTTTCTGGATTTTTAGAAAGCTGGAATCGTCAAATTTGGAGTTAAAAGCATAAAAGTTATGATTATTTAAAGTTTAAATAATCAATTAAATAATTTTACAGAGAAAAACTTTAGTCCAAAAATTAAATAAAATTTATATTTAGGTAGATCTCAATTTTATACAAATTTAGAAATTTGAATTGCTCAAATCGGAGTTGAAACGCAAAAGTTATAAGCGTTTGAAGTTTGAATCTAAATTTGAAATCATTATTCGAATTAATAAATCATTTTCTTTTTCGGAAATTAATTATTGCGTCAGCATGGACACGTGGCAGCTCCTGATTGGCCTGCTGACGTCAGCCGGTCCATGGGCTCGGTCCATGCTCAGCTCGGGTCCACGGTGGACTCGGTCCACGGCTCACGTGAGACTGACATGTGGGCCCCACCTGCCAGCGCTGGGTTTCACGCACGCGTGACTGCGGCTGACACGTGGGCCCTCTGACTCGCGGGTCCCGCGTGTCAGAGACACGCTCCCCACGCGCGTGGGCGCGGCTGAGCACACGTGGCACAATCTCGGCCGTTGATTTGAAAATCAACGGTCGGATTGAATCTAGACCTCACGTTCAAAACTACACTGCTGATCCGGGCCGTTCGATCTAGATCGGACGGTCGGATCTAACCCTATCGCTACAACGCAATTCAACCACAACCGCATTTATCTAAATCTAACGGTTGAAACCTAATCAAGAACGGAAAGCTTGATAGCAGGCGGCGTGGCCTCACCTCGTCGTTGGATCTTGATCCAGCGGTGCCGAGCTCGCGGCGGCGATGGCTTGCGGCGGCGTTGGCTGCCGGCTGGCCGAGGCGACCACCCTAACGGCGCCGGGCGTCTCCGACCAAGTGAGTGCACCCCACAGTGCGCCTCGGCGCAAGGTTCTCGATCCGGGCTTGAAAGCGGCGGAGGATGACGAGCGGCGCCGGAAGCGAAGAAAACCGTGGCGGCACTCCCCAAACTTCGGCGAGAAATCGCGGCGGCAGCGGCTTGGGCGTTGGAAACTAGGGCAATAGCGCGACACGACAGCGATCCTCGAGGCGATATCCCACGCCTTAAATAGCCTCGGCGACGTGCACCTGGCGGAAACCTAATCGACGCGGCGGCGCTGGCGCGGCGAGTCCAGCTTCGATTCACGGGAAGACGACGAAATCGTGGCCGTCCCACGTGTCGCGCTCAACGGCCACGATCGCCGGCGCGATCGGTCGGTCGTCGGTTTGCGGCTTTCGGTCGAGTGAGGCGGATCTCGGCCGTTGGATCTTGATCCAAGCGGTTGGGATCGATTAGGGTTAGAGCTGGTTTGGTTGAGCCAAGCGCTCGGTCGGACTCGAGTCCGACTTCGGTCGGATGAAACGAAGCACTTGACCCGAGTTGGATTTTCCAGCGAATTAATATTTAAAATAATTCCCGATAATTCATTTTAATTCATTAAAAATAGCAAATGACTCGAGAAAAATTCGAGAAAAATTCTGGAAAATATTTTGGATTATTTTGGACTCAAATAAAATATTTCCAACAAAATTTATTTGCAAAATTAAATTCTTTAATTATTTCAAAATGGAATAAATTCAAATAAATTCCAAATAAATCCAAATAAATTCCAGAAAATTCCAAAAATTCACCAAAGTGCCAAATCACACATGAATTTAAGAAAAGCAAAATTTTGGGATGTTACAAACCTCCCCTTAATAGAATCTCGTCCCGAGATTCGGGGGCTTACTAAAGGAATAGGTTTGGAAATTCTTTCTTCAAATCCTCTTCGCGCTCCCAAGTCGCTTCACTTTCTTCATGGTTGCTCCACTTTGAACTCTGAGAACGGGTTGACTTGTTTCTAGTTTCTCGATCCATTGTGTCTAGAATCCTCACAGGGTGCTCCTTATAAGTCAAGTCCTCATGCAACTCAATTGACTCTAGCGGTTATGCATTTCTCGGGAACTCGGAGACATTTCTTCAAGCGGGACACGTGGAATACGTCATGCACTCCGCCAACGATCGTGGCAACTCCGGTGGTAGGCAACTTCACCTCTGCGACTCAAAATCTTAAATGGTCCAACATAGCAGGTGCGAGTTTCCCTTTGGCATGGAACCTCTTAACTCCCACGAGAGGCGTAACTCGAGGTATACAAAGTCTTCTGGTTCAAAACTCAAATCTCGGCGACGATTGTCGACATAACTCTTACGTCGAGATTGGGCTATCTTCAACCTTTCCCTAATTATGGCGACCGCTTCTTGACCTCTTGAAGAATATCGAGGCCCAAAGACACGCGCTCACGGTCTCATTCCAATTCAATGGCGTCCGACAGGGTCGACCATACACAAAGGCCTCAAAAGGTGACATCTCAGAACTAGCCTGATAACTATTGTTGTAACTAAACTCGGCATACGGCAAACTCTTATCCCAAGAGGTAGCATAAGCTAATGCACAAGCTCTTAGCATATCCTCGAATCTGGTTGACTCTTTCGGTGCGCCCATCCGCCTGCGTGGATGATAAGGTACATCTTGAAGTTCAAACGGGTCCCCATGGCTTCATGCAACTTATTCCAGAACCTTGAGGTAAATTGGGTACCTCTGTCCGATACAATCCTCTTTGGCACTCCGTGCAAACAAACAATCTGATCATGTACAACTCGCTAACTTATCTCCCGAGTAAGTGGTCTTCACGAGGATAAAATGGGCTACTTTAGTCAAGCGATCCACTATAACCCATATGGAGTCATAACCTCCTTGAGTCTTCGACAAACCGGTAATGAAATCCATTCGATTTCCTCCCACTTCCACTCAGGTATTTTCGTAATTGTAGCAATCTCGCTGGTCTCACGATGCATTGCCTTGACTCTCGGCATACGTCGCACAATGCAACATGCTCGGCAACTTCACGTTTCATACTCGGCCACCGTAATCTCTCCTTGAGATCACGATACATCTTGGCGCTTCGGGATGAATCGAGTACTTAGAGTCATGGGCTTCTTCGAATCGATTGCTTTAACTCCTTTTGTTAGGCACACAAATGCGATCCTTCATCCATAACGTGCCTTGCCTGCCTAGCTTGAAATCCTGCCTTGCCTTCCTCCTTTTGGACTTAATCCTCACGGATCTTGTCATCATCCTTCGTCCTTCTCGGATACGGTCCTCTAAAGTAGGCTTTACTTCCAAGGCGGCCAAGAATCCGCTAGGTACAACCTCAATCTTCATTTTCTGAAAATCCTCACATAACTCATCCTCGACTTGTGGCTAGCAACGTACTCACGGTATGGCTTTTCCGGCTCGGAGCGTCTGGCTACTACGTTGGCCTTCCAGGATGGTAATGGATTCCAACATTATAGTCCTTGATCAACTCTAACCATCTCCTCCGCCTCATATTCAGATCCGATTGGGTGAATATGTACTTAAGGCTCTTATGATCCGTATATACTTCACATCTGTTTCCAATCGATAGTGACGCCATATCTTCAAGGCATGCACTACGGCTAGCCTAACTCTAGGTCATGTGTCGGATAATTTTCCTCATGCGGCCTCAAGCGCCTTGATGCATAAGCGGCGACCTTTCCATTCTGCATCGGCACACATCCAAGTCCTTGGCGCGTCGTCACAATAAATATCGAAGCTTTGAGCAACATCCGGTAGAACTAACACCGGTCTTTGATGTCAATCGCTTCTTGACTCTGAAATCCTTCCTCACATTCCTCAAGGCGTCCAAGCAAACTTCTTTTCCTTCTTCAGCAATTGCGTAAGAGGTTTCGCAAGAATTGTCGAGAAGCCTTCAATGAAACGGCGGTAGTATCCACGCCATTCCAAGGAAACTCCGAATCGGGTCACGCAGTCTTGGCTGCTCCCAATGTAACACGCCTTCTACTTTGCTTGGATCTACTGGCGACTCCTTCTGCGGTCATCACGTGTCCAAGGAACTCCACTTTGTCCTTCCAAAAGTCACACTTGCTGAACTTGGCGAAAAGTTCTTTGTTCCTCGGCTTTTCCAAAACTTCGCCTTAAGTGTTCGGCATGTTCATCCTCTGTCTTGGAGTAGATTAGGATATCGTCTATGAACACGACGACAAACTTGTCCAAATATTCCATGAACACCTTATTCATCATATTCATGAAATAATTTGGCGCATTAAATCGTCAGCCCAAAGGACATAGCGTAAACTCGTAATGTCCATATCTTAGCGACGAATGCGATCTTGAATATCTTACGATCGGATCTTCAACTGATGGTATCCGATCTCGAGATCAATCTTGGAGAAAACTCGGCTCCTCTTAGCCCGATCAAACAAATCATCAATCTGGGTAGCGGATACTTATTCTTCACGGTGACTTCATTGAGTGCCACGATAGTCAATGCACATCTGAAACTCCGTCCTTCTTCTTGACAAACAAAGCGGTGCTCCCCACGGCGATTTAACTCGGCCGATAAATCCTTTCTCCATTAACTCTTCTATTTGTTTCTTCATCTCTACCAACTCCTCATTAGACATCCGATAGGGTCTCTTTGCTATCGGTCTGTGCAGGTACAAGTTCTATCACAAACTCTATGTCCTGTCTGGCGGCATACCGGGTAGATCTTCGGGGAAAACATCGGGTACTCACTCACTACCGGGACATCCTCTATGCTGATTGCCTTGGTGCTGTTAACCATCAAGCTGTCCCATCTCTAAGCTGCAGTGGCTTGAAATTCCACTTTCTTCCCACACGGGCTCTCAAGCGAGATAGTCCTTCGTCCACAATCCAATACAGCCTTGTGCTTGGATAACCAATCCATTCCCAATATAACATCTAAGGTGCAGGGTCTCCAAAATTATAAGGTTTGCTAGGAACTCTATTCCATCTATTAGTATTCTCACCGAACATCCTACTTCCGTTCGGAGTTCGAACCAGGGGTTTGAACTAAAAGCATGCACTTAAGTCTTGCAATTCTCAAGTCATTTCTGGCAGCAAAGCCTTGCGAAACAAGCGAATGCGAAGCTCGAGTCAAACAAAATCATTGGTGTCTTGAGTTAACAAGTAACTTACCCGATCTGACGTCCGTAGCATTCTGCGGTGCATCGCGGTGACATGGTTGACTCGGCCTCTCACCACGGCCTGGGGTGTGGCTCCTGGTCTTTGGCGTCCTAGCTGGGGTGGTTCCTAGGTTGAAGCGGGCGGGGTCGCTCTGCTGTCTTCTTTGGACAAGCTGTTGGCAAAGTGTCACGGCTCGTTGCGGTTGTAGCGGCGTCTCAACATTCCTTCTTTGGCTGCCTGGGGTAGCGTTTCTAGCGAAGTGGGGTGCAGTAGTTTTGATTGGCGGTGTCTTGGTCTGGGAGGGTGTCCTTGTTGCGATACGTGGTTGGAATCAAGAATTGATTTGGTGCAACTCTCAAGCGTATTGCGTTCCACTGACGTGATCCTTCTTTGTTGCATCCTGCGCTTCTGTTCTCATCCGGTTCCTTGCGCTTGTCCTCAAGAATAAGCGCCTTATTCACCAACTCTTGGAAATCTGGAAAGGTGTGGGTGATCAACCCTACTTGCAATCTGAGTTAAGTCCCTTCATGAAAGCTTGAGGCCCATGCGGATTTATCTGTCGCTACATCCTCGAGTGCGTGGCGTGCTAAGCTGTGTGAACTTGTTCGGTAGTCGACGCTGGCTGATTACCTTGCTTTAGTGCTCTGAACTCCTCCTTCTTAAGGTCCATAATTCCTTCAGGCACGTGATCTTGTCGAATGCATTTGTGAACTCTTCCCAAGTGATATCTTTGAGGGTTCTCTGCGTGGCACGAAGTTCTCCCACCATTCGGCGGTGTTCCTTCCAAGCGATGAGAAGCGTAAAGTACCTTCTCATTCCCTATGCATTGAGCTATGTGTAGCTTCCTCTCAATTGATCTTAACCAATCGCCGGCCTCCAACGGATTGGCATTCCCAGAGAGAAAGTGGGTGGGTGAGTCCTCATGAACTCGATGACCTTGTATTACGGCGTGGTCACGATTAACTTGATTAGCGGTGGCTGGCGATGACGTGCTGCATTTGTTGCATCATAGCATGCATCAACTGAGTCCGAGCAGCAAGAAATGCTCCAAAATTCTGCACATCCATGGCGGTCTTTGGTGCTCCATCATTGGGGTTTTCTGTTGGGCGAGATCCACTCCCATTGCTTCCAAAGTTCCCACGGGTGTTCACCATCTGTTGATTTGCTCTAGGTTTAGAGATGAGAGGGAAACAAGAATAGACAAGTAATATGGAACTTATGCGGGGCGAACGGGGTAACTTTAAGGTCCAACTTTATTATTAATAACTTGGTATGGCTGCTTACAATGCCTAAGGGCCTTGCAACACATACTGCACACTCAAAGAAACAAAGCAAATCCAAATCGAACTAACTCTGGAGTCCTAACGCCTAAAGGGTGACTCTTTATTTCTACGACGCGACTCGTGAAGGAGTCTCACTATAGAACCTAAAGCTCACTCATCGAGAAAACCTCCACGGCCTGAATGCGGGTGCTGCGGCATAGGCGCGAAAGCGATCGCCATGTCCGACTATGTCATCTGTGGTAGTCGAAGAAGCGATGTCCTCATCGAGATCGACTCCTCTGGATGCGGCTCGTGTAGCTCAAATCTTGGCTCTGGAGTGCTGGTCCGTACAAAGTCATTTCCAACTCGTCAATCCTTCGCGAGAAGATGTGCCACATACTCTTGAGCTTCCCGCCATCTGTTCTTCTCTCGCCGTGATCTCCTTGCGGGCCTTCAGCAGCTCCTTGCTTGTATTATCTAGTACATCCTCCTGGCGACGACAAATCGTGCCAAGCGTGTAACCGCGTGGCATCCTCATCCTGAATCGCCTTCGGGTCCAAGAAGGTTATCGGCTGCGCGGATAGTAGCGAACACCGTACTCTCCAACTCTCTGGCGTAGACACGGGTAATGTGCCGCATTGCTCGTCGTGAAACTTCTTGGATACCCATCTGCATTGTAGATCTTCTAGCGGTCACGATTATGTCGAGCGATTACTGGGCCCCTCTTCCTGGCGGTACCTCAATCCTCACGTCACAAGCCTTGATCAATCCTGCTTGTCTGATCACTTCCACTTGGTATTGGGGCTTCTCAAAATCTCCGAGAGTTTGTAGCATGTGCCAAAGCTCTGCGGCGTGACCAACTCCTAGATCAACGTAGTTGAACTCTTCCTCCATCTGTCACAAGAGTGCTTTACGTAAGAACTCGGAATTTTCAAATTGTGACAAGGTGAGGGAAAATTTCAGCAAGAGACGAGAAAAGAGAAGGGGATAAGTCGAGATGTCATTTCTTGTCTTCACAAATTTTTAGCTTTAGAAAATAGGTTTTATCCTCACTACGACCATTCTAGCTTAGGGTTGAGCCTCACAGTCAAGTATGGCTCACGATACCACCTCTGTCGGGACCCGAATTTGCAAATCCGGTCCCTCTGTGTATTCAGCACTAGTCGAGAAGCAGCGCTTAGTGCACACAGTCTTAACGTCGGTAAATATCACAATCATACCAATCGATATTATCAAAGTACTTTATTTAAATAACCAAGCGGTTACTTGACCTTATGGTCAAGTTACAAATGTATGCCTCGTAAGGCGAAACTTATTCGAGAGAAAAATAATAGCAGCGGAAAATCAAATAAACTTAGTGGCGCCATCCAGTATACCACAGGCAATGGATCGGGCTCGCATCCCCTAAGTAGTCGGGTCCTCTTGGAGTTCCTCCTCCAATCTTTGGCGTAATCTCCTCTTCCACTTGGTATTGTGTTGAGGCAAGTTTGATTAATTTGTACTCAGCAAGTCATGCACAGAATGCAAGCTAATATACTATATGCATGGCTTGGTACAAAGGAATAGCTTAAGGTATATTTGCGGTAAACAGCATTTGACAAGTAATATAAGTAGATTCGAAAGCAGTAAAAACAAGTAAAGCATAAATAACTTTTCAAGAAGTTTAAATAACATTTTCCCCATCCTAAACCATATTTCCATCATCTTCTTTGTTAAACCAACCCAACTTTTCAAATCCAAGTTATTTTCAGAAAATCTAACCCTTGACTTGTAATTCGAGCATTGTCGATGCAGTGGACTCGGCTATTCAAATAGATTCTACACTCTGCAGAGGTTATGCACTTTACCCACAAGATACAATCCACTCACCACGTCGGTAGTGAATCGCCATACAAGAGTATGCGAATGAGCGATCATAACAAAGCCTTCGGAAGCCTCAAACAACACAGGTGGTCCTCTCCTAAGACGTGCTCTACACCATCCCTTCCCTTAGCCAAGGCGAAGTATGGGACCAACACACCGTTAGATGGGTACCTGGCCCACGGCCACGATACGCTCCCCGTACAATCACACAAGCGGTGTAGCGACACCACTGAGGCTCCACAAGTGAGTCCTTAGCGACTTAGTCAACTAGGGCCGTCCCATTCCAGCCATGTGGTTGCAAGTATGACCCAGTTCAAAGGCTTGCAAGGTTAAGTCCTTAGAATGACCAGGGCAAGACTACCCGAAAAACCAAATCATCATCCCGATTGCCACACCGCCCACTGATTACTCTTGCCACATGCCCTCAGCTGTTTATCAAACCCGATTGATTACCATGCACCACGTGCCATCAACATCACATGATACTTTTCCAAAACAGGTTCAATATATCATTAAGTCAATATTAGCATTTGATTGTCCAAAAATCATGTCATGAGCACGTAGCAGGTCTAAGCAGTATACTACAACGATCCAAACCCATGTTGGCAATTTAATAATGTCCAACTAGTAAACCACAACTAGGGTGACAAAGGGTCATGGCACATACTTAAGTAATCAAGGTGTCATATAGCAAATTGGTATTTATCTAACCCCCAGGTTTAAACCAAAGTATCTTTCTAATTGAACTAGCATGCAATAGTTTAAATCAAAATAGATTTCGAAATAGGATCAATATGGTCAAAGCACAACTTGCCTTCAAAAAGCACTTGCTCTTGGTCTTGAGTTGGATCCTGAGTCAATACTTCTCCTTCGAATCCCTCCGGTACTTCAACGTCTACTCGTAAAGCGTGCAAATAGCAAATACACAAATAAACACTATGCAAAAAGATCCCAAACTCCAAATAAAATCCATAAACAGAGAGAACATAATTTTCTGGATTTTTAGAAACTGGAATAAATCAAATTTGGAGTTAAAGCATAAAAGTTATGATTATTTAAAGTTTAAATAATCAATTAAATAATTTTACAGAGAAAAACTTTAGTCCAAAAATTAAATAAAATTTATATTTAGGTAGATCTCAATTTTATACAAATTTAGAAATTTGAATTGCTCAAATCGGAGTTGAAACGCAAAAGTTATAAGCGTTTGAAGTTTGAATCTAAATTTGAAATCATTATTCGAATTAATAAATCATTTTCTTTTCGGAAATTAATTATTGCGTCGGCATGGACACGTGGCAGCTCCTGATTGGCCTGCGGCGTCAGTAGGATCCATGGGCTCGGTCCATGCTCGGCTCGGGTCACGGTGGACTCGGTCCACGGCTCACGTGAGGCCCGACATGTGGGCCCCACGCTGCCCGGGCCGGGTTTCACGCGACGCAGCGTGGCTGCGGTGACACGTGGGCCCTCGACTCGCGGGTCCGCGTGTCGAAGTTTCACGCTCCCCACGCGGCGTGGGCGCGGTGAGCACACGTGGCACAATCTCGTAGTTGATTTGAAAATCAGCGGTCGGATTGAATCTAGACCTCACGTTCAAAACTACCGCGGTTGATCCGGGCCGTTCGATCTAGATCGGACGGTCGGATCTAACCCTATCGCTTCTAACGCAACTAACCACAACCGTGCGATCTAAATCTAGCGGTTGAAACCTAATCAAGAACGGAAAGCTTGATAGCAGGCGGCGTGGCCTGCGCCTGCGTCGCGTTGGATCTTGATCCAGCGGTGCACCGAGCTCGCGCGGCGGCGATGGCTTGCGGCGGCGTTGCGGCGGCCGTGGCGAGGCAGCGACCACCCTAACGGCGCTTCGGGCGTCTCCGGCCAAGTGAGTGCACCCCGCAGTGCGCCTCGGCGCAAGGTTCTCGAATCCGGGCTTGAAGGCGGCGGAGGATAATGACGGCGGCCGGAAGCGAAGAAAACCGTGGCGGCACTCCCCAAACTTCGGCGAGAAATCGCGAGGCGACAGCGGCGGCTTAGGCGTTGGAAACTAGGGCAATAGCGCGCAAGACACGAGCGGCGATCCTCGGGCGATATCCCACGCCTTAAATAGCCTCGGCGGCGTGCACCGCGGCGGAAACCTAATCAGGACCAGCGGCGGCTCTGGCGGCGGAGTCGGCTTCGATTCACGGGAAGGCAGCGAAATCGTGGCCGTCCACGTGTCGCTCAACGGCCCACGATCGCCGCGGCGCGATCGGTCCGGTCGGACCGCTGGCTTTCGGTCGAAGTCGGGCGGATCTCGGCCGTTGGATCTTGATCCAACGGTTGGGATCGATTAGGGTTAGGAGCTGGTTTGGTTGAGCCAAGCGGCTCGGGTCGGACTTCGAGTCGACTTCGGTCGGATGAAACGATACTTGACCGAGTTGGATTTTCCAGTAATTAATATTTAAAATAATTCGATAATTCATTTAATTCATTAAAAATAGCAAATGACTCAGAAAAATTCCAGAAAAATTCTGGAAAATATTTTGGATTATTTTGGACTCAAATAAAATATTTCCAACAAAAATTTATTTGCAAAATTAAATTCTTTAATTATTTCAAAATGGAATAAATTCAAATAAATTCCAAATAAATCCAAATAAATTCCAGAAAATTCCAAAAATTCACCAAAGTGCCAAATCACACATGAATTTAAGAAAAGCAAAATTTTGGGATGTTACAAACGACCACTTGGCGACATGGCCCTCGACTTTTTTATTGTAGAGAATCTCTCGGAGAGGATAGGCCGTGACCACCGTGATCTCTCATCCTTGGAAGTAGTGTCGTAGCTTCCTGGACGCCACCAGGACAGCGTACAGCATCTTCTGTACTTGCGGATACCGAGTCTCTGCATCGTGTAGCACCTTGCTGATGTAGCAAAATGGCTTCTGGACACCTTCCAGTACCGCGATTACCATGGCAGGGGTAGCGGCGATGTATAGAAGTAACTGCTCACCAGGCCTGGGGGTGACCAGCACTGGTGGCATGGAGAGGTATTTCTTCAAGTCTTCAAAGGCCCATTGAGCCTCCTCGGTCCACTCAAAGTGGTTGGTCTTCTTCAGCAACTTGAATAGGGGCAGACTCCTTTATCCCAACCGGGTGATAAATCGCCCGAGGGACGCTAGGCGACCAGCAAGGCATTGCACTTGCTTGAGCCGCGCTGGCAGCTTCATGTGCTCAATGGCTGCTATCTTGTCGGGGTTGGCCTCGATGCCCCGACTGGATACGAGGAACCCCAGCAGCTTCCTGGAAGGTACATCGAAGACACACTTCTCGGGGTTGAGCTTCAAAAAATTCCTCCGGATGTTGGCGAAAGTTTCCTCCAGGTCTTCAATCATTCCCTCGCTCTCCTTGCTCTTCACCACTAGGTCGTCAACGTACACCTCCAAGTTGCGCCCTATATGAGGGCGGAAAGCAATGTGCATGGCACGTTGATAAGTGGAACCAACATTTTTTTAACCCAAATGGCATTCTGATATAACAATAAACGCCCATGGGAGTTAAAAATGCGGTCTTCGCTTCATCTTCTACTGCCATGCTAATCTGGTGGCACCCGGAGTATGCATCCAGAATGCACAGCAGCTCGCAGCCCACCGTTGAGTCGACAACGTGATCAATTCGTGGCAGGGGTGAAATCGACACACATTCGCCACTTCCCATTGACTTCTTAACGAGCACAGGGTTAGCAAGCCATTCGGGGTGCATGATTTCTCGAACTATCCTTGCGCGCAGCAGCTTCTCTACCTCCTACCGAATGGCATTTTGTCGTTCGGGTGCTTGCCGCCGAATTTTTTGTCGATCCGAGCGCGCTCTGGGGAGCGTTGCCAATCGGTGCTCGATCACCTCCTTGGGGACCCCGGTCATATCGAACGGGTGCCAAGCAAACACGTCAGAATTAGACCGGAGGAAGGTGACGAGCGCGTCCTCCTATTTGGCACTGAGGCTGTCGTCGATGAAGACGCTTTTCCCGGGCTCGCCCACACTCAGGGAGACCACCTGTACCTCGCCGGCCGAGCCGAGCAAGACACAGTTCACCGCCTGAGGGGCTCCGGGGCAGGTGGCATCAGCCTGCCTGACACAGGTGGCGCCGGCCAGGTCTAGTGCGTGCTTATGGCAACGCAAGGCTTCTGGCCTGTCCACCTGGATGACGATGGGGCTGCTGGGCCCTGGCATCTTTACCACTATGTAAGCGTAGTGGGTCACCGCCATGAACTTGACCAGCGATGGCCGGCCAAGCAGGGCGTTGTACAGGAGGTCAAAGTCAGTGACTTCGAAGTCGACCATCTCCGTACGATAGTTGCTTTCCTCCCCGAAGGTGACGGGGAGGCGCACCTGGCCCAGGGTGGTCGATCCAGCCCCTGGGGTGATTCCGTAGAAGGGTAAAGCTAGGCACAGGTCCTGGAGCAGGATCTGCAGCTCCCGGAATGCCTGGGAGGACAGGAGGTTGATAAAGCTTCCTCTGTCCACGAGCACCCGGCCGAGCTTCATGTTCTGGATCGTGGGTGAAACCACGATAGGAAGGTGACCTAGGGCGGCGATGCTCTCAGGGTGGTCGGCCCAACTGAAGGTGATCGGCTCCTCCGACCACTTTAGTGTCCGACCCACCCCCGAGCTTGACGCCGTGGCGCAAACCTCCCTCCTCAGGCGTTTGTACGCCGTGTTGGAGGGGTAGGTGGTCGAGCCACCATGGATATACGCCACAGCGCGATCCACCCGCTGGAAGGCCAGCGGGGTGGGGTGCTTGTCTTTGTCGTCATCGCGGGGGCAGCGCTCCTTAAGCCGTTGCTCCACAATCTCGCTCACAACCTGACAGCGGGTTATGTCGTGGGAGTTGGTCTGGTGGATCGGGCAGAAGGGCTTGCCCCCCTTGTCATCACGGCGGTCGGGACGGCGGCCACAGTGGTCATCCCGCCGTTCGAGGTGGTATCTCCCTCGGGGCCTGGTGTCCTAACGCCCGCGCTTAGCGGTCAAGACCCGCCTGGTCTCAACCTCCTTGCGATTCTTTGTGTTCTTGCTTGTAGGGACGAGGCCTCGCGAGGTTCCAGCTTTGTCTCCGCCTCGGCCGGCGATAGGACCAAGTACTGGCCCCCGAGCTTCCGCAGCCCTCGCGCACTTGTGCACCAGGGATAAAATCTTGGAGGTGGAAGTGATGTCGTGGGTAGCCATCTTCTCCCGCATCCTGTGGTCCAACATGCCTCTCCGAAAGGTGATGACGACCGATTGCTCAAAAATATGAGGAATCGTGTTGCGATAGTGGCTAAACCGCTGGACGAAGACATGCAACGACTCCCCTCTTCGCTACTTGAGGGCATAGAGATCGTCCTCCATGCCCAGTTGTACATATAAGCCCTGGAAGTTGGCAACAAAGAGGTCGCACAACGCCTCCCACGAGGGAACCGATCCTCGCGGGAGGTTCAACAACCAAGACCGGGCGAAACCTATCAAGGCTGTGGGAAAATAGTTCGCCATGACCTTGCTGGACCCGCCCACGGCATGCACCACCGTGGTGTAGATTTGCAGGAACTCCTCCGGGTTGGTGGTGCCATCGTACTTCTCGATGGACACCAGGCGAAATCTCTCAGGCCATGCCACACGATGCAGCTGTCAGGAAAATGCCTGGCACCCAAATGCCGTAGGGGGAGTCATGCCGTCCGGCCGAGTCCCAGCTTGGAGATCGTGCCGGGGGGGACAGGTCGTGACTACCCAGAGAGTCGGAGGAGCGGACCTCCTCCGTGCTCTGCGGGTGAGGGCCGTGGGAGGAGCTCTCATCCCCAGGGGCTGTCCGCTTGCCGTGTCCTTGCTCCCGGGGGCGACGGCGTTGCGTATGATTACGCAAGCCATCGTCGTGCCACTGACGATGCTCCTCCAGATGGGTCCTCAGGTCCTCGTGACTCCTTACGAAACCGGGGCCTGCGTCTTGGATGCCCTTGCCTTTACTCTAGCCTTCCTGGCCAGAGCGCTTCCCGCTAGGGCGGCTGGAAGCTTGGGTGCGGTCAGCATGGGTCTTCGATCGTGTACCGAGGGTACACAATCGAAGGGACGCTTCCACACGAAGCTGGGCCACATCCACTAGACTAGCAATGTCCCGCAGCCACGGCGCAGCCGTGTTGTCTCCTGCAAGTTCCACCGGGGGTGGTCCAGGAGGAGACGGACTGCATGGAGGTTCTGAGCTGGGGTGGCTTCCTCCATGGCCAGCCGTCGTTGGACTGGATGCCCTGCCGCCCCCTGGGAGGCACCACCGCCTCCCTGCAGGGGCAGCGTGAGATGATCCCACGACCGGCGGGAGTGTCAGGACGCGTCCCGGGCGATGTTGACCTCCGCCGCCTCCTGCAGCAGTAAATGCGAACCCGCCATCCTCCAGATGCGCGGACCTTCAAGACAAACGTCTGGGATCCATCAGAGAGATATCCGGGCGTGCCAACCGCTAGCCCCCTACCTGGTGCGCCCCTATCGGCGTTTTCTACCTGTAGGATCCTCCGGGACAAAGGTTTTAGTTTGGTAAGGGGTGCATCTTTGCGGAGGCTACACTAATGACCCTTGACGGGGGATCCCGGTGTGGTCACCGGAGTGCGATGAGAGAGTGGGAAGAAGTACACTTCAGATTTTACCCAATTTTGGGCCCCTTGTGTGGGTAACAGCCCTACGCCCTGCTTGTTTTTTGTTGATATGTATGAGGAGGACTACAATGTTCTTTTCTCCCTCTCGACTCTGGTTTAGCTCTAGTGTTCTTCCTCTCAGAGTCCGAGAAAATCCTCCTAAAACCATCCTCCGAAAAATCCTCTTTTCCCCATGCACCAGGCCTCCCTTATATAGCCGGGGTAGGTTCGGGCAAGTGGGAAGGTGAAATCATGCTGATACACAGCTCACTTATTACATCCATTATAGCTACACGGCTCATTTATTACACCCATTTAAAGCCGTCTTGTCCCTCAGTCTCCGTCTCCGCGCCATTGCACGGCTTGGCATGGTTCACCTGGGAACTTGTCTTTCCCACGTTGGGGTTGGTGTGCGGCGTCAGTGGGATGGGCTGTCATGGCGTCAACATGCCTGCTTTGCAATCAATGGCCCTAACACATCTTGTCAGGGGAGGAGGCTTCGAGGCGAAGCCTCCCTTCCTTCCTCTTGGTCTCCTGCGTGGCCCGACGAGGGGGCCTGAGCGCCCACCTGCTCACCAGGCCTCCACATGGGCCGCCCGCCCGGCGAGAGGGGCCTGAGCGCCCGCCTGCTCGCCAGGCCGCCACATGGGCCACCCGCCCGGCGAGAGGGGCTTGGTCGCCCGCCTGCTCGCCAGGCCGCCAAGTGGGCTGCTTGTACTTATCTGCGGTAGAGAGGGTACCCCGGTGTAAAATACGCCGACACGTGTATATATATGTGTGTTGATATCAATTTTGAATGCAACAATAGACACTACTACAGAAAAGTATATCATAGACGGTTTGGAATTGTGATCACAGATGTTTTTTCAAACCGTCTGTAACCATGTGTCAGTGATGTTATGGTATATCATAGATGATTTACAAACCATCTGTGATATATGACATCACAGATAGCTTTTATCTAGAGTCGTCTATGATAAGTATTCCTACAAATGACCCTTTTTTTGTTTATTGGCTAGCCTCAAGAAATGCTGGCCATGCCCTCTGAAAAAAGCAAATTATTGTACGACACATTCATTTTAGAAATGATCTCGAATATATTACCAATAGAATTCAATTTATTAACCAATTAATTGAATAGAGAACTACAATTCACAAATCCACTGCACAAATTTCACAAATTAACCCAAGCGACAATTTAGAAAAAAAATACAACTCCTGAGGTTAAGCAGAGTGGAACTCATCATCTTTACTTATGATTTCGTTGAGCAGGAAGAACTAAAGCTGTCCTCAAATTTTCATCAGATCCTTCTCTTCCAACGCAGTTATATCCTCATTGGTCTTTTTTGTACTGACGAGGAGTTCCATGTTGTGGTAAACGTAAA
Organism: Rhipidocladum racemiflorum; assembly: GCA_036346355.1. Taxonomy (NCBI): domain Eukaryota; kingdom Viridiplantae; phylum Streptophyta; class Magnoliopsida; order Poales; family Poaceae; genus Rhipidocladum; species Rhipidocladum racemiflorum. The sequence goes on from CM070571.1 coordinate 70,982,547, forward strand.
ATCCACATTATTTATTTCCCTTTCCCTGCTAGTGGCACTGCAAATATAGAATTGGTTAGTTCTATAGTTTTTATTACAGAGTTTAATATATGATTTCTGTATATTGGGATACCAAAAACTTAAAATCGTACTGCAGCTTCTCCCTATCCTTGCCAAAAGGCTCTCCAAGATTCCATAACACAGCGATTCCATAAGCAACATACACCTTGAACAACCTATATGACTATGTTATCTATGGAGAAAATGTGATTATCCGGTGAGTAATTTCGCGATAGGATTCAAGTCGTGACTGCCACTATATAAGGAATCAAGGTAAATAACCTGGTTCGTAGCTGGATGAATTACAATTAGACCCCAGTAAAACCTACACAGTTATGTCACCATGGTCAATTAACAAAACTGAGTTCCATGCACAGTACAAATCAAAGTATAGCAAATAATGCAGTACTTACCTTGGGTTATGGGGTAAAAGTATGAAATCTTTATCTTTTTAAGCCAACAATGCCTGTTGCACATATTCCTAGACCATTTTTATATTTTTCTTCCATTGTTTGCTTCGAGATTATGTGTGGGTCGAGGAAACCCACCAATTGTTTGTTCCTTCTCGCTTCGACTATCATGTATTTATATATACAAAAGTAAGGAGTTATATATTTATATATATGATATTTATCGGTATTACAGTAATGTAGACTATGATTACACACACTCACAATGTCCAGGATCTTAAGAGCGAGGTGTCAAGGGCGCCAAGGTTGAAGAAATCAAATAGGTCTTGGAAGTCGACCCCGAAGAAGCCCCCCGATGATTCGTTGAACATATGCTTAGACTTGAATCTGACCATGATACTTGTTGTACATTCTTGCACTAGCTTGTTAGCTTGTTTCAAGTACCAAGCATACAATCTAATGCAAGCTGCAGAAAGTATATTTTTGCGATCTCATGTTATTAAAGCGTCTCCTAGCTTGTATAACCGGGCCAATGGGGCAATCGGATAGTCGAGGGCCTTCATGATATGCTTCGATTTGCCGTTACCTTTCTTTTTAATGTAGGAATTCTTCACGAGAGACGAGTGGGAAAGAAACTAATCAAATCCTCTGATGCAGGGGGCAAGGTAGCCAAGTTAGTGGCCTGCTGATTAGGTGCAAAAGATGACTCGGGTAGTTGGGGTACTTCCAGTGGAGGATAGGCGTCCAAGGAGATGTCGCTGCTGGGCCACTGGATGAATGTACCAATTGCATCCCCCAATGTCATGATCTCATCATTTTGCGGCATCTGTAACGTGATGATCTTGAAACTATCATAGACACCATCCACATTGACCTTCATGAAACCTGGTGCTACTAGGGTACCATGCACCATCGCCCCTTTAGTGGATGATACATGAGCCCCCAGGCAGCCAGAAGAGCAAGGGAGCAATTAGCAACTCTCACTTTGAGATTGCATCGCATGGCCTTTTACACAATGGTACCCAATTAGCTAGTGTATCCAATAGTTTTATCTATGGAGTATTCAAAAAATATATATTAGTAACTTGATATCATAGACAATAAATTTGCCATCGTGTTCATCCGTGTGAGCGGCGGATGCACAACTGCTCTTACGGGTAGTGGGGCTAAATTGCGCACATATTTCTGGGGCTTCCGTAGGCAGTTTTTGTTAAGTATTGATCCTTTCCTCGAGGCCTCTTATCTTATCATTGAATTCTTCTCTCAGCCTTTCCTCAAGATTCTTTAGAAGCCATTCCTCACGCTCGGCTTTGATTCTCTTCCTATTTCGGTATTTGTCGGAGTCGTATGGGAATCCCATTTTCCAAGGAACAAAAACCCCTTTGCCTCGCATGCGACCAGGGTGTTCCTTATTTTCTAAGGGCGTGGAGAGTACATCTTTCTCTCTGTTTGGCAAAAAAGAGCCATCGGAAGATTGTGTACTCAACTCTACCTACAAGATCCCAATAAGTTATTTCACTTATGAAGAAATAGACTAATTATGTACAAAACTGGTAAACAAGATATCTTACCAGGTGTTGGCAAACTTCCTCATTTACGGGGTTTGTAAAGGAGACGATGCTAGCATACATGGCACCTGACCTCGCTCTTAGCCAGTCTCTGGCGTGCTGGTCAACGATTGATGCAAATAGCGCGAAGGCTTCCTCATACTCCTCCCATTGCACACTCTTCCTTGCGTAGCCAGTGGTGCCGAGTCTATGGGGGTGGGTGTTCCTTACCTGCATGGCCTTGTGTGCTTCACTTTGATGCATGAATTCATCTGTCGTCTTCACCTGAACAAAACGCTGCCATACGTCCTTATCAATGAATCTGTACTTAGAGTAGGAAGTCATGTCCTTGTTGATGTATTCCTTAATAAACATGCTCTTGAAGATCTTCCATGTCTTTCCTGCCAATAGTAGTGGATACCGTTGCACTGGGAGCACATATTCTTCTGGAATCTTGAACGATGAAAGAATTTCTATCACTAGGCCGTTGCGGTTCTCCTCAGTCAGCGACCTCCAGTATGGATAGGTGATGGGGACCCGTTCCCGTGCGACTATCCCGCACATTGTCCGGAATACATTCGCTACATTTCTTGGTTTGGTAGGGATCCCATCCTTCAGATCGATCGCCATGATCGTATATTAGTCCGTGGGCCTTTTGTTTGCACCTCTTGGACCGTGAGTCGGTTTTCCTTTCGTCGGCTCATCACATCCTTCAGATGATGAATGAGGGAACATCATCTTCTTTGTAAGAGATACTACTAAAAGAGAAGAACAAATAATATATGTAGGTCCATTAGCACTGTGGTAAGTGATACCACTATCGAGAAACTAGACGGTCAGTATTTTTGAATTGCATACGTGTAAACGAACCACCTTAGCTGGGCATTGAACACTGGTACTAACCTCACATCCTCATATCTTAGTTACATATTCTCTCGTAGAGAATGCAATAATATGCACTACTCGAAGAGTGATGTCGGGACCCGAATCTGCAAATCCGGACCCTCTGTGTATTCAGCACTAGTCCAAGAACACGCTAGTGCACACAGTCTCAACATTGGTAAATATCACAATCATACCAAACGATACTAATAAAGTACTTTAAATAGTTAACCAAATTGGTTGCTCGACCTTAGGGTCAAGTTACAAATATACGCCTCGTAGGGCGAAACTTAATAAGAAGAAATAACTGCAGCGAAAAATAAGATAACTTCGTGGCGCCATCCAGTATACCACAGGCAACTGACTGGGCTCGCTCCCTAGTTCGACGGTTCTTCTGGAAGTTCCTCCTCCAAAGCTGGTGTAGACTCCTCTTCAACTGGTGTTGTATTGTGGCAAGGGTGAGTACTTGGTACTCAGCAAGTCATGCACAGAATGCAGCTAATATACTACATGCATGGCTTGATACAAAGGAATAGCTCAGGGTATATTTGTAGTAAACAGCATTTGACAAATATCATAAGTAGATTCGAAAGCAGTAGAAACACGTATAAAATTGTAGGATCGAAGTATACAAATATAGCAATCAGAGGGGGGGTGAATGATTGTGCGGAAGCTAAAACAAAATTTTCGATCTACTGGAAGAACACCCCAACTCGGATTCAAAAGATTGCCTCGTAATCAACAAAAACAGATTGACAAATGCTTGGTAAAATGAGAATTCCCAGAGATCCAACCATCAAAACGATCTAAAATTTGGACACAAGAAACTAGATTCCAATACGAATCAAACCCAAAAAGAATCAGCTCGATCAGACTTATGGATCAAAAGTTATGAGCTTCGCAAGCTTGCTGATCCAGAACTTGACGAGAATTGATCTAACGTAAACTTGAAAGTTTTAACAGAACCGACAAAAGTTTAATCAACTAGACGTTGAGGAACTCTAAATCAATACCCTAGAAAGGCTTTTGATGGATCAAATCAAGATGACACTCAAGGATCAAAAACCAATCTAGATTTAGAGCAAGCATGCAAACAAGAACCAAGACAGGAAAAACACCGAGCAACGTGTTCTTGTAGCACGCATAAAAATCTTGGAAGAATTGATCTTTATTTCTTTTGTCTAAAGTACTCTCATCAAAAGAGTACAAACCCTAAAACTTGCTCAAGGCTTGATGCCCTTCAACGAGGAGACAACCCCTCCTATTTAAAGGACCAACCCACAAGGAGTTAGAATACGATTCCTATTCCTAGAAGGAACTCGTATCCAACACAACTCTACTTGGCCCAACCTGGCCGAGTACAACTCTTGCACGCGTATGGCAACCCAACCATACTCACGTGACTAACACTTTGCGCAGCGTATGGCCACTGCCATACTCACGTGACTAACACTTTGCACGCGAATGACCTCCTGCCATTCTCACGTGACTAACCGTTCTTCATGTGCACCATTCTCTTAGCGAGCGTCCGCATGACATCCTTGACCACCAAGACCTCGGTTCCTCCCTGAACCTAGTCCCGAACCTCGGTTCCTCCATGAACCTAGTTCGGTCCGTCATCGACCACGTTAAGCCCTCGAGCAATACCTGCACATGAACAAACCACAAAACGAATCCGAGCACAAGTCCACGACTTGACTTAATGTCAATCCATGCAACTAATCACATGAGCATTGCATAAAGTCCACTTCAAAAGAAGCATCATGAAATTCTCACAAATTTCATAATCCCAAAAATGAATCAAACACAATTCCAATTTTGCTCAAAACCCTAATTCAGCAAAAACGCATTCACGACGGACAAATAGATATGGTCCGGCGTACACATGAAAAAGTCACTCAAAAACCATTCACAACGGACAAACAAAATCGGTCCGGTGTACAAGTGAAAGTCTCGGTTCCAAGAAGAAATCATTCCGGCGAAAACACGTTCACGACGGACAAACAAAATCGGTCCGTCGTACATGCGAAATCAATCCTCAAAAAGCCGTTCACGACTGACTCAAAACTTTGTCCGTTGTACATGCACAACTTACTGGTTTTGAGGAAAATTGAGTTTGGCTCAATGAGTTCAAAAGCATGTCCACGACAGACCCAAAAACTTGGTCCGCCGCAAATGGGGGACTTACTGTTTCTTGAGAGCTTGGTCCGGCGCAAAAGCGAAACTTACTGCTTCTTGTCAAATTGTCAAGTACATGCACAAGCACATTTTGCAAATCCAATTCTTAGTTAATTTTTCAGCTCAAAACCAATTTTTCAGCACATGATTTCACAAAAATCAATAACTTTTACAAGAGTTTAGTAAACATCTTCCCCAATCCTAATCCACATTTCCATCAACATCATTCTTTAAACCAAACTCAACCTCTCAAGTCCAAATTGTTTTCAAGAAAGTCTAACCCTTGACTGTAATTCCCGAGCGATGTCCAATACCGCGGACACGGCTATTCGAATAGATTTTACACTCTGCAGAGGTTATGCACTTTACCCACAAGATACAGTCAAACACCACAAAGGCGAGTTCCCGTAACAAAGTCTTTCGGAAACTTCTAACAGTACAAGTGGTCCTCTCCGGTGTTGCACACTAACCCTTCCCTTAGCAAAGGCGAAGTTTAGGTCAAGCCACCGTTAGATGGGTACCTGGCCGCATGACCCAGACGCCTCCCCGTACAACATACACAAAGGGTGTAGTTGACACCCAGAGGTCCCACATGTACGTTATTAGCAACTTAATCAACTAGGTCCGTCCCATTACAGACATGTGGTTGCACGCTTGACTCAGTTCAAAGGCTTGCAAGGTTAAGTCCTTAGGGTGACCAGGGCAAGACTACCCAAAGAACCAAACCAACATTCCCGGTGCCACAACTGGCCCACCTGATCATTCTTGCCACATGCCCCGGTCAAAAGCTATTTACAAAACCCAGTTGATTACCATGCACCACGTGCCATCAACATCACATGATACTTTTCCGAAACAGGTTCCATATATCATTAAGTCAATATTAACATTTGATTGTCCAAAATCATGTCATGTGGCAAGGCTAAGCATACTACATCGGTCTAACTACCCATGTTGCCAAATTAATAATGTCGAACTAGTAATCCACACTAGGGTGACAAGGGGTCATGGCACATACTTAATTAATCAAGGTGTCATACAGCAATTTGGCATTTATCTAATTTCCCCTAATTAAGTAAAGCATTTTCTATTTGAACTAGCATGCCATACATTAAATCAAAATAGGTTTCAAAATGGGATCAACATGGTCAAAGCATAACTTGCCTTCAAAGAGTACTTGTTCTTGGTCCTGAGCTGGCTCCTGGGTCAACACTTCTCATTCGAATCCTTCCGGCACTTCAACGTCTACTCGTAAAGCGTGCAAATAGCAATAAATAAATAAACAGTAGACAAAAAGTCTCCAAACATCCAAATAAAGTTCATAAACAGAGAGAACATAATTTTATGAATTTTTAGAAACTGGAATCGTCAAATTCGGAGTTCAAATGAAAAAGATACAAGCATTTAAAGTTTAAAATAATCAATTAAATATTAATACAGAGAAAAACTTTAGTCCAAAAATTAAATAAAATTCACCATTAGGTAGATCTCAATTTTATACAAATTTAGAAATTTGAATCACTGAAATCGGAGTTAAAATGCAAAAGTTATAAGCGTTTGAAGTTTGAATCAAATTTGAAATCAATTATTCGAATTAATAAATCATTTTCTTTTTCGGAAATTCATTTATTGCGTCAGCAGCGACACGTGTCAACCTCTGATTGGGCGGCTGATGTCAGCCGGTCCATGGACGTGGTTCACGGTTTGGCTCGGTCCACCGTGGGCTCAGCCCACGGCTCGCGGTCGCTGACAGGCGGGCCCGCCCTGTCAGCGGCTCGGGCTCACGCCGGCGCGGTGCGGCTGACACGGGGGCCCTACTGACACACAGGCCCCACATGTCAGTGGCGTGCTCCCACACGCACAGTGCGGCGGCTAGCGCTACGTGGCATGATCGGGGCCGTTGGATCTAGATCCAACGGTCTAGATCTACCCTAGGTTAACGTAGTTATAATCTACACGGTGATCATGGGCCGTTGGATCTAGATCCAACGGTCCAGATCCGATCTAGGTTTTACGGTTTGGGAAAACACGTGATCTCACCTCGATCGCGCGATCAAGATCGGACGGCGCGCAGAGCTCGCGAGGGCTGATGGCGGCGCTGGCTTGCCGGGGACGCAGACGACGACCTCCCGCGCGGCGTTGCGGTGCTCCTCCGGCGAGATGGGTTCACGGCTCGGGCGCATCTCGGCGAGGGGGTTTTGGATCCGGGCTCGGTGTCGACGGAGCGGCTCTGGATACGGCGGGAGACGGCAGAAACCACCATGGAGACCCGACCAACTCCGGCGAGCAATTGGGCACGAACGGCGGCGGCTAGGGTTTCGGGAGGTGGGGCAAAAGGTGCGCACGGTTGAAGCGAACCTCGGAGGCGGCTCGGGGGTTTAAATAGCCTCGGCATGCGGGCCCAAACCGGAACCCTAACGAGCTCCCGAGCGTTGCGGCGGCGCAGTCCGTTTCGGACTCGGCGAGGACGACGACGGACAACCGTCCACGTGGCGCGATTGATGGCCACGATCGCGTGGGCACGGTCGGATCCGGCTAGGACTCGGCTCGAACCGTTGCGGTCCAATCCAGACCGTTGGATCCCGATCCAACGGTCGGGATCGATTAGGGTTAGGATTGGGTTTGGTCGAGTCGGTTGGCTCGGGTCGGACTCGAGTCTGACTCGGGTTCCGACTCGGTCGGATGAACAGTACTCGACCCGATTCGATTTTCCAGCGATTTAATAATTCAATTTAATTCCCAGAAATTCATTTAAATCATTAAAAATAGCAAATGACTCAGAAAAATTCCAGAAAAAATTCTGGAAAATATTTTGGAACATTTTGGACTCAAATAAAATATTTCCAACAAAATTTTATTTGCAAAGCTAAATTCTTTAATTATTTCAAAAAGGATTAAATTCAAATAAATTCCAAATAAATCCAAATAAATTCCAGAAAATTCCAAAAATTCACCAAAGTGCCAAATCACTCATGAATTTAAGAAAAGCAAAATTTTGGGGTGTTACAAGTGAGCACTTGACCGATGACTTATGTGCAATTGATACCAAAAAGGCAAGAAGGCATGCTCACATAATTCGATACTTCGAAAAGTATCAAAACAAGAACAAAACAGAAAATTGAAATAAGACCAAGGCACACAACAGATTGAACAAGAGTTACCAACATAACTAC